>OZ053310.1:15994852-16250779 GCA_964056655.1 Arabis hirsuta
TGGGCCTAGATATTATTCCCTTGCCAAGCTTGGGAACTTGTTTAGGACTCCCTCTCTTGCCGAGGTGGGTGAGAGCTCGTCGGTTTTGTTGATGTCACCTCGTAAAGGTTATGCCGAGAGCTCGCCGGTTATGCTAAGATGTCTAGGCTTGGCAAGGTCTCTCCTTGACGAGGTCTTTTCTTTTGGTGAGAAACGTTTATGCCAAGGTGTGTCTTTGTTGAGTTAGAAAGATTTTTGTGATTGTATTGATGGTTTTGTATCGAGTGTTGTGGTTTACGGACGAGCCCTTATTAACTTATCCGCTCCAAAAACAATTTGGATTCGTGACATGACCAGTGGCTTGCGTACTGGGTTTCGAACTAAGTATATTGGTTTACGAATGAGTGCTCTTTACCAAGTCCGCTCCAAAAATAACTTAGATTTTTGATGCAACCAATAGTGCATGTATTGGGCTTCGAGCTAAGTATTATGGTTTACGGATGAGTTCTTATTAACAAGTCCGCTCCAAAAATAACTTAGATTTTTGATGCGACCAGTAGCTCGTGTATTGGGTTTTGAGCTAAGTATTATGGTTTACAGACGAGTTCTTATTAACAAGTCTGCTCCAAAAATAACTTAGATTTTTGATGCGACCAGTAGCTCGTGTACTAGGTTTTGAGCTAAGTATTATGGTTTACGGACGAGTTCTCATTAACTAGTCCGCTCCAAAAATAACTTAGATTTCTTATTTGTGATGCGACCAACGTTTCGTATGTTGGGTTTTGTTTTGTGATGTCGAGTCCGGCTTACAAGCGAGCTCTAATCAACAACCTTGCTCCGAGAAGCGAACATGTAATGTAGTTAAGACCAATTGTCAGATTATTGGGTTTTCGGATGATCATTTTGGTTTACAGACGAGTTCTCAATAACAAGTCCGCTCCAAGCCAAACATGTATCGCGTTGCGACCAACGTATCTTTTGTTGGGTTTAAGGTGAACATTTCGGATTACGCATATGCTTCTCTTTACACATATCCGCTCGATAATGAACATATTGCGATAGAACCAACGATTTATATGTTGGGTTTAGAATGAGCATCTCGGGTTACGCATATGTTTCTCTTTAAACATATCCGCTCGATAATGAACATTTTTATTTGTATAGCGCGCTTTTAATCCTGCAAAGGATGTATTAGTCAGATCTGAAGTATTCGTATAAGTTCATTACTGTGGCCAGCAGCAACAAGAGTAAGTGTATAATGTATGATTTAGCTAAGATTGTGAGTAATCCGTATAGGATATGATTGAGATGTCTGTTTTGTCAAGACTTTGACAATCCGCGAGGGATGTAGACGAGATTGAGTGAATTATTACTTTCGATTGATCGCAAAAATTGTTATAAGAATTGGGAGTATATGAGTATACGTACCCACTCCCCCCCTTTTTAGAAAGGGGATAGCTGAACCCGTCCGAAGATGAGCTGCCCACGTACCCTTGTCGGGGACCAAGCCATCTCGTCGTTCATGTAAAGTATTCAAAGTATCCTAGTTGTGATACTGTTTCAAGTGTCGCGCATTCCACGATCGGGAGATTGGAATGTCTGCCATGTTGGCGAGTTTGTAGACTCCGGGTCAGAATACTGTCATGATTTTCTTATGTCCTTCCCATTGAGCGCCTAGCTTGCCAGCATTTTGTTTTGCCGTGTTTTGGATGACCTCTCGTAAGACTAAGTCTACTTTGCGAAAATGTCTCTTTTTGGCTTCGGAGTTGTAGTTTGTAGCCGGAGCGTTCTGGTAGTTGGATATTCGGGCAAATGTTGTCTCGGCTTGACGGGCCTTGATTGCAATGATGTTAAGGCATGTTGTGAGTTATGTAACGTTCTCGTTAGTGGCCTTAATCTCCCGTTCAAAATACTCCCACATTATTAGAATCGCACTTGAGAAAATGGACATATCTCGCTGCATTTTGGATGGCATAGGTGTATTGTTGTCGTACTTCGTTAAGACGGATCAAGTGTGCCCCTATGTTTTGAATTTGAGTAGCAAATATGTCGAGCTTTTCTTCTAAAGACAAACCAAAGGTCTCAATCCTTTCATTCACAGGATGAACGAACGCCTCAGTATCGTCCATGCATTGTTGTGGTACGACCTCTAGTTTATCCTTTTCGTCGAATGAAATACCATCGTTTGGGAGCTCGGATGACTCGGACCAAGTGATATTGACTTCATCTCCCCGTTGATAAGATGTAATGAAAGAAATTGTGTCAGAGTAGAATTGGGATCCTCCTATTATCATGTTGATTCGTTGAAGAGTTCCAGGTGGATCTGGTTCGTCATCTAGCATTCCACGTTTAGGGGATTCGTCTTCAGGATGATCTGTGTCGAAATCAAAATCCTCGAGGTTGATATCGCCTTTAATTGGCGGTGGAGTGTTCAAACACGTGGTGGTGATCGCAATGCGCTGTTTCATCGTAAAAACCATGGCTCTCTGTCCATGTGCTTCTTCCTTGGGTTCGGCCTCGGTTTCGGCCATTGTTTGGCGATTCAATTTGATAGTTGTAATCTCCTTCGAAGTCTTCTTCGTACTGGACGAAACTAGAACCTTTGCTATGTTACTTTGATGTTGATGGATTTGCGGCCAAGGCGGGATTGTTAGCTTGCTTTGATTTTCCATGCTTCTGGGCCAGTCTTCGGAATTCCTTTTCGTTCTTTACGTAGCCCGTTGCTTGATGAAGAGCGTCTTGGATTGTAGATGGTATGTTAACGTACATTTTTTTTCAGAAGTCCGATTAGCACCATAGACCGTTTCTCAGGGCATCCAATGCAGACTTGTCGGTTACTCCTTCTATCTTTGACAGAACATTCTTGAATCTATCAATGAAGCTCCGAAGTGTCTCTTGCTGCCCTTGTGCCATTGTCCATAGGTCGGTATCAGAGGTCACTTGTTCCATGAATATGCCGTAGTGTTTGAGGAAAGCGGCATGGAGCTGTTCGAAAATATCGATCGAATTTCTCTCGAGTTTGGAGAACCATTGGAGAGCTGGTCCGTTGAGACTTTCGATGAACAAGAGACGCTGGCCAGTGTTTTTCTCGTTCATTCTGAAGTTGACCCGTCCCATGGCAATCGCAAATGCCAGTAGATGCTCCTTCAGGTCGGCGTTCCTTCGTAAGTGGGGACTTTGCCCCTTCCATGGTCGGATATGTTTGCTTGAGCGATCCATGCTGTGAAAGGAGTGGTATGGGCCTCCTCGAGAACTCTGTCGATCTCAAGGGCGCTGCTAGATACTCGATGTATCTGTGATCGCATGTCCTTTATATCGGATGCGTTCCGCTCTATTGCTGCTTGCATCCTAGCCATCGCCTCCTATTGGGTCCTAATTAGCGTCATGCGCTCATCATCATGCTGCGACTTTTCCACCCAGAAAACGTTCTCCTCTTCTTTGTCTGTGAAGTCTCGGTCGCGTTCGAGTCGGGTATTGCTTTGTTGAGCTGGGGCTCGCGCTCTAGGTTCACGATGGTCCTCCGAAACGTGCTCGTCACTCTGGTTGTCATCTAGGTTGATCACCGGGGGCGACTTGTCAGCGGCAGGTGTGTCTGCGGTCGCGTTAGGTTCGGCAGTGGAGGGATTGATTGGTGGCAAGCCACGAATCCTCTGTTCGCCGGTTGTTGTTAAGACGTTCAACACCATTGGATTGAGGCATCCAGTAGATCTCCTGCTCAGGATCGACCCTCTTCCTCGCGCTCGGCTTGCAATGGCCCTTCGCTTGTGTCCGCGGCTGCGTTCTACACGTCCTGCTCTGCCGACTTCTTCATCAGCGTCTCCAGCATCATTTGCATCTAGGTGACGAACTCCGGCGTTGCCCTCATCACCCCAGCGGCTCGACTCACTCCGAGGTTGTCGGCACGGTCCTTCTCGGCGCTCGTCTTGTCTGCGCCGGTTTTGTCAGCATCGTTGTTATCTGCTCTAGAGTCGTCGGTGCCGGTCTTGTTGGCACCACTGCTTTCTGCCTCCGTGTTCATGTCTCCGAGTTGGTTTTCTCTGGGGATCTCAGATACGTCGTCGGCGGTCATCTTCGCTAGATCTGTTGTTGTGTAAGAGAGTCTTAGCATCCCCTTAGACGGCGCCAAATTGTGGAGGTCGAAACCAACGAAATTGAATTTGTCAAGGGTTTTTAAGGGAAACAAGATCTCTGGGAAAGAATCACAAGAACAACCAAGAACAAAGACAAAAACACGAAAATAGCGTTAAGAAAGTTTTATTGATTTGATGCTAAGTGTTTTTGCCAGAAAGTTGCGGATCCCTTTTTCAAGGAGAGTACAAGAGTATTTATACAAGTCTAAGTCAGCTAGGTTTCACAAATAAGAGATAAGGAAGTTTTCTGTATTTCTCGGGATTTCCAATTTCTCGTAGTCGGCGCTTGCCACGGGCTTCGTCATCTTGGGCCTGACCTTGCCATGTTGCCATGTTGCCAATCTTGGGTTTGTGTTCTCGGCCCAACTTCGCATAGTCGGCCTAATAAGCTAATATGGGCCAACTCCGTCGAGCTTTTTACTGCGCCGGTGTCGCGAGGGTTAGTAGTCAGCGCGGATGGTGGTTGGTAGTGACAGTAGTCGGCAAAGAGAAGGAATCGGCAAGAGGCAGAAATGGTCAGCAGGTCATGCCAGTGCTAGATGAAACGAGCTACTCTGGCAAGTTGTCCAGGTCTTCAGAGTGAACTAGTCACCTTCCCATTTATATTCATTTCTCTACTTAGCCATTTCACAAGAGAAAACTGTCGGAGGGAGTTTTGACCCCAACAGTGACCTCCTCGGAAGTTCTCGTGTTGCACCCCTCCCTTTTTTTTTTTTTTTTTCCAGATTGTTTTCTACCTTTTGTTTGGTAGGACTTGGTAGCTTCAAGGCAACTTGATTTTTACACCCCAAATGCCATCTTATCACGTCTCTTTGTGTTCGTATTGCCCGCCCACGAACATGTCTCATTTGAGATCCACACCAAACGATTTAAAAAAATCACATAAAAAGGTTATATATGCAATTGCATTACATATGCTAACGAGTGCGATCATCCTAGCATTAATGCACCGGATCCCATTGGAACTCTAAGTTAAGCGTGCTTAGACGAGAGTAGTACTAGGATGGGTGACCTCCAGGGAAGTCCTCGTGTTGCACCCCTCCCTTTTTTTTTCATTTATGCTGATTTTTTCTACCTTTTTTTCGTAGGACTTGGTAGCTTCAAGGCGATTTGATTTCTACACGCCCAATGTCATCTCATCACATCTCCTTATGTTCGTATTTCCCGCCCACGACTATATCTCCTTTGAAATCCACACTAGACGATTTAGAAAAACCGCATAAAAAGGTTACATATGCAGTTACATTACATCTGCTAACAGGTGCGATCATAATAGCACTAATGCACTGGATCCCATCGGAACTCTGAGTTAAGCGTGTTTGGGCGAGAGTAGTACTAGGATGGGTGACCTCCTGGGAAGTCCTCGTGTTGCACCCCTCCCTCTTTTTTTCATTTTTCCCGATTTTTTTCTACCTTTTGTTTGGTAGGACATGGTAGCTTCAAGGCGACTTGGATTTTACAGGCCGAATGTCATCTCATCACGTCTCCTTCTATTCGTATTGCCCACCCACGACCATTTCTCCTTTGAGATCCACACCAGATGAGTTAAAATATCCGCATAGAAAGGTAATATATGCAATTGCATTACATATGCAAACGGGTTCAATCATACCAATACTGAATGCACCAGATCCCATCAGAACTCCGCAGTCAAGCGTGCATGGGCGAGAATAGTACTAGGATGGGTGACCTCCTGGGAAGTCCTTGTGTTGCACCCATCCCTCGTTTTTTCATTTTTGTTGATTTTTTTCTACCTTTTATTATGTAGGACTTGGTAGCTTCAAGGCGACTTAATTTTTACATGCCAAATGCCATCTTATCACGTCTCTTTGTGTTCGTATTGCCCGCCCACGAACATATCTCATTTGAGATCCACACCAAACGATTTAAAAAAATCACATAAAAAGGTTATATATGCAATTGCATTACATATGCTAACGGGTGCGATCATCCCAGCATTAATGCACCGGATCCCATCAGAGCTCTGCAGTAAAGCTTGCTTGGGCGAGAGTAGTACTAGGATGGGTGACCTCCTCGGAAGTCCTCGTGTTGCACCCATCCCTCTTTTTTTATTTTTGACGATTTTTAATACCTTTTGTTTGGTAGGACTTGGTAGTTTCAAGGCGACTTGATTTTTACACGCCAAATATCATCTCATCACGTCTCCTTGTGTTCGTATTACCCGCCCATGACCATGTCTACTTTGAGATCCGGACCAAACAATTTAAAGAAACCGCATAAAAATGTTATATATGCAATTGCATTACATGTGCAAACAGGTGCAATCGTACCAGCACTAATACACCCGATCTCATCAGAACTCCACATTTAAGTTTGTTTGGGCGAGAGTAGTACTAGGATGGGTTACCTCCTAGGGAAGTCCTCGTATTGCACCACATTTGACCCGCGACAAAAATGCTCCCCGTTCCACCCGATACCGGTCCACACCACCGACCGGCGCCACGACCGATATTACCCCCAAACCGCGTCCCCATCAACCACCAAGCCGTTGGAGTCACGAGCCATGGACCATCAGACCACCATTTCGAACCACCGAGCCGACCACCTAACCGTTTGGATAAATAAAGTTAATTCTTCGTTTTTCACTCTTTTAATTATTTTACAACCATTTTTCACACTTAATTTTAAAGAACCAAATTATTTTTGCATATTCATGATTATTTACCTAAAAATTATTGATTCATGAATTTTTGCATTAGAATTTAAAAAATTGGTTAGAATTAAACGGTTTTAAATATGATTTTCACATCTTGACATATTCATTCATTGATTTCACTTAGATTGATGGTTTTTAACAATTTGGATTCACTATTTGATTTCTTTTTGTTTCTTATCTATTTTTCCTTCCCTTGGACTTGGAAATCAATACACATATATTGAAGACTTTGATCCAAGATGAATTTAACAAGTTATTTCAAGTGTTTTTGTAAGGATATGTTGCTCTTAAACAGGATTTCCAAGAGATTTCATTGTGGACGCACAATTCAATCGTCTTAAACATTATCCTCCATTCAAAAGAGATGTGGCAGAAAAGAGGAGACATTGGAGATACAAAGCATGGTTTCGATTCATAAGGGATACCAAACGCTCAAAAACCAACGAAGATCTAAGATTGATCGCGACAACCTAAGATTTTTGCCGAGAATATCTAAGCTCACCGGTACTATCATTTTATTCTCTATCTTTTTAATTCTTCTTTCAAATAAATTTCATCATTACTCCCTTAATTTGATTTAATTTTACATCGGGGACGGTGTAAGTTAAGTCTGGGGGGATTGTTGTTACTAACACGTTTGTTTGTGTTTGGTTTTTATGTTTTTAAAAGGATTTTCCAAAATTGATTTTCAAAAAAAAATATATATAATAATAATAATAAAAAAAAAACGTTTTTATAAAAATAATAAGATAGGAATTATGACACTTTTCTAGGATTGACGTTTCGATTTCGGAGACTATGTGACCATTGTTGCAGGTTTTGTTCATGACAATCGATTCAGAAACCTCATGATGGAACTTCCGTTCAGAAAATTTCTTCTTGCAACTGTTTTAATGGATATGATTTTGACTCTATATGTTGGACTACTAATATGGTTTTTGATTATTTCTTATTAAGGATGTTAGATCGAGGAAACGAATCACACATTCATGACATCTTATCCTCTTTTTACCACTCTTTGTTGTCATGAATGGCAAGCTCATCTTTAGTTGGTACCCTACCTAAAGCCCTTTACCTTCTTTCAAATCTCATGCATTCTCTTTTAGTTTCATACTTGCAGATATGTGCAAAAACGTCGAAGAGAAAAGGATCGACGCAATTTTCCAATCACTAAGAAATGCGACGATTTGGTAAACAATGGAGGAGTACAAAGAATGATTTACAAAGAGCGTGGTCGTTCCTTGGATGCTTAAAACATGGTAATATTTCATGCATATACTTGTCTCATATCAAAAGGATACCGTTTTCTCCCTTTCAAAAGAAAAGAAAAGGAAAAAAAAAAAAGAATTAAAAAATCTAAGGGAAAGGAAAACGGTTGTCTAAGAGTCTTATGGCCAAAGAATACCCAGAGAATGCTATGATACAAAGAAGAGACGAGTTAAAGAGATTTCAAGTGATTCCCGGAGAAAGATCTAAGTCTGGGGGAGAAAGACGTGAAGAAGTGGTTGGAAAATTGTGGACATCAACAGGTCCATTCTCTCTTGCGATTTTGCATAATATCTCGCACCCGAAGTCTATGGTAACCCTAAACACTTTAACCTCACCACTAAAATCAGCCTTTTCCAATACCTAGCCCGTCTTCCTTGAAAGATGTTTTTATTGAGAAGTCTTCAATAAATCTAGGAGAGTAGAATAAGTCAATTGAGTTGAAGTTGAGATTTTTGCAGTAATAGAAATTTAGAGTATGGACATGTTGTGAATTTGTGATGGAAGAAGATGACAACATCTATGACCTAACTTTGTTTCATGTGGATTACAAGTTTAGAATTTGACGCGACGATCCAAAGGATATGTGAGTTCCTCTGAATTTCAAACCTCTTCTCAATTCTTGACATTTGTTTGCTTGAGGACAAGCAAAAAATAAGTCTGGGGGAGTTGATATACTCTATATTTTACCACTTTTACTATCTATTTTACTATGGTTTTTACATATATTAATAAAGCTTTTCGACCAAAAGAGGTAGTTTTCTCGTATTTGTAGATTTTAAGGTCTTAACAGGTTTTATCATCAAAAGGATGTAAGATGGAGCAAAAAGAGTGTTATCTATGATGCAGCTACTCATTCAAGTCAAAGGAACCAAGCCAAGTCGTTTTATCTTGAAGATAATGCATATTCTCAAACTGGACAGAACGTATACGCCAGAAGTTCGCTGATTAGTGGAGGAACAAATCAACTTGGAATTGAAAAAAACGTTTGTTGGAGATATCCCTTTGAGTTAGCTTTCCAATGACGTTGGAATCACATCATTTGGAGCTGTACTTTAGAAGATACACTGGAAATACTGAGAACATGTCAAACTGCCTTCGAAGTGAAGTGAGTGCACAAGGAAGCCAAGCACCGGGCCTCCCATGGGCCGATGATCCAGACCTTTTCTGACCTTCTAGAAGCGCCATAGAAGGCCTCAAATACCGGTCACGCAACCCGACCGATATTGTGACCGGTATTGCTTCAGTTTCGACCAAAAAGACATTTTTGCCCGAAGAAGACCTAGCCGACTTAAACCTCCTCAAACCCCTATATATACTTGCTTTTAGCCTCTCTAGGAACTTAAGCAGCCGGCCATAATAGGCTAAATCAATACCTAAACATGTATTTCGTTTTTCTCTTTTTCTTAATGCATACTTGATTCTAAAAGCCTTTAACGATAGATTGACTTTGCCCTATTGCGAAGAGATGAGATCTAACTCCTTACGCTTTGTAGATCAACGATTTATCTTTATATTTATGTGCTTTACTCTTGCTGCTACGTGTGCAAAACATATTAGAGTACTAGTTTTGATTTGATTTCTACGCACTTTCTTAATTCTATGTCTTTACATACTTAATCGTCTAGAGTTTTATTCTAGAATTGATTCTTCATCTTTATTTATACTCAAAGCACGAACTGGCTTAGCTACCCAGGGGTTGATCTTAGGTTGATATACTCTCCAAAAGCTTGTTATATCTCCGGACCTAGTATTCGATGAGCTAGGCATCTTAACAATTTTGATAGGTTAGTTAAGGAGTCTAGTGAACAATCAATCTTGATCATAAAGCATGTTTTCACCTTATAATAACCTGCTAGCTGAGTCTATTAGGGTAGAAAATGTAGAAGGTTAGTTACATCATGACAGTGAGATGACCTTACATTAGTGATATGAGTTCTAGAACAATTAGTCTTAAAACCCTAAATCGATTTCTTATGTTTGCATATGTTTTGTGAATTGCTTGATTTCTCATCTTAATTGATCTATCTATCCCTTTCTTTTATTGCTTTGTTATTTGCTTCCATAAAAACCCCAAACACCAAATAATATATTTACTTAGTTTAATCCGAATCATACAAGTTTGTAATGTATTCATCACTTAGTCCTCAGTGGATCAACCCCTAAGTACTAGAATTGTCTTTACTGTGCACTTGCAGTTTCCTATGGTTATAAATTTAAAAACTCGTATTGCATCATTAAAACCCTGCACATCAGAGCGGTCATACCAGCACTGATTGCATAGGATCCCATCAGACCTCCGCAGTAAAGCGTGCTTGGGCGAGAGTAGTACTAGGATGGGTGACCTCCTGGGAGGTCCTCATGTTGCACCCATCCCTCTTTTTTTCATTTTTGCTGATTTGTTTCTGCCTTTTTTTTGGTAGGACTTGGTAGCTTCAAGGCAACTTGATTTTTACAGGCCAAATGTCATCTCATCACGTCTCTTTCTGTTCATCTTGCCCGCCTCGACCAGGTCTCCTTTGAGATCCACACCAGACGATTTAAAAAATCACATAAAAAGGTTCTATATGTAGTTGCATTACCTATGCTAATGGGTGCAATCATATTAGCACTAATGCACCAGATCCCATCGGAACTCTGAGTTAAACATGCTTGGGCGAGAGTAGTACTAGGATGGGTGACCTCCAGGGAAGTCCTCGTGACCCCTCCCTGTTTTTTTCATTTTTGTCGATTTTTTCTACTTTTTCTTTGGTAGGACTTGGTAGCTTAAAGGCGACTTGATTTTTACACGCCAAATGTCATCTCATCACGTCTCTTTGTGTTCATATTGCCCACCAACGACCATGTCTCCTTTGAGATCCACACAAGACGATTTAAAAAAGTTGCATAAAAAGGTTATATATGCAATTGCATTACATGTGCAAACGGGTGCGATCATACCAGCACAAATGCTTCGGATCCCGTCCGAACTTTGAAGTCAAGTGTACTTGGGCGAGAGTAGTACTATGATGGGTGGCCTCCTGGGAAGTCCTCGTGTTGCACCCCTCCCTCTGTTTTTTCATTTTAGCCGATTTTTTCTACCTTTTCTTTTGTAGGACTTGGTAGCTTCAAGGCGACTTGATTTTTACACGCAAAATGTCATCTCATCATGTCTCCTTGTGTTTGTATTGTCCACCAACGACCATGTCTCCTTTCGGATTCACACAAGATGATTTAGAAAAACCGCATAAAAAGGTTATATTTGCAATTGCATTACATGTGCAAACGGGTGCGAACATACCAGTACAAATGCTTCGGATCCCATCAGTATGCCGCAGTTAAGTGCTCTTGGGTGAAAGTAGTACTAGGATGGGTGACCTCCTGGGAAAACCTCATGTTGCACCCCTCCCTCATTTTTTCATATTTACCAATTTTTTTCTACCTTTTTTTTGGTAGGACTTGGTAGCTTTGAGACAATTTGATTTTTACACGCCAAATGTCATCTCATCATGTCTCCTTGTGTTCTTATTGCCTGTCTATGACCATGTCTCCTTTGAGATCTACACCAGACGATTTAAAAAAAATCACATAAAAAGGTTATATATGCTGTTGCACTACATATGCTAACAGGTGCCATATCATACCAGCACTAATGCACCGGATCCCATCAGAATTCAGAGTTAAGCGTGCTTGGACGAGAGTAGTACTATGATGGGTGACTTTTTAGGAAGTCCTTGTGTTGCACCCCTCCCTCTTTTTTTCATTTTTGCCGATTTTTTCTACCTTTTCTTTGGCAAGACTTGGTAGCTTCAAGGTGACATGTTTTTTACATGCCAAATGTCATCTCATCACGTCTCCTTGTGTTCTTATTGCCTACCCACGACCATGTCTCCTTTGAGATCCACACCAGACGATTTAAAATACCGCATAAAAAGGTTATATATGCAATTGCATTACATATTCTAACGGGTGCGATAATATAAGCACTAATGCACCGGATGTAATACACCATACAGAAGGAGAAGAAGGTGATAACATACGAAGACAAAGAGAAGGGTAAAGAAAGAAGGAAAGCAAGTACCTGAAGAGAAAGAAGACGACCAACAAAGCGAACAGAGAAGATGTGTAGCAGAGGACGCATACTTAGAAGAAGGGGAGAAAAGGGGAGAATTTGGGGACGAATTCTTAGAAGAAGGGGAGAATGTAATACCCCGGATCATGACCTAGAAATGTGGTAAAGCTACCGTAATCCGGTGAAAAGGCAAAGTTGTGGTCAAGGAGAAATTTAGCTAAGGCAAGCTAAATCAAGTCAAAAGAAGACGATGGCTCGAGATAGAACTGAAAATGCTCGAGTAAAACTTGAGTTATTACAAGTTGAAGATTGGAGACCGAGACTTCTTCAACCAAATCATGCGGCAAGGACAAAGGAGGTTTAGGCAAGGCTTAGAAGACAGAGGTATGAGTTTTCATCAAGACAAAACTCGAGGACATCGAAGAGAAGTGAAGGCGACACGGAGGACGAGACCGGATCATACCGCAACTCGGTAATCCGATCGGCACGAGCAATCGATAAAGAATTGAAGGATCTCGTCAACTGAAGATAGGCTTGGGAGAGGCTTAGGAAGGTCGTGGTTGAATTCCACACATCTTGGAGAAGGCAAGCTGGAACAGTTCGCGGACCACCTACCAGCGGACATGTGGCGGCCAACCACCACGCGTAAGGTGCACGCGCCACCGACCGACATTTTTCCAAAAACTAGGGAAACACTTGGAGAAACTTTGAAAATGTCTTAGGACTGTTCAGAATTAATTTCGTGTTTTTTGAAATTTTTCTGAGGCCGGGAAGAATTTATCGGCAAAGAGAGCAAAAACGGCTATTTGGGACGTGTATCGCGTAACGGATCAAAACGAAGATGGAGGCTTTATAATCTAATCAACGCGTGGCTAGAAGAAATCATGGGGACAAGACTAATCTTGGAGTGTCACGTGATTGGGTGGGGTAGATTCATTGAATCCTTCATGATGTGACAAAAGCGTAATCATGATGTCCCATGTAATCATGACAAGCACTAAGGGAGCATGGAGGCTTTGCATGAAATCTGAGTGGCTAGAGAAGTGTAGTGGGGGTCAAAGGAGTTGTTATGCATCACCTCATCATTGATAGACGGCTGCCCAATGGAGCGGAGGAGAATGGCGAACATGCATTGGCCGCAGCGACAAATGGCGACTTCCGGTGGACAAATGTCAAGTATGGTAGCTTGATTTTCAAGCTAACAGCATGCCACGTCCCCTATAAATATGACCCTTCCTTAGATGTTTAGGCATAGTTTTCTTACCTTAATAAATATGACTCTAAGTAGTTAGAGTGCTAGGAGTTAGTCTTTCCGGTTGATTCCATTACTTCGTAACGTGAATCTAAGGTTGGCTACTAGTGTGTGAGAGAGAGTTAGGTTAGTTGAGTGTGGAGTAGCAACGGTGACGCAGAGTCCCGGAGCTAGGAGATCGCCGTAACCGGATACGTAATCTGTGAGTTCATGGCCGAGGGTGGTAATGAGTAGATCACCCTCAAACCATTTTCTGATGTTTATTTTCCATTCATTTGGGTAGACATAGGATTTGTTGTGTTGTTTGTGCTAACGTGTTTTGCAAGGATTTATTAGCGTGTAATCGTCCTCGGACGCTTTGCGTGTTGTAATAAGTAGAAGGTGGTGAGATTCTAGCGTGTAGTGTGGATATCTCACTTAGTGAATATCTGGCATGTCTAGATCGGAACTTTTCTTGGCTAGATTGTCTTAAGGCGTGCATGTGCGGGTGTCCTGGCACGGGCTTAAGAAATCTAGTGTGTTGCGTGTGGTTTTTGGTGGTGAAAACATGTATCACCGTGTTCATATCGAACCTCCAGTGTATACTTGTTTTGTTAGGTAGCATGCGGAAATTACAAAAGCCGTAATTGTCCAAGGCATGTAGGTGCGTAGTCGGTGTTTCCCCAAAAAGTTGTGGTGAGTTCCTCGCGGATACGGGTGAGAGACACCCTAGACCCGTAGACGTGGGACAGCTCGGAGAGAATACTTGGGTAGCTGCCATGGCCGTGGCGTTACTCGATGGAGTAACTCGATCTGGGATCGAAAAAGGAACTGGACTTGGTGGGTCTTCGTGACGGCCAAGGGTCGTGGCGTTCCTAGTGTGTGTGGTGATGTGGGGGGGGGGACATCCGATACGTTTAGGGCCCTAGGAACCGCTCTTTTGTGTGGAGTCTAGATCGAGTCGTAGACTTAGGTTGATTGTTGTGTGTAGATTTAGGTTGTGTGTAGATTGCTAGGTTGATTGTTTTGGTGCTTACTAATCGCTTTCGCATTTGCTTGTATACTCTGATTGCTTGCTTGCTTGTAATCTTTGTTTGGGGTTTGGGTTGGGGTTTATTTTCTAACGTAGTGTAGAGCATGGCCCGGACTCATTGGGTAATCTTAGATTGCTCATGATTCCACTTTGTTTTGCACGTAACCTTAGGTTTGGGAAGGGTGTAGGACGTTCGGACCAGAAGACCATAAGTAGATTTGCGTGTGCGTGTTTTTGTAAGATAAAACATTTATTTTGTTTATTTGCGATGTTATCGGGATTTGGGTGGGTCGTAACCTAGCAATTTGTAAAACTTTGAACTTAAGCTTTATAAGATTTTTATTATGTAATAAAGATGTATTTTTATTAAAAGCTTAAGTTGTGGATGTGATGATATTTAGTTTAGTCCGGACTAACACAACTCTCTGACCATGGTACGGGTTGGCAAGTTGAAGATTGGAGACCGAGACTTCTTCAACCAAATCATGCGGCAAGGACGAAGGAGGTTTAGGCAAGGCTTAGAAGACAGAGGTATGAGTTTTCATCAAGACAAAACTCGAGGACATCGAAGAGAAGTGAAGGCGACACGGAGGACGAGACCGGATCATACCGCAACTCGGTAATCCGATCGGCATGAGCAATCCGTAAAGAATTGAAGGATATTGTCAACTGAAGATAGGCTTGGGAGAGGCTTAGGAAGGTCGTGGTTGAATTCCACACATCTTGGAGAAGGCAAGCTGGAACAGTTCGCGGACCACCTATCGGCGGACACGTGGTGGCCAACCACCGCGCGTGAGGTGCACGTACCACCGGCTGACATTTTTTCTAAGATTATGAAAAGACTTGGAGAAACTTTGGCAATGTTTTAGGAGTGCTCAGAATTAATTTCGTGTTTTTTTGAAATTTTTCTGAGACCGGAACGAATTTATCAGCAAAGAGAGCAAAAACGGTTATTCGGGACGTGTATCGCGTAACGGATCAAAACGAAGAAGGAGGCTTTATAATCTAAGCAAGGCGTGGCTAGAAGACATCATGAGGACAAGACTAATCTTGGAGTGGCACATGATTGGGTGGGATAGATTCATTGAATCCATCATGATGTGACAAAAGCGTAATCATGATGTCCCATGTAATCATGACGAGCACTAAGGGAGCATGGAGGCTTTGCATGAAATCTGAGTGGCTAGAGAAGTGTAGTGGGGGACAAAGGAGTTATTATGCATCACCTCATCATTGATAGACGGCTGCCCAATGGAGCGGAGGAGAATGGCGAACATGCATTGGCCGCGGCGACAAATGGCGATTTCCGGTGGACAAATGTCAAGTGTGGTAGCTTGATTTTCAAGATAACAGCACGCCACTTCCCCTATAAATAGGACCCTTCCTTAGATGTTTAGGCATAGTTTTCTTACCTTAATAAAACCTTATCAAATTTCTAAGTAGTTAGAGTGCTAGGAGTTAGTCTTTCCGGTTGATTCCGTTACTTCATAACGTGAATCTAAGGTTGGCTACTAGTGTGTGAGAGAGAGTTAGGTTAGTTGAGTGTGGAGTAGCTACGGTGATGTGGAGTCCAGGAGTTAGGAGATCGTCGTAACCGGATACGTAATATATTAACCGGATACGTAATATGTGAGTTCATGGCCAAGGGTGGTGATGAGTAGATCACCCTCAAACCATTTTCGTATGTTTATTTTCCATTCATTTGGGTAGACATAGGATTTCTTGTGTTGTTTGTGCTAACGTGGTTGGTAGGGACTTATTAGCGTGTCATCGTCTTCGGACGCTTTGCGTGTTGTAATAAGTAGAAGGTGGTGAAATCTAACGTGTAGTGTGGATATCTCACTTAGTGAATATCTGGCATGTCTAGATCGGAACCTTTCGTGGCTAGATTGTCTTAAGGCGTGCATGTGCGGGTGTCCTGGCACGGGCTTAAGAAATTTAGTGTGTTGCGTGTGGTTTTTGGTGGTGAAAACATGTATCACCATGTTCATATCGAACCTCCAGTGTATACTTGTTTTGTTAGGTAGCATGCGGAAATTACAAAAGCCGTAATTGTCCAAGGCATGTAGGTGCGTAGTCGGTGTTTCCCCAAAAAGTTGTTTTGAGTTCCTCGCAGATACGGGTGAGAGACACCCTAGACCCGTAGACGTGGGAAGGCCCGGAGAGAGTACTTGGGTAGCTCCCATGGCCGTGGCGTTACTCGATGGAGTAACTCGATCTGGGATCCATAAAGGAACTGGACTTGGTGGGTCTTAGTGATGGCAAAGGGTCATGGCGTTCCTAGTGTGTGTGGTGATGTGGGGGGAAAACATCTGATACATTTAGGGCCCTCGGAACTGCTCTTTTGTGTGGAGTCTAGATCGAGTCGTAGACTTAGGTTGATTGTTGTGTGTAGATTTAGGTTGTGTGCTGCATGTAGATTGCTAGGTTGATTGTTTTGGTGCTTATTAATCGCTTCCGCATTTGCTTGTATACTCTGATTGTTTGCTTGCTTGTAATCTTTGTTTGGGGTTTGGGTTGGGGTTTATTTTCTAACGTAGTGTAGAGCATGGCCCGGACTTATTGGGTAATCTTAGATTGCTCATGATTCCATTTTGTTTTGCAGGTAACCTTAGGTTTGGGAAGGATGTAGGACGTTCGGACCAGAAGACCAGAAGTAGATTTGCGTGTTGGTGTGTATGTGTTTTTGTAAGATAAAACGTTTATTTTGTTTATTTGCGATGTTATCGGGATTTGGGTGGGTCGTAACCTAGCAATTTGTTAAAATTTGAACTTAAGCATTGTAAGCTTTTTATTATGTAATAAAGATGTATTTTTATTAAAAGCTTAAGATGTGGATGTGATGATATTTAGTCTAGTCTGGACTAACACAACTCTCTAACCATGGTACGGGTTGGCAAGCCTTAGGCTGTGCATGAGAGGGACGGTTAGGCAATGGAGAAGGACTGGAACCTCTGATTTGTTCTTAGGATCTGGACCGACCGCTTGCTGAAGCTCGTTAACTGTGCATTATCGGGCCGTCCTATGTCTAGAACGGTTCAGGGGTGTTACATTGGATCCCATCACAACTCTGCAGTAAAGCGTGCCTGAGCGAGAGTAGTACTAGGATGGGTGACCTCCTGGGAAGTTCTGGTGTTGCACCCCTCCCTCTTTTTTTTCATTTTTGCCGATTTTTTTCTACCTTTTCTTTGGCAGGACTTGGTAGCTTCAAGGCGACTTGATTTTTACATGCCAAATGTAATCTCATCACGTCACCTTGTGTTCGTCTTACTCGGCTATGACCACATATTTGAGATCCACACTAGTGATTTAATAAAACCCCAGAAAAAGGTTATATATATAGTTGCATTACATATGCAAACGGGTGCGATCATACATGCATTAATGCACCGGATCCCATCCAAACTATGCAGTTAAGCGTGCTTGGGCGAGAGTAGTACTAGAATGGGTGACCTCCTGGGAAGTCCTCGTGTTGCACCCATCCCTCTTTTTTCATTTTTGCCGATTTTTTTTCTACCATTTCTTTGATAGGACTTGGTAGCTTCAAGGCGACTTAATTTTTACATGCCAAATGTCATTTCATGACGTCTACTTGTGTTTGTATTGCCCACCAACGACCATGTTGCCTTTGAGATCCACACCAGACGATTTAAAAAAACCGCATAAAATGGTAATATATGCAATTGCATTACATGTGCAAACGGGTGCGATCATACCAGCACTAATGCTTCGAATCCCACTAGAACACCGCAGTTAAGCGCTATTGGGCGAAAGTAGTACTAGGATGGGTGACCTCCTGGGAAGTCCTCGTGTTGCACCATTCCCTCTTTCTCCATTTTTGCCTATTTTTTTCTACCTTTCCTTTGGTAGGACTTGGTCGCTTGAAGGCGACATGATTTTTACATGCTAAATGTCATCTCGTCACGTCTCCTTGTGTTCTTATTGCCTGCCCAATACAATGTCTCTTTTGAGATCCACACCAGACGATTTAAAAAAAACCGCGCAAAAAGGTTATATATGCAATTGCATTACATATGCTAACGGGTGCGATCATATAAGCACTAATGTGCTGGATCCCATCAGAACTCCACAATAAAGTGTGCCTGGGTGAGAGTAGTACTAGGATGGATGACCTCCTGGGAAGTCCTCGTGTTGCACCCCTCCCTCTTTTTTTCATTTTTAACGATTGTTTTCTACCTTTTCTTTGGTAGGACTTGGTAGTTTCAAGGTGACTTGATTTTTACAAGCCAAATTTCATCTCATCACGTCTGCTTGTGTTTGTATTGCCCACCCATGACCACGTTTCCTTTTTGATCCACACCAGACGATTTAATAAAACCGCATAAAAAGGTTATATACGTAGTTGCATTACATATGCTACAGGTGTGATTGTACCAGCACTAATGCACCGGATCCCATCCGAACTCCGCAGCTAAGCGTGCTTGGGTGAGAGTAGTACTAAAACGGGTGACCTCCTGGGAAGTACTCTTGTTGCACCGATCCCTCTTTTTTAATTTTTACCGATTTATTTTCTACCTTTTCTTTGGTAGGACTTGGTAGTTTCATGGCGACTTTATTTTTACGTGCTAAATGTCATCTCATCACGTCTCCTTGTCTCATATTTCCCACTAACAACCATGTCTCGCTTGAGATCCACACCAGATGATTTAAAAAACCGCATAAAAGCGTAATATATGCAATTGCATTACATGTGCAAACGGGTGCGATCATACCAACACTAATGCTTCGGATCCCATCAGATGGCCGCAGTTAAGCGCTCTTGGGCAAAAGTAGCACTAGGATGGGTGACCTCCTGGGAAGTCCTCGTGTTGCACCACTCCCTCTTTTTTTTTTTCATTTTTGCCAATTCTTTTCAACCTTTTCTCTGGTAGGAGTTGCTAGCTTCAAGGCGACTTGATTTTTGCAGGCTAAATTTCATTTCATCACGTCTCTTTCTATTCGCATTGCTCACCCATGATCATGTCTCCTTTAAGATCCACACCAGACGATTTAAAAAAACCACATAAAAAAGTTATATATGCAGTTGCATTACATACGCTAACGGGTGCGATCGTACCAGCACTAATGCATCGGATTCCATCAGAACTCCACAGTCAAGCATGCTTGGACGAGTGTAGTACTAGGATGGGTGACCTCCTGGGAAGCCTCGTGTTGCACCCCTCCCTCTTTTTTTCCTTTTTGGCCGATTTTTTCTACCTTTTCTTTGGCAGGACTTGGTAACATCAAGGCGAAATGATTTTTAGATGGCAAATGTCATCACATCACGTCTCCTTGTGTTCTTATTTCCCACCCACGACCATGTCTCCTTCGAGATCTACACCGGACAATTTAAAAAAACCGCATAAAAAGGTTATATATGCAATTGCATTGCATATGCTAACGGGTGCGATAATACAAGTACTAATGCACCAGATCCCATCAGAACTCTGCAGTAAAGCGTGCATGGGCGAGAGTAGTACTAGGATGGATGACCTCCTGAGAAGTCCTCGTGTTGCATCCCTCCCTCTTTTTTTTCATTTTTACCGATTTTTTTCTACCTTTTCTTTGGTAGGAGTTTGTAGCTTCATGGCCACTTGATTTTTACAAGCCAAATATCATCTCATCATGTCTCCTTGTGTTCGTATTGCCCGCCCACGACCAGACAATTTAGAAAAACCGTTGAAAAGGTTATATATGCAATTGCATTACATATGCTAACGGGTGTGATCATACCAGCACTAATACACCAGATCCCATCAGAACTCCGCAGTCAAGCGTGCTTGGGTGAGAGTTGTACTAGGATGGGTTACCTCCTGGGAAGTCCTCGTGTTGCACCCCTCCCTCTTTTTTTTTTTATTTTTGCCAATTTTTTTCTACCATTCCATTGGTAGGACTTGGTAGCCTCTACGCGACTTGATTTTTACACACCAAATTTTATTTCATCACGTCTCCTTCTGTTCGTATTGCCCGTCCACGACCATGTCTCCTTTGAAATCCACAACAGACGATTTACAAAAATCGCATAAAAAGGTTATATATGTAGTTGCATTATATATGCTAACGGGAGCGATCTTAAAGGAGACATGGTTGTGGGCGGGCAATACGAAAACAAGGAGACGTGATGAGATGACATTTGGCGTGTAAAAATCAAGTCGCCTTGAAGCTACCAAGTCTTACCAAAGAAAATGTAGAAAAAAGTTGGCAAAAATGAAAAAATAGAGAGTGGTGCAACACGAAGACTTCCTAGGAGGTCACCCATCCTAGAACTACTCTCGTCCAGGCATGCTTGACTGCATATATAGCCTTTTTATGCGGTTTTTTTAAATCATCTTGTGTGGGTCTGAAAGGAGACATGGTCGTGGGCGGGCAATACGAACACAAGGAGACGTGATGAGATGACAATTGGCTTGAAAAATCAAGTTGTCTTGAAGCTACCGAGTCCTACCAAAGAAAACGTAGAAAAAAATCGGCAAAAATGAAAAAAAAAAGGGAGGGGTGCAACACTAGGAATTATCAGAAGGTCACCCATCCTAGTACTACTCTCGCCTAGGCACGCTTTACTGCGGAGTTCTAATGGGATCTGGTGTATTAGTACTGGTATTATCGCACCCGTTAGCATATGTAATGTAACTGCATATATAACCTATTTATGCGATTTTTCTAAATCATCTGGTGTGGATCTCAAAGGAGACATGGTTGTGGGTGGACAATACGAACACAAGGAGGCGTGATGAGATGATATTTGAAATGTAAAAATCAAGTGGCCTTGAAGATACCAAGTCCTACCAAAGAGAAGCTAGAAAAAATTTGGCACAAAGGAAAAAAAAAAGAGGGAGTGCTGCAACATGAGAACTTCCCAGGAGGTCACCCATCCTACTACTACTCTCGCCCAGGCACGCTTTACTGTGGATTTTTTATGGGATCTGGTGCGTTAGTGCTCGTATGATCGCACCCGTTAGCATATGTAATGCAACTTCATATATAACTTTTTTATCCGATTTTTTTAAATAGTCTGGTGTGGATCTTAAAGGAGATATGGTCGTGGGCAGGCAATACGATCACAAGGAGGTGTGGTGAGATGACATTTGGCGTGTAAAAATCAAGTCGCCTTGAAGATACCAAGTCCTGCCAAAGAAAAGGTAGTAAAAAATCGGCAAAAATGAAAAAAAGAGGGAGGGGTGCAACAAGAGGACTTCCTAGGAGGTTACCCATCCTAGTACTACTCTCGCCCAAGCACGCTTGACTGCATAGTTCTGATGGGATCCAGTGCATTATTGCTGGTAGGATCACACCAGTTAGCATATGTAATGCAACTACATATATAACCTTTTTGTGCGGTTTTTTAAATCGTCTCGTTTGGATCTGAAAGGAGACATGGTCGTGGGCGAGTAATAGGAAGACAAGGAGACGTGATGAGATAATATTTGGCTTGTAAAAATCAAGTCGCCTTGAAACTACCAAGTCCTAACAAAGAAAAGATAGAAAAAAATCGGCAAAAATGAAAAAAAGAGGGAGGGGTGCAACACGAGGACTTCCCAGGAGGTCATCGATCCTAATACTACTCTCGCCCAGGCACGTTTTATTACGGCGTTCTAATAGGATCCGGTGCATTAGTGCTGGTATGATCGCACCCGTTAGCATATGTAATGCAACTGCATATATAACTTTTCTATGTGGTTTTTGGAAATGGTCTGGTATGGATCTCAAAGAAGACATGGTCATGGGCAAACAATTCAAACACAAGGAGACGTGACGAGATCACATTTGGGGTGTAAAAATCAAGTCACCTTGAAGCTACCAAGTCCTACCAAAGAAAAGATAGAAAAAAATCGGCAAAAATGAAAACAAGAGGGAGGATTGCAACACGAGGACTTACCAGGATGTCACCCATCCTACTACTACTCTCGCTCAGGCGCGCTTAACTGTGGAGTTCTGATGGGATCTGGTGCATTAGTGCAGGTATGATCGCACCCGTTAGCATATGTAATGCAATTGCATATATAACCTTTTTATGCAGTCTTTTTAAATCGTCTGTTGTGGATCTGAAGGGAGACATGGTCGTGGGCGGGCAATACCAACACAAGAAAATGTGATGAGATGACATTTGGCGTGTAAAAATCAAGGCGCCTTGATGCAACCAAGTCCTTCCAAAGAAAAGGTAGAAAAAAATTGGCAAATATGAAAAAAAGAGGGAAGGTTGCAACACGAGGATTTACCAGGAGGTCACCCATCCAAGTACTACTCTCGCTCAGGCACGCTTACCTGCGGAGTTCTGATGGGATTTGGTGCATTAGTGCTGGTATGATCGCACCCGTTAGCATATGTAATGCAATTGCATATATAACCTTTTTATGCGTTTTTTTAAATCGTGTGATGTGGATCTCAAAGGAGACATGGTCATGGGCGGGTAATACGAGCACAAGGAGACGTGATGAGATGACATTTGGCGTTTTTAAAATCAAGTCGCCATGAAGCTACAAAGTCCTAGCAAAGAAAAAGTAGAAAAAAATCGGCAAAAATGAAAAAAAAAGGGAGGGGTGCAACACGAGGACTTCCCAGGAGGTCACCCATCCTAGTACTACTCTCGCCCAAGCATGCTTGACTGCATATATCACCTTTTTATGCGATTTTTTTAAATCGTTTGGTGTGGCTCTCGAAGGAGACATGGTTGTGGGCGGGCAATACGAACAGAAGGAGACGTGATGAGATGACATTTGGTGTGTAAAAATCAAGTCGCCTTGAAGCTACCAAGTCTTACCAAAGAAAAGGAAGAAAAAAATTGGCAAAAATAAAAAGAAGAGGGAGGGGGGCAGCACTCGGAATTGTCAGGAGGTCACACATCCTAGTACTACTCTCGTCCATGCACGCTTGACTAGGGAGTTCTGATGGGATCCGGTGCATTAGTGCTGGTATGATCGCAGCTGTTAGCATATGTAATGTAACTGCATAGATAACTTTTTTATGCGGTTTTTCTAAATCTTCTGGTGTGGATCTCAAAAGAGACCTGGTCGTGGGCGGACAAAAAGAACACAAGGAGATGTGATGTGATGATATTTGGCTTGTAAAAATCAAGTCGCCTTGATGCAACCACGTCCTTCCAAAGAGAAGGTTGAAAAAAATCGGCAAATATGAAAAAATGAGGGAGGGTTGTGATATGTCCCATATTTTACCTATATTACTATCTATTTTACTATATTTTCTAAGCATTTATCTACGGTTTTATACCTTTAAAGTTAGTTTTTCTCGTATATGTAGTTTTAGAGTTTTTACAGGGAAATCAATCAAAAAGGATCTAAAAGAGCCAAAATAGGTGTAAACCAAGACACATCAACTTACACAAGCCAAGACCATCAAAAACCAAGAATTCACAAGAATCAACATTCTACCAAATTAGACAGAATGCATAAGCCAGAAGTTCAGCAGTGAACGGAGGATCAAATCAATTTTGAAGATAGATCTTTGAGTCAACTTTACAATGAATTTTGAATCATATCACTGGATTTACTGAAGACACGTCAAGCTGCCTTAGAAGTGAAGCAAGTGCTGAATCGACCCAAGTACCGGACCACCTCGTGGACCGGTATTCCTGGCCGATGCTGGCACAAATCAAGGCACTTTGGACCCAATACCGGTCGTGTTACTTGGCCGACATTGCCAAACCGACTTGGAGAGGATTTGACGTAAAAAGACCGTTTTGCCCGAAGTGAACCCTAGAAGAACCTAAGCCTATATATACTTGTGTTTAGCCTTTTGTTAGGGATATGCCAAAATATTAAGAATAGTTTTATCATAGGAGCAGCCACTGAGAGTCCCCTTGGTGTTCTTCATTAGATTTGGATTCTAGAGCAATCCGGTGGATGATCTCCCTTTGTACCTCGATATAGAGAAGAATCCTCTTACCCTTACTCTTTAAATCAAGTTTATTTATCATGAATTCATCAACTATCTCTGTTTTTTCGTGCATCATGTCCGAGTAATTCACTTGTTAGGGTTTAGGGTTTTCAATGAGTTTCATAATTCGATAATTGATTGATGATTGTTTAGGAAATACATTAGACTCTTCATCTTTACTTGTACTCAATGCATGATTGCTTTACCGCGCATCTACTGAACTGATCTTAGGTATATAGTCTCCAAAAGCTTGTTATATTGTCTGAACTAGAATTTGATGAGCCAAACGTCTTAACAATTCGAAATGTTAGTTAAGGAGTTAGGTGAACTTTATCAAACTTGATCTTTATCAAACTTGAACTTTAATGCATGTTTTCACCTTGTAATAACCTGCGACAGTTGAGTCTATTAGGGTGCTAAAACGTAGATGGTTAGTTACGTCACGACAGTGGGATGACCTTAAATCAGTGCTTTGTGTTCTAGACGGTTCATAATTCCCAAATCCCTAAAATCAATCAATCTTTATGGTTGCATGATTTTCTGCGAAATACCTATGTCCTTGCGCTTTTCTTTTATTGATTATCATTACAATTTACATTTGTTGCTTACTTTATTCTCAATCACAAAAACGACAAAAATATCTTGTTCTAGCTTAGTTTTATTCATTAAAATTTAAAGTGTGGTTAAGAAGTCCTTGTGGATACGATCCCTTAGCTATACTAATTGTGATTGCTGTGGACTTGCAGGTAGTTAGTTGAGAGGTAAAACTCAACAACACATCAAGTTTTTTGGCGACGCTGCCTGGGACTTCGAAGAACATCACCTTCGAATTTTTGACTAAAACTCAGTCTAGAACGCTTTAATTTCAGTTTTTCTTTTATTTTGATTTTTGTTTGTTTCTTTTTCGGATTTGATTTCTCGTTTTCTTTTATCCTTTTCCGTGTGTTTCAAGTGTTTATGCCTAGTAATAGAAATTCTAACAAGAAGAATCTAGTTGAACCTGAACAAGAAATCGACAAGCTTGAACGAGCCCTTAGGAGAAAAAGACAACTCAGGATGGTCAATCAAATTGAGGAGCACGTCATGAATGAGGAGGAACTTGCTCTTGCTGCTGCTGCTGCTGCTCTCAGTGGAAACAACCAACCCGTGGAGCAACCACTTGGTGCTCACATAAACCCACCTATCCGTAATGATGTGATCCACAACCCCGCGGAAAACATTGTTAGGAATCCAACTGGAGGTGAAGACCAACATCTCATTCCACCTAGGAATATGGGAATCCAACAACAAGCTCAACATCTTCAACCTCATGGGAACCAAAACTTCCAACAACCCTTGCGTCAAAGAAAAGTTCAACATCAAACTATTGGAGATGTCGATTCCTCCGATGCTTTCTTCTTTGATAGAAATCCCATCCGCCCACCTTTACCTCTAAGGAATGATTTCGAGATCAAACCTCAAATCATCGCATTGGTGAAGCAAAACCAATTCCATGGGCTGTCCACGGAGCACCCTCTTGATCACCTTGATACTTTCGAAGAAATTTGTAGTACAACTCGTGCTAATGGAGTTCCCGCCGACTACTCTAAGTGCAAGCTTTTCCCATTTTCTCTAAACGACAAGGCACTTAGACGGATGAAGTCTCTACCCCCACGGTCCATCACTACTTGGGACGAGTACAAAGAAGCTTTCTTGAACCAATTCTACACCAAGCAAAGATCGAATTCTATAAGGAACAAGATATCAAGTTTCAAGCAATGACCAACCGAATCCTTCTTTGAAGCCTTGGAACGATTCAAGCCTAGGGACTGCCCTAATCATGGTTTCTCGGAAGGAAACCTGTGGAATATCTTCTACAATGGAATCGATTACAAGCACTAAACATCTTTGAATACTGCAAGTAATGGAAATTTCATGACCAAGCTTGTACCGGAGGCAAAGATTTTAATCGAGAACCTCGCTGCTAGTGATGCTAATTGTTCTCAAGACTACAATAGGAGCATCAACACTACTAGATCATCAACCGATTCAACTCAATTCACGGAGCTCAAGAACATGGTTTCAAACCTACTAAGGAGCCAAAGAGGAGTTCCTGCCATTGAAGACATTCATGATACAGGTTATGATCCTAACATGGAGCGTATTGGAGATGGAATGGAAGAGAATCAAGAGGAGGTAAACTACATAGGAGGAAACTATGGGAATCGGAATTTCAACAACAACAACAACTTTCGATCTCACCCGAATTTGTCCTATCGGAGCAACAATGTCGAGAACCCTGAAGATCAATTATATCCTCGACAAAACACCAACCAAGGAGGCCAATATCAGTCCAAGCAACCCCTTCTACTCTAAGGGAATGTATCAAGTGAAGCCACCATTCATCCCGTCTCAACCAATCGTACCGATTTCTTTTGATGCTAAACTTGAAGACATGAAGAACCAAATGCTAGAAGCTTTAGGCCAACACAAGAAGGAGGTAAACCAAATAGTGGAAGTAGGTGTTCGGAGCTTAACACTAAGATTGAGTCTATTGTTACTCATCTCTCTAAGATGGACACACAACTCGTTCAAACCTCGGAAGCCGTTAGAAGACAAGACGAGGAGAAAGCAAAGAAGTTTTGCAATGTTGCTTCTACTAAAGAAGACGAGGCCGTGGTCACTCCTAAACCACTTGGAGAAGAGGTTATCTTAGTCCAAGTACCTAAAGAGGAACGCCTTCCCGGCGAATCTAAGAGAGCTTACAAGAGAAGACCAAACAGGATACCTTTGCAAAAAGTCAATGATCCGGAGAAATTTGTTTTTCCATGTTCTATCAATGGAAAGGAGATCCACGATTGCTTGTGTGATACTGGAGCAAACGTCAATGTCATGTCATTAGCCATGGCAAAGGAACTAGGATTGGCGGATTTCAAACCATCCAAAGTCTATATAGAGTATGCCGATTTATCATCCTCTACCCTTATGGAATGCTTGAAAACGTCATGGTCAAAGTAGGAGAAGGAATTGTTCCTACTGATTTTCAAGTATTTGAGATGAAGACCGGAAAGTTGAATCCATTGATACTTGGATTACAATTCTTAGCAACCGCCGGAGCCATTGTTGATTTTCCTAACCGAAGAATCTCTTTCGCCAACATCAACAAGAATCCCTTCTATGATGAAGTAGATGCTAAGTGTGTACCAAGCTCGATTGGAGTAAAGACTATGAAGCCTAGTATAGATTCCGGAGATGCTAAGAAAGGAGACAAAGAAGGAGATCCTACGATTAAAGAAAACATAGTTGCAAAACTATCCAAGGGGAAACATAAAGACGTTTACAAGGATGTCAAGCCAACTTTGACACCTATGGATGATGCTAAGAATGGGAACAAGGCAAAGGAGAAGTTTGTCTTTGAGAACATGGTGATAACGATCTTCATCCCAAGAGAAGACGAGATCAACAGGGAAACCATCAAGCGTAGGCTTGAGAACACTTTGAAGCTTTTCCCGGATGCACTAGTTGTCAAATTTGACAATGGAGATGCACTTGGAGTCATCATAGAAGCCGAAAGATCAAAGTCTAATGAAGCTAAAGAAATCACCATTCCTTTAGTGGATTCACCGGAAGTCTAAAATCTTCAAAGCAGTCGAGCTAATTGACTTTAAACAAGCGTTTTGTGGGAGGCAACCCATATTTTTATTTTTATTTATGCTCTAAATAGTTTTTAAAATTTCAATTTTGGTTTTTCTAGGCTTATACTTTGTTAATCTATTTTATTTTTATTTTACAGGATTTGTAAAAAAAAAAAAATTCCATCAGCCGGCCGACACGATACCGGACCGCGATTGACCGGTGTCGCTCCTTCCGCAACCAAGTCACGACCAGGCGAAGCAACAGACGGAATATCAGACCGCGTTCTCGACCAGTATCGCATTCCCGCATGCCGCGTCTTGAGTGTCTCAGCACCGGTCGTGTGCATCGGTCAGACTTGTGACCGGTATTTGGGTGACTTTGCCCCGCGTCTCGATCACACGCTCGTGCCTTGTCCCGTGTCACAACACCGGACGCTAACATCGGGTCACGTACATGACCGTAGTTCAAGTCCTCGATCCCGTCCCTTGTGTCGCTACACGTCCAAATTCGTCCCGCGTCTCGACCATCCCACATCTTGACCAAATCCGTCCCGTGTCCTACCCAGCCACGTACAGCGTCTCGACCATGGTAAGTACCGGTCATGGTATCGGTCCACCGACTCGACCAGTGGTTCGACCGATCCGACCCGGGTAAGTTTTCGGTTCAATTTTAATTTTCTAAACCAGTTCCAAACCGTTTTTAACCGAAATTTAACCAAAAACATCACAAAATCTGATTTTAAAAGGTTTTCACAAATTTCTTTTTGCCTCTTAAAGCAAAACATCATCTCTTTCTCTCAAAAGTGTTCTTGAGCTCAAGAACCCTAAAAATCCAATTTTGGGGTTTTTGCTCAATTCACTAAAATTCATTTAGTTTTTCACTAGGATTATCATTCTTAATCTCATATTTCACCTAATCCAAGGTAATTTCTCTCTAAACTCTTTTTTCTGTCTAAATTTCAAGTTTATGCATATTTCACAATTCTCATTGATTTAGCTTAAATTGGCTAGATTGTTGGAGAATTATTATAGGAATACTTGTTTAGACATCATATAAGCATTATTGATGGGTTAATTACATGTTTTACACCTTTAATTACTTTTTTACAATATGAATTTGTGCGGTCACAATTATAAACGAATTTGGGTGATTCATGGTTAGTTAATGCATTCATAAGTATGGGTTTATCATATATACATAGAATTGGTATGAATTTTGACACATTAGAACCTTAACTGCAAAATTTTAGTGTTTTTCACATGTCATTACCATTAAATCCGAAAATTATGATTTAATTAGGGAAAAATTATTTTATCTTCGGTTATCATTCTTACATATTTCTAATGTCTTGATATACATTATTCTCATTCAATTTCCTATTTCCTATAGGAAGCAATTATTTTGGAAATTGTGATTTTCAAGACCGTAACATGCTTTTTCGAGATTTTTCTTTTGTAGGAACTTCAATGGAGAATGAAATTGTTCCAAGGAAGTCTAAGAGAGGACATAAACCCAAGAAGAACCATGTGACAACTCATGATCACGAAGCTCAAGTCTCTCGCCCTACATGTTCTAAATCAAAATAGAAGAAGTCAATTGCATAGATAACCTTTTTATGAGGGTTTTTTAAATCGTCTAGTGTATGAAACGACCCGACCCAAAAATTTAAAAATTTCCCTTCAGATTATTATCATCACAGATAATAATCCTCAATTGGATCAATACAACATGCGGAAAACATAAAACAATTAAACCAACTCAATCAATTCAATGATCTCATACTTATTAAATCTAGCCGGTTCAGTTCAACAATCCAAACAATAACCAATAACCAATAAACCAATTAACTACAACTCAGAATTCACTAGCAACCTAGCAATTCTACAACAGCACACAGCCATACGAGACCCTAGATCATCTCTCCTTCCTGGCCATGATTCCACGATCACAATTTCTCTTTACCTGCAACACATGGCAAAAAGAGTTGCGTGAGTATTATCACAATACTCAGTGAGACGGTCATCCCGTCTACAGGTTATACACACAGGCATAAGAGACAAACCACAACACCAAACAACACATAACATTCATAACACGAGACTCAACCATCAAATCATCAAAACAATGCATTGGGATCAATCTCTTTACCCAGATAAACCTACGGTCACGCACTTAGCTCGAAAGGATTGAAAAGATGAAGAACACGACGCCTACAAGAACGCCCCGCACACGACGAATGGATGATCCAAATCCGAATCGGAAAACGGTTCTAAAAACTAGAGAGAACAAGCTACACGTCGGTATACGGATCGTCTCCAAACTCTTTCTGGTTCGAAGGGAATCCTCGCTCTAAGTGGACTGCAGAAACCTACCCAGTTATAACGATCATAACTCCCTAAATACTCAACCCAGAAACCTGATTTAGAAACTAGACAGAGAGAGCTTTCTACGGATAGGCTGATCGTCTCCTAAGTCGTTCTGGTTCGATCGGAAAGCCTTCCCGAAGCCGACTGATCGCAGCAACAAGTCTGCACAGCCCTATCGAGATCAAACAGCCATAACTCAACGAATACTCAACAAAATGACGAACGGATTTTGCCCATATCGAGACCAGAGATCGGAGAACTTACCCTCAAAGTTTCACCTCAATCCTCGTCGAATTGCCCAGCCGTTTGCCCTCTCAAACACTCGAATAGAAGCTATCCTTCACCCTCAATCACACACAACTCACAACCTCCCTTGATTCTCCCTCAAATCCTCCTCTTTCTCTTATTTTTGGCCAAAATGAGACCAACACGCGTCTGTTCCAGCCCTTTTATACAAACCCAAGGGTGTCCTCTGAACCGCTCCCCAAACCGGCAAATCAGAAACCAAAACCGTCGGTCTGATTTAACTCCGTGTCGATCGACACATGCCCAAAAATTCCCTTTTTCGTTCACGGGCGTTACAGTGTAGATTTCCAAGGAGACATGGTCGTGGGCGGGCAATACGAAAACAAGGAGACGTGATGAGATGACATTTGGCATGTAAGAATCAAGTCGCCTTGAAGCTACTAAGTCCTACCAAAGAAAAGATAGAAAAAAATCAGCAAAAATGAAAAAAAGAGGGAGGGACGCAACACGAGGACTTCCCGGGAGGTCATCCATCCTAGTACTACTCTCGCCCAAGCACGTTACACTGCGGAGTTCTGATGGGATCCGGTGCATTAGTGCTGGTATGATCGCACCCGTTAGCATATGTAATGCAATTGCATATATAACCTTTTTATAAGGGTTTTTTAAATCCTCTGGTGTGGATCTCAAAGGAGACATGGTCGTGGGCGGGCAATACGAAAACAAGGAGACGTGATGAGATGATATTTGGCGTGTAAAAATCAAGTCGCCTTGAAGCTACCAAGTCCTGCCAAAGAAAAGATAGAAAAAAATCGGCAAAAACGAAAAAAAAGAGGGAGGGACGCAACACAAGGACTTCCCGGGAGGTCACCCATCCTAGTACAACTCTCACCCAAGCATGCTTCCTTGCGGAGTTCTGATGGGATCCGGTGCATTAGTGCTGGTATGGTCGCACCCCTTAGCATATGTAATGGAATTGCAAATATAACCTTTTTATGAGGTTTTTTTAAATCGTCTGGTGTGGATCTCAAAGAAAACATGGTCGTGGGCGGGCAATACGAAAACAAGGAGACGTGATGAGATGACATTTGGCGTGTAAAAATCAAGTCACCTTGAAGCTACCAAGTCCTATTAAAGAAAAGATAGAAAAATCGAAAAAAAAGAAAAAAAGATGGAGGGGCGCAACACAAGGACGACCCATTAGCATATGTAACGCAATTGCATATATAACCTTTTTATGAGGGTTTTTTAAATCGTTTGGTGGGGATCGAAAAGGAGACATGGTCGTGGACAGGCAATACGAAAACAAGGTGACGTGACGAGATGACATTTAGCATGTAAAATCAAGCCGGCTTGAAGCTACCAAGTCCTACCAAAGAAAAGATAGATAAAAATCGGCAAAAATGAAAAAAAAGTGGGAGGGGTACAACACGAGGACTTCCCGGTGGTCACCCATCCTAGTACAACTCTCGCCCAAGCATGTTTCGCTGCGGAGTTCTGATGGGATCTGGTGCATTAGTGATTGTATGGTGGCACCTGTTAGCATATGCAATGCAATTGCATATATAACCTTTTTATGAGAGTTTTTTAAATCCTTTGGTGTGGATCTCAAAGGAGACATGGTCGTGGGCGGGCAATACGAAAACAAGGAGACGTGACGAGATGACATTTCGCGGGTAAAAATCAAGTCGGCTTGAAGCTACCAAGTGCTACCAAAGAGAAGATAGAAAAAAATCGGCAAAAACGAAAAACAAAGAGGGAGGGGCGCAACACGAGGTCTTCCCGGTGGTCACCCATCCTAATACAACTCTCGCCCAAGCATGCTTTACTGCGGAGTTCTGATGAGATCTGGTGCATTAATGCTGGTATGGTCGCACCCGTTAGCATATGTAATGGAATTGCAAATATAACCTTTTTATGAGGTTTTTTTAAATCGTCTGGTGTGGATCTCAAAGAAAACATGGTCGTGGGCGGGCAATACGAAAATAAGGGGACATGATGAGATGACATTTGTCGTGTAAAAATCAAGTCGCCTTGAAGCTACCAAGTCCTACCAAAGAAAAGATAGAAAAAAATCGGTAAAAATGAAAAAAAGAGGGAGGGACGCAACACGAAGACTTCCCGGGAGGTCACCCATCGTAGTACATCTCTCGCCCAACCATGCTTCGCTGCGGAGTTCTAATGGGATCCGGTGCATTAGTTTTGGTATGGTCGCACCCGTTAGCATATGCATTGCAATTGCATATATAACCTCTTTATGAGGTTTTTTTAAATCGTATGGTGTGGATCTCAAAGGATACATGGCCATGGGCGGGCAATATGAAAACAAGGAGACATGATGAGATGACATTTGGCGTGTAAAAATCAAGTCGCCGTGAAGCTACCAAGTCCTACCAAAGAAAAGGTAGAAAAAAAATCGGCTAAAAGAAAAAAGAAAAGGTACAACACGAGGATTTCCTAGGTGGTCACCCATCACAGTACTACTCTCGCCAAAGCAAGCTTCACCTTGAAGTCCTGAAGTGGATCCACTGCAACAGTGCTGGTATGATTGCACCCGTTAGCATATGTAATGCAATTGCATATATAACCTTTTTATGAGGGTTTTTTAAATCGACTGGTGTGGATCTCAAAGGAGACATGGTCGTGGGCTGGCAATACGAAAACAAGGAGACATGATGAGATGATATTTGGCGTGTAAAAATCAAGTCGCCTTGAAGCTACCAAGTCCTACCAAAGAAAAGATAGAAAAAAATTGGCAAAAAAAAAAAAAAGATGACGGGACGCAACACGAGGACTTCCCGGGAGGTCACCCATCCTAGTACTACTCTCGCCCAAGTACGCTTCACTGCGGAGTTCTGATGAGATCTGGTGCATTAGTACTGGTATGATCGCACCCGTTAGCATATGTAATGCAATTGCATATATAATATTTTTTTGAGGGTTTTTTAAATCCTCTGGTGTGGATGTCAAATGAGATATGGTCGTGGGCGGGCCATACGAAAACAAGGAGACATGATGAGATAATATTTGGCGTGTAAAAATCAAGTCCCCTTGAAGCTACCAAGTCCTATCAAAGAAAAGATAGAAAAAAATCGGCAAAAACGAAAAAAAAAAAAGGGAGGGGCGCAACACAAGGACTTCCCGGGAGGTCACCCATCCTAGTACTACTCTCGCCCAAGCACGGTTCACTGCGGAGTTCTAATGGGATCTGGTGCATTAGTGTTGGTATTATCGCACCCGTTAGCATATATAACCTTTTTATGAGGTTTTTTTAAATTGTCTGGTGTGGATCTCAAAAAAGACATGGTCATGGGCGGGCAATACGAAAGCAAGAAGACGTGATGAGATGACATTTGGCGTGTAAAAATCAAGTCGCCTTGAAGCTACCAAGTCCTATTAAAGAAAAGGTAGAAAATAAATCGGCAAAAATGAAAAGAAGAGGGAGGGATTCAACACGAGGACTTCCCAGGTGATCACCCATGCCAGTACTACTCTCGCCAAAGCAAGCTTCACTGTGAAGTTCTGAAGTGGATCCGGTGCAATAGTGTTGGTATGATCGCACCCGTTAGCATATGTAATGCAATTGCATATATAATCTTTTGATGAGGATTTTTTAAATCGACTGGTGTGGATCTCAAAGGAGACATGGTCGTGAGTGGGCAATATGAAAACAAGGAGACGTGATGAAATGATATTTGGCATGTAAAAATCAAGTTGCATTGAAGCTACCAAGTCCTACCAAAGAAAAGATAGAAAAAAATCGGCAAAAATGGAAAAAAAGAGGGAGGGGTACAACACGAGGACTTCCCGGTGGTCACTCATCCTAGTACAACTCTCACCCAAGCATGCTTCACTGGAGTTCTGATGGGATCTGGTGCATTAGTGATGGTATGGTCGTACCCGTTAGCATATTTAATGCAATTGCATATATAACCTTTTTATGAGGGTTTTTTAAATTGTTTGATGTGGATCTCAAAGGAGACGTGGTCGTGGGCAGGCAATACGAAAACAAGGAGACGTGACGAGATGAGATTTCGCGTGTAAAAATCAAGTTGGATTGAAGCTACCAAGTCCTACCAAAGAGAAGATAGAAAAAAATTGGCAAAACGAAATAAAAGAGGGAGGGGCGCAACACGAGGTCTTCGCAGGAGGTCATCAATCCTAGTAAAACTCTCACCCAAGCATACTTCACTGTGGAGTTCTGATGAGATCCAGTGCATTAGTGCTGGTATGGTCGCACCCGTTAGCATATGTATGCAATTGCATATATAACCTTTTTATGAGGTTTTTTTTAAATCGTCTGGTGTGGATCACAAAGGTGACATGGTCATGGGTGGGCAATACGAAAACAAGGAGACGTGATGAGATGACATTTGTCGAGTAAAAATCAAGTCGCCTTGAAGCTACCAAGTCCTACCAAAGAAAAGATAGAAAAAAAATCGGCAAAAATGAAAAAAAAGAGGGTAGGGTACAACACGAGGACTTTCCAGGTGGTCACCCATCCCAGTACTACTCTCGCCCAAGCACGCTTCACTGTGAAGTTCTGACTAGATCCGGTGCATTAGTGCTGGTATGATCGCACCCGTTAGCATATGTAATACAATTGCATATATAATATCTTTATGACGGTTTTTTAAATCCTCTGGTGTGGATCTCAAAGGAGACATGGTCGTGGGCGGGCAATACAAAAACAAGGAGACGTGATGAGATGACATTTGGCGTGCAAAAATCAAGTCGCCCTGAAGCTACCAAGTCCTACCAAAAAAATGATAGAAAAAAATCGGCAAAAATGAAAAAAAAGAGGGAGGGGCGCAACACGAGAACTTCCCAGGAGGTAACCCATCCTAGTACTATTCTCGACCAAGTATGCTTCACTGCGGAGTTCTGATGGGATCCGGTGCATTAGTGCTGGTATGATCGCACCGTTAGCATATGTAATGCAATTGCATATATAACCTTTTTATGAGGGTTTTTTAAATCATCTGGTGTGGATCTCAATGGAGACATTGTAATGACTCTGTCAAGAGATCAAAACAGTTACGAAAGATGATCGAGCCAAGACTTAGTTGATGGAAGAAAAATTGTCAAGCATGACGAGATTTTAAGCACGAGGTGGCCCAAAGCACGACGTGACGAGAAGCATGAGGTGGCAAGTGCTTTCAAACATGATTTTTTTACAAAAATATAAAAGTTTGCGGAAGCACGACACATCTGCTCAGGATTGATGTTCTAGGAATCCGCACGCACAACAAATCCGCAAGCACGACAAATCCCATAAGCACGAGGTGTCACGATCTTGTGTGACGAGTCATCGGGAAACACGACACACACTTCTGACCGTCCTACTGTGCCTACCTCCTTGCTTAACCCTATAAATAGGACCAAGTAGCTCTCATTTCTTACATAGAAAACGTTCCAAACCTCTGACCAAAATAGTTCGTGATCGTGATCCAATCCGCGGTCTATTGTCGGGAACCATCCAGTAGTGCCGTGAAGTTTTTCGGGTAAGGCGTTCCGATCCTAACTTTTCTATCTCACTTAGTTTCGTCTTGTGATCTTGAATTCAACCCTTTGTGGTTTTGATGGTTGGAATGATCGAGATTCAAGCCAAAATTCTGTATGTTTTAATGGAAGGGAAGATTTGTTAGATCGTGGAGTAGTCGAGGAATCTAGATCCGTTCTAAGCCTAAATTCGAGTCTAAGTCCTAACATTTGAATAAGGTGAGTCTTGGTGATTTTTGTCGTGTGCTAGATGAGTAAGACACACGTTACTTGTTTATTCTTATGCTTTATAGTCGTAGAGGTTCTTACTAGAATTTTTTGAATTTGGGTAAGTATCTTTGATTGTTTATGCATGATGTTTGATTGCGTGTTGCATGAGTTATGGGATGATTGTGTTTGTACTTGCCGCTGACCTTTGTGGATGCAGGATTTCAAGAGGAAGCTGATTCGCGTGTGCTCTGTGTAGATACATGCGGGTCAAAGGTAAATTTTATGTTGTGTGTGAGGTTAGGCGATACAAGTGATCAAGAGGATCATGTAACGTTTTAACAATTGTAGAGAGCAGTTGACACTTCCAGATATCGCTAGTCACAGAGGAACGGGATTGCAGCCTAGGGCCATGACTACCAATTGTAATACCCGGAGGAACGGGATTGCAGCCTAGGACCGGTGTATTACATGTCGGATCACTGGTCTTTTAGCCTTTGTGGTTTGGGCCGTGTGAGGTAAAAGGGACAATGGAAGGAAGTTGTCAATTCACGGTTTAGATTTTGGTTACATGAGAAAGGACTTCATTGTGAAATGTCCTTGATTATGTTATGTGTGATTTATCTATTCCACATGGGCATTCTATGATTGTTGTGTGATTGCTTGTTGATTGTTATTTTTTGGGTTTGGGTTGGAAATATATTATTATTGCTTGTTAGTGGAGCCTAGTCTCACTGAGCAATTAGTGCTCATGATTCTATTTGTTTTGCAGGTAACCAATAGTGAGATTTTACCATGGGTTGGAGGAGCTTAGGAAGGTTGGTGTAGATTGCCTGCTTTTTGTAGAATAAGTATGTGTTTAATATGTAGTAGTGTACTTTGAGCACCTAGGCTCGTGGCCACAACATGTATAAATGATTTGGTAACTTATTGTAAATCATATGTATAAGTATGTATAAAAGGAAGTTTGTTTAAACTTGAGTTGCATATGATATTAGTCCTAGTCCAGGACGAACCAACTATCGCTCATAATTTGGGTTGATAAGCCTTGGGTTATGTTCGATAGGAAAATGTGTGTTTGGACGTTTAGTCTAGGGTTCTTGTATGTGTTTCTAGAACCTCAAAATGAACGGCTTAGGGCATATATGTAGCATCTTTGGTCTGGTTCCTGGGTCTACGGTTGGTTGCGCATGTTCTTGTTTGATTGTTGCGCAGCCAATCGGATCAACGTTGACCTAATCCGGGTCAGGGGTGTTACAAAAGTGGTATCAGACATGGTTCTTACCATGTTCACATGTGACTCGTTTTCAAATGTTTTATAGAGTAAAATAAGTCGCATAAAGCAGTTAGGAAACCAACCAGCTCCTTTATTAGGTAGATGGGATTAGGACTTAACCTTGTTGAATGCTGATACCACTCTGACGAGTTCAAATAAGAGATGGTTGGTGATTAAGATTTGGCTTTGTGATAAAGCTTTGGCTATGTGATAAAGCTTCGATATGGTGATAAGTGAGCTCGAGATAATCCTTAGATTTAAGAACCCTTAAACTTTCGTATCCTTTAAAGGATTCATTAAAGGTAAGTATGGGTTCTAACTCATCGTGTGATTGCATTTGCATGCATATATGAGATATGGTGTAGACTAGAATTACAAGGTTATTGATATTTAGAATTGACTGAGTCTAGTTAAAGGTTGAGACCCAATCCTAGAAACTGATTGGATGTCTTAGTTCCTTAGGAAAAACTTTCCTAAACCAACCTTTCCCAAGGCACGAGAGAGGATAAGTGGAGGAAATATTCAACCTTAAGAATTCGAGACGAATTCTTTTTAAGGGGGGTAGAGTGTAATGACCCTGTCAAGAGATCAAAACAGTTACGAGAGATGATCGAGCCAAGACCTAGTTGATGGAAGAAAAATTGTCAAGCATGACGAGATTTTAAGCACGAGGTGGTCCGAAGCACGACGTGACGAGAAGCATGAGGTGGCAAGGTGCTTTCAAACTTGATATTTTTACAAAATATAAAAGTTTGCGGAAGCACGACACATCTGCTCGGGGTTGACGTGCTTGGAATCCGCAAGCACAACAAATCCTGTAAGAAAAGGTAAAAATCAAGTCGCCTTGAAGCTACCAAGTCCTACCAAAGAAAAGGTGGAAAAAAATCGGCAAATATGAAAAAAGGACGGAGAGGTGCAACACGAGCACTTTCCAGGAGGTCACCTATCCTAGTATTACTCTCGCCCTAGCACGCTTCACTAAGAATTCTGATGGGATCCGGTGAATTAGTGCTGGTATGATCGCACCCGTTAGCATATGTAATGCAATTGCATATATAACTTTTTTATGAGGGTTTTTCAAATTGTCTGGTGTGGATCTCAAAGGAGACATTGTCGTGGGTAGGCAACACGAAAACAAGGAGACGTAATGAGATGACATTTGGCGTGTAAATATCAAGTCGCCTTGATGCTACCAAGTCCTACCAAAGAAAAGGTAGAAAAAAAATCAGCAAAAATGAAAAAAATAGGGAGGGGTAGAACACGAAGACTTCCCAGGTGGTCACCCATCCCAGTACTACTGTCACCAAAGCAAGCTTCACTGTGAAGTTCTGAAGTGGATCTGGTGCAATAGTGCTGGTATGATCGCACCCGTTAGCATATGTAATGCAATTGCATATATAACCTTTTTATGAGGGTTTTTTAAATCGTCTGGTGTGGATCTCAAAGGAGACATGGTCTGGGCGGACAATACGAAAACAAGGAGACGTGATGAGATGACATTTGGCGTGTAAAAATCAAGTCGCCTTGAAGCTACCAATTCCTACCAAAAAAAAGATAGAAAAAAATCGGTAAAAATCAAAAAAAGAGGGAGGGGCGCAACACGAGGACTTCCCCGGAGGTCACCCATCCTAGTACTACTCTAGCCCAACAACGCTTCACTGCAGAGTTCTGATGGGATCCGGTGCATTAGTGATTGTATGATCACACCCGGTAGCATATGAAATGCAATTGCATATATAACCTTTTTATGAGGGTTTTTTAAATCATTTGGTGTGGATCTCAATGGAGACATAATCGTGGGCAGGCAATACGAAAACAAGGAGATGTGATGAGATATCATTTGACGTGTAAAAATGAAGTCGCCTTGAAGCTACCAAGTCCTACGAAAGCAAAGATAGAAAAAAATCGGCAAAAATGAAAACAAGAGGGAGGGACGCAACACGAGGACTTCTCGAGAGGTCACCCATCCTAGCACTACTCTTGCCCAAGCAGCTTTACTGCGGAGTTCTGATGGGATCCGGTGCATTAGTGCTGGTATGATCGCACCCGTTAGCATATGCAATGCAATTGCAGAGGGTTTTTAAATCGTCTGGTGTGGATCTCAAAGGAGACATGGTCATGGCGGGCAATACAAAAACAAGGAGACGTGATGAGATGACATTTGGCGTGTAAAAATCAAGTCGCCTTGAAGCTACCAAGTCCTACCAAAGAAAAGATAGAAAAAAACGATAAAAATGAAAAAAGAGGGAGGGGCGCAACACGAGGACTTCCCAGGATTTCACCCATCCTAGTACTACTCTCGCCCAAGCACACTTCACTGCGGAGTTCTGATAGGATCCGGTGCATTAGTGATTGTATGATCACACCCGGTAGCATATGAAATGCAATTGCATATATAACCTTTTTATGAGGGTTTTTAAATCATCTGGTGTGGATCTCAATGGAGACATAATCGTGGGCAGGCAATACGAAAACAAGGAGACGCGATGAGATAACATTTGGCGTGTAAAAATCAAGTCGCCTTGAAGCTACCAAGTCCTACCAAAGCAAAGATAGAAAAAAATCGGCAAAAATGAAAAAAAGAGGGAGGGACGCAACACGAGGACTTCTCGAGAGGTCACCCATCCTAGTACTACTCTTGCCCAAGCACGCTTCATTGTGGAGTTCTGATGGGATCCGGTGCATTAGTGATGGTATGATCGCACCCGTTAGCATATGCAATGCAATTGCAGAGGGTTTTTTAAATCGTCTGGTGTGTGGATCTCAAAGGAGACATGGTCATGGCGGGCAATACGAAAACAAGGAGTGATGAGATGACATTTGGCATGTAAAAATCAAATCGCCTTGAAGCTACCAAGTCCTACCAAAGAAAAGATAGAAAAAAATCGATAAAAATGAAAAAAGAGGGAGGGGCACAACACGAGGACTTCCCAGGAGGTCACCCATCCTAGTACTACTCTCGCCCAAGCACACTTCACTGCGGAGTTCTGATAGGATCCGGTGCATTAGTGATTGTATGATCACACCCGGTAGCATATGAAATGCATATGCATATATAACCTTTTATGAGGGTTTTTAAATCATCTGGTGTGGATCTCAATGGAGACATAATCGTGGGCAGGCAATACGAAAACAAGGAGACATGATGAGATGACATTTGGCGTGTAAAAATCAAGTCGCCTTGAAGCTACCAAGTCCTACCAAAGCAAAGATAGAAAAAAATCGGCAAAAATAAAAAAAAGAGGGAGGGACGCAACACGAGGACTTCTCGAGAGGTCACCCATCCTAGAACTACTCTCGTCCAAGCACGTTTCACTGCGGAGTTCTGATGGGATCCGGTGCATTAGTGCTGGTATGATCGCACCCGTTAGCATATGGAATTCAATTGCATATATAACCTTTTTATGAGGGTTTTTTAAATCATCTGGTGTGGATATCAAAGGAGACATGGTCGTGGGCGGGCAAAATGAAAACATGGACGCGATTAGATAACATTTGGCGTGTAAAAATCAAGTCGCCTTGAAGCTACCAAGTCCTACCAAAGAAAATATTAAAAAAAAATCAGCAAAAATGAAAAAAGAGGGAGGGGCGCAACACGAGGACTTCCCGGGAGGTCGCCCATCCTAGTACTACTCTTGCCCAAGCACACTTCACTACGGAGTTCTGATGGGATCTGGTGCATTAGTGCTGGTATGATCGCACCCGTTAGCAAATGTAATGCAATTACAAATATAACCTTTTTATGAGGGTTTTTTAAATCGTCTGGTGTGGATCTCAATGGATACATGGTCGTGGGCGGGCAAAATGAAAACAAGGAGACGCGATTAGATAACATTTGGCGTGTAAAAATCAAGTCGCCTTGAAACTACCAAGTCCTACCAAAGAAAAGATAGAAAAAAATCGGCAAAAATGAAAAAAAGAGGGAGGGGCGCAACACGAGGACTTCCCGGGAGGTCTCCCATCCTAATACTACTCTCGCCCAAGCATGCTTCACTACAGAGTTCTGATGGGATCCGGTGCATTAGTGCTGGTATAATCGCACTCGTTAGCATATGTAATGCAATTGCATATATAACCTTTTTATGAGGGTGGTTTTTTAAATCGTCTAGTGTGGATCTCAAAAGAGACATGGTCGTGGGCGGGCAATGTGAAAACAAGGAGACTTGACGAGATGACATTTGGCATGTAAAAATCAAGTCGCCTTGAAGCTACAAAGTCCTACCAAAGAAAATATTAAAAAAAATCAGCAAAAATGAAAAAAAAGAGGGTGGGTTGCAACATGAGGACTTCTTGGGAGGTCACCCATCCTCGTACTACTCTCGCCCAAGCACGCTTCACTGCGGAGTTTAGGTGGAATCCGGTGCATTAGTGCTGGTATGATCGCACCCGTTAGCATATGTAATGCAATTGCATATATAACCTTTTTATGCAGTTTTTTAAAATCGTGTAGTGTGGATCTCATAGGAGACATGGTTGTGGGCGGATAATACGAACACAGGAGACGTGATGAGATGACATTTGGCGTGTAAAAATCATCGCCTTGAAGCTACCATGTCTTACCAAAGAAAAGGTAGAAGAAATAGGCAAAAATGAATAAAAGAAGGAGCGGTGCAACACGAGTACTTCCCAGGAGGTCATCCATCCTAGCACTACTCTCGCCCAAGCACGCTTCACTAAGAATTATGTTGGAATCCGGTGCATTAGTGCTTGTATGACCGCACCCGTTAGCATATAGAATGCAATTGCATATGTAACAATTTTATGCAGTTTTTTTTTAAATCGTCTAGTGTGGATCAGAAAGAAGACATGGTCGTGGGCGAGCAATACGAACATAAGAAGAAATGATGAGATGACATTTGGCGTGTAAAAATCAAGTGGCCTTGAAGCTACCAAGTCCTACCAAAGAAAAAGTAGAAAAAAAATGGCAAAAATAAAAAAAAAGGAGGGGTGCAACACGCGGACTTCCCAGGTGGTAACCCATTCTAGTACTACTTTCGCCCAAGCACGCTTCACTGTAGAATTCTGATGGGATCCGGTGCATTAGTGCTAGTATGATCGCACCCATTAGCATATGCAATGCAATTGCATATATAACCTTTTTATGAGGTTTTTTTAAATCGTTTAGTGTGGATCTCAAAGGAGACATGGTCGTGGGCGGGTAATACAAACACAAGGAAACGTGATGAGATGACATTTGGCGTGTAAAAATCAAGTCGCCTTGAAGCTACCAAGTCCTACCAAAGAAAAGGTAGAAAAAAATCAGCAAAAATGAAAAAAAGAGGGAGGGGTGCAACAAGAGGATTTCCCAGGAGGTAACCCATCCTAGTACTACTCTCGCCCAAGCATGCTTCTCTAAGAATTTTGATGGGATCCGGTGCATTAGTGCTGCTATGATCGCACCCGTTAGCATATGTAATGCAATTGCATATATAACCTCTTTATGCGGTTTTTTTTAAATTGTCTAGTGTGGATCTCAAAGGAGATATGGGCGTGGGCGGGCAATACGAACACAAGGAGACGTGATAAGATGACATTTGGCGTTTAAAAATCGTCGCCTTGAAGCTACCAGGTCCTACCAAAGAAAAGGTAGAAAAAAATTGGCAAAAATGAAAAAAGAAAAGAAGAAGGGGTGCAACACGAGGAGTTCCCAGGTAGTTATCCATCCTAGTATTACTCTCGCCCAAGCACGCTTCACTGCAGAATTCTGATGGGATTTGGTGCATTAGTGCTAGTATGATCGCACCCATTAGCATATGTAATGCAATTGCATATATAACCTTTTTATGAGGTTTTTTTAAATCGTCTGGTGTGGATATCATAGGAGACATGGAGAGACGGGATTGCAGCCTAGGGCCCTGTGTTGCATGACGATGCAAGGGTTCCGTGCGATTCCATAAAGATTTGGTTGCCGGGACTTGGAGATTCTGAGGTCTTAGCCTACGTAGTTTTGATCTGAGGAATGCCTCTGGTTTCACGTGAAGGGAATAGTCATGGCCGAAGACCTTATGGGAACAAATTATGGAAAAATAATCATTAATGCATAACTTACCATGTTTATAGTGCATACTTGCGTGTGATTGTTATTTTGGGTTTGGTTGGAAAATGAATATTGAACGTTTAGGGGAAACCTAGACTCACTGGGCAACTAGTGGTCACGACTCCAATTTGTTTTGTAGGTAACCTTAGCGGTTAGATCACTTGGGTGCACAGAAGGAACGTTAGGAAAATCAGTAGTAGATTGTCTTGCTTTTGTAAAACATTAACACTTAATATGTATACGAATGTTTTGAGCATTAGACTCGGGCCTGTGTATATTTGTGATCTCATTTCAAAACCTATGTAAAAAGATATATAAGAATATGTTTTCAAATGACTCGGGTTTCATATGATACTAGTCTTAGTACAGGACGAACCAATTATCGCACATAACTTGGGTTGAAAAGCCTTGGGTTATGATCGATAGGAACTGCGTGCTTGGACGTATAGTCTAGGGCTCTTAAATGTGTTTTTCGAACCTCGGAATAAACGGCTAAGTACGCATTTGTAGCATCTTTGGTCTGGTATTTGGGTCTACCGTTGGTTGCGCATATTCATGTTTGATTGTTGCGCGGCCAATCGGGTAACCGTTGACCTAATCCGGGTCAGGGCGTTACAGACATGGTCGTGGGCGAGCAATACGAACACAAAGAAATGTGATGAGATGACATTTAGCGTGTAAAAATCAAGTCGCCTTAAAGCTGGTAAAAATGAAAAATAGAGGGAGGGTTGCAACACGAGGACTTACCAGGAGGTCACCCATCCTAATACTACTCCCGCCGAAGAACGCTTCACTGCGAGGTTCTGATGGGATTCGGTGCATTAGTGCTGCTATGATCGCACATGTTAGCATATGCAATTGCATATATAACCTTTTTATGTGGTTTTTTTAAATCATCTGGTGTGGATCTCAAAGGAGACATGGTCATGGGCGGACAATACAAACACAAGGAAACGTGATGAGATAACATTTGGAGTGTAAAAATCAAGTCGCCTTGAAGCTACCAAGTCCTATCAAAGAAAAGATAGAAAAGAATCAAGAAAATGAAAAAAAAGAGGGAGGGTTGCAACACGAGGACTTACCAAGAGGTCACCTATCCTAGTACTACTCTCACCCAGACACGTTCACTGCGGAGTACTGATGGGATCCGGTGGATTAGTGCTGGTCTGATTGCACCCGTTAGCATATGTAATTCAGTTGCATATATAACCTTTTTATGCAGTTTTTTTAAATCGTCTAATGTGGATCTCAAAGGAGACGTGGTTGTGGGCGGGTAATATGAACACAAGGAGACGTGATGAGATGACATTTGGCGTGTAAAAATCGTCGCCTTAAAGCTACCAAGTACTACCAAAGAAAAGGTAGAAAAATCAGCAAAAATGAAAAAAAAAAGAGAGAGGGGTGCAACACAAGGACTTCCCAGGTGGTCACATATCCTAGTACTACTCTCGCCCAATCACGCTTCAGTGCGGAGTTCTGATGGGATCCGGTGCATTAGTGCTGGTATGATCGCACTCGTTAGCATATGGAATGCAATTGCATATATAACCTTCTTATGAGGTTTTTTTAAATCGTGTGGTGTGGATCTCAAAGGAGACATGATCGTGGACAGGCAATACAAACACAAGAAAACGTGATGAGATAACATTTAGTGTGTAAAAATCAAATCTCCTTGAAACTACCAAGTCCTACCAAAGAAAAGGTATAAAAAATTAGAAAAATGAAAAAAAGAGGGAGGGTTGCAACACGAGGACTTACCTGAAACAACCCAACCCGTTTTTTTTTTTTTTTTTTACATCGAATTAGTATTCCCATAAATATTAATTCTCAACAATTATCAACAATCGTATTAAACTAGCAAACCGAACATAACCAGCAGAAATCAATTCGACTTAATTCAAACAATTATCCATTAACCAAGTAAACCGATTCGAGTCAATAAATAACCAATGATAATTCAATCCAACTCAACAATCCAATTCCTCAAACCAGCAACCTAGCGGTTCTAAACAATACGATAACAACACAATCGAGACGCTGGATCATCTCCTCTTCCTTGCTCGATTCCACGATCACATTTTCTCTTTACCTGCAACACATGGCAAAAAGAGTTGCGTGAGTATTACCACAAATACTCAGCGAAGCGGTCATCCCGTCTACAGGTTATTTAAGTATAGACATAACGAAAGACAAATACCAGGATGAGCACACAAACAAGCAATAAGAACAACTAATGACGAACCCGTACAGGAACTCTGCGTCGAGCGACACAACCTCTAGGCGTCGGTCGACGCACAGCGTCTACGTCGAGCGACGCACCACCCTGGCGTCGATCGACGCGACATCCACAGAAACGAGCCTATCCTCTCGTGGGCTCGAATCCGTCGCGATTTATCGAGTCACCTGCACGATCCCAGTCACAGAACACACGAAAACAACAATCAAACGCATTCCATCTATCCCTATGCCCACACAACCCACGATCACGCACTCATCTCGAAGAATCGAAATGAAAAGAATGAACTGACGTTCACTAAAACCCTCGTACACGACGAACCACTGGTCCAATTCCGAAACAGGCAACTGTTCTGGAAACTAGACACACACAGCTACGCGTCAGTATGCGGATCGCCTCTAGACTCCTTCTGGTTTGATCGAAATTCCCTTCTAAACCTGACCAATCGTAGATAACAATCGCCCAAAAATCACTCCAATCCGCCTCGAATAGCCCAGCCCTTTGCCCTCTCAAAGATTCGAAACTGTCCCTCTCACCCAGTCATCTAGATCCTCTCTCAACCCTTTTCTCTCTGATTCTTTACTCAAAAGCGGCTAAACAGACCAACACACGGCTTCCCCATCTGCTTTTATAATAACCCTAGGGTTTCCCTAAACCATCACGCAAACCGTGCGACCAAACCCAACTTTCCGGTCTGATTAAAGATTTGCGTCGTTCGACGCACCTCACCTGCGTCGTTCGACGCACCTCACCTGCGTCGTTCGACGCACCACCAAAAATACACATTTTGGTTCACGGGCGTTACATTACCAGGAGGTCATCCATCGTAGTACTACTCTCACCCAGGCACGCTTCACTGCGGAGTACTGATGGAATCCGGTGGATTAGTGCTGGTATGATTGCACCCGTTAGCATATGTAATGCAACTGCATATATAACCTTTTTATGTAGTTTTTTTAAATCGTCTAGTGTGGATCTTACAGGAGACATGGTTGTGGGCGGGTAATACGTACACAAGGAGACGTGATGAGATGACATTTGGCGTGTAAAAATCGTCGCCTTGAAGCTACCAAAGAAAAGGTAGAAAAAATAGGCAAAAATAAATAAAAGAAGGAGAGGTGCAACACGAGGACTTCCCAGGAGGTCATCCATCCTAGCACTACTCTCGTCCAAGCAGGCTTCACTAAGAATTATGTTGGAATCCGGTGCATTAGTGCTGGTATGATCTCACCCGTTAGCATATGTAATGCAATTGCATATATAACCTTTTTATGAGGTTCTTTTCAATCGTCTGGTGTGGATCTCAAAGGAGACATGGCCGTGGGCGGGTAATACGAACACAAGGAAATGTGATAAGATGACATTTGGCGTGTAAAAATCAATTCGCTTTGAAACTACCAAGTCGTACCAAAGAAAAGGTAGAAAAAAATCGGCAAAAGTGAAAAAAGAGGGAGGGGTGCAACATGAGCACTTCCTAGAAGGTCACCCATCCTAGTACTACTCTCGCCCAAGCACGCTTCACTAAGAATTCTGTTGGGATCTAGTGCATTAGTGCTGGCATGATCGCACCCGTTAGCATATGTAATGCAATTGCATATATAACCTTTTTATGCGGTTTTTTAAATCCTATGGTGTGGATCTCGAAGGAGACATGGTCGTGGGTGGGCAATACGAATACAAGGAGACGTGATGAGATGACATTTGGTGTGTAAAAACCAAGTTGCCTTGAAGCTACCAAGTCCAACCAAAGAAAAGGTAGAATCAAATCAGCAAAAATGAAAAAAAGAGGGAAGGGTACAACACGAGGACTTCCCAGGAGGTTACCCATCCTAGTACATCTCACGCCCAAGCACGCTTGACTACGGAGGTCTGATGGGATCCGGTGCATTAGTGCTGGTATGATTTAACCCTTTAGCATATGTAATGCAATTGCATATATAACCTTTTTATGAAATTTTTTTAAATCGTCTGGTGTGGATCTCAAATGAGACATGGTCGTGGGCGGGCAATACAAACACAAGGAAATGTGATGAGATGACATTTGGCGTGTAAAAATCAAGTCGCCTTGAAACTACCAAGTCTTACCAAAGAAAAGGTAGAAAAAACTCGGGGAAAATAAAAAAAAAGAGGGAGGGTTGCAACACGAGGACTTACTAGGAGGTCACTCATCCTAGTACTACTCTCTTCCAGGCACGCTTAACTGCAGAGTTCTTATGGGATACGGTGCATTAGTGCTGGTATGATCACACCCGTTAGCATATACAATGCAATTGCATATATAACCTTTTTATGCTGTTTTTTTAAATTGTCTAGTGTTGATCTCAAAGGCGACATGGTCGTGGGCGGTTAATACGAACAAAAGGAGACGTGATGAGATGACATTTGATAAGATCCCGATAACATCAAAAATAAACAAAATAAACGTTTTATCTTACAAAAACACACACACACCAACACGCAAATCTACTTTTGGTCTTCTGGTCCGAACGTCCTACACCCTTCCCAAACCTAAGGTTACCTGCAAAACAAAGGGAATCTTGAGCAATCTAAGATTACCCAATGAGTCCGAGCCATGCTCTACACTATGTTAGAAAATAAACCCCAACCCAAACCCCAAACAAAGATTACAAGCAAGCACGCAATCAGAATACACAAGCAAATGCGGAAGCGATTAATAAGCACCAAAACAATCACTACAAGAAAAAACAGTTTTAGCGTCGAACTTTAGCGTCGGATTTGTGTCGACGCAAAATTAGCAACGATTTTGCGTCGTTTTTGTGTCGTTCAAACCATTCGACGCAAATTCGAGGGTGTATCATCGATTTAACGATGATTTAGCATCCACATCATCAATTCGACGCTAAATCGACGCTAATTTAGCGTCGATTTAGCGTCGGTCGTATAGCGTCGGTTATAGCGTCGAATATTCCGTCGAACTGGGTAGGTAGGACGCACGTTTTTAATGGGTTCACCTACTTCTATAAAACCGACGCTCAATCGACGCTAATACGAAGCAAAGTCGACGCAAAATAATTCGATGCTAATTTGATACTAAACTGCGATGCAAATTCGAAGCAAAATCGCTGCTAAATGTCTTATATATACTTTCCCAGATCACTCCCCAAATCCAAAAGCATTGAAGAAAAAAAAATCTTTCAATAAATTTTCTTAGTTAATATTTTCTGAATAAGATGGGCAATATATACGAACTAAGAAGCTGGATGTATCGACGTAGAGATGAAAATGGAGGAATTTCAGAAGAGTTCCTCAACGGGCTTGAAATTTTCATGGCTCAAGCGAGTAGTGTGCCTACAATTCAACGGACCGGAGTGATGGTGTGCCCGTGTCAGAAGTGCAAAAATTCGAAGCCGCAGACAATTGATGTCGCCGGTACGCATTTATTTAATAGAGGGTTCACACCTGAGTATTATGTTTGGTTTTATCATGGAGAGGGATATGGAGATGAAACTTCGGGTAGTACTAGTTACCAACCTCTGGATCAAGGTTATTCGAATGAACAATATGATCAGTCTCATGAATTTATTAATAATTATGAGACTGATGTCGGGTTAGACCATAATAAGTTCGAAGAAATGGTAACCGATGCATTTCCTGGAGTTATGTCTACTGATGATGATGTTGTTGAGAAACCCAATGTGGATACTAAAAAATTTTATGATATGCTTGATTCTGCAAAGCAACCAATCTATGAAGGTTGTAGGGAAGGTCTCTCTAAATTATCATTGGCATCTAGGATGATGACAATAAAATCTGATCATAATCAATCTGAGAGTTGCATGGATGATTGGGCAGCTCTATAAAAGAGTATTTGCCAGGGGGTAATCAAGCTGCTGAGTCATATTACGACATACATAAACTAGTCTCTAGTTTAGGTTTGGCCTCGCAGATGATAGATGTTTGCATTGACAATTGCGTGATATTTTGGAAAGATGATGAAGATCTACAGGAATGTCAATTTTGCCACAAACCAAGATTTAAGCCCCGAGGAGCTGGTAGAAGTAAAGTGCCGTACCAGAGAATGTGGTACCTACCCATAATAGATAGAATGAGGTGGCATGCAGAACATTCAACTAGTGAAGGAGAAGTTCATCATCCTTCTGATGCAAAAGCTTGGAAGCACTTCAAATCGGTACACTCTAATTTTGCTAAAGAGAAGCGCAATGTTTATCTTGGGCTATGTACAGATGGTTTTAGTCCGTTCGGTATGTCTGGCAGGCAATATTCTTTGTGGCCAGTTATATTGACACCTTATAACCTTCCGCCTGAAATATGCATGCAGAGAGAATTTCTGTTTTTGAGTATTTTAGTCCCTGGTCCGAAACATCCAAGAAGATCTATTGATGTGTTTTTACAGTCACTGCTTCACGAGTTGAACATGTTGTGGTCTCATGGTGTTCGTACTTTTGATTACTGTAGGAAAAAGAATTTTAACATGCGAGTTGTGCTTATGTGGACGATAAGCGATTTTCCAGCGTACGGAATGTTATCTGGTTGGACAACACATGGTAGATTGTCATGTCCGTATTGCCAAAATGAGACAGACGCCTTTCAACTAAATGGTAGGAAATCTTGTTGGTTCGATTGTCACCGAAGGTTTCTCCCTATGAACCATCCGTACCGGGGAAACTGGAGGTTGTTCACAAAAGGCAAACGTGTACGTATCCACCCACCTCCATATCTTTCAGGAGAGCAAATTGAAGGTCAACTTGATTATTATGGAGCTCAGGACACAGCAAAACGTGGTGGTAACTGGCTTAATATTCCGACCAATCTCCCAGATGGATACCTTGAAGAACATAATTGGCATAAGAAGAGCATTTTCTGGGAACTACCGTACTGGAAGGATCATCTATTGCGCCACAATCTTGATGTCATGAACATTGAGAAAAACTTTTTCGATAACATCATGCACACCATCTTAAATGTTCCAGGCAGGTCTAAAGACAATTTGAAGTCTAGACTGGATTTGCCTCTTATATGCTCTAGAGTTGAGTTATATCTCACGGGAGATGGGAGAGTTTCAGTGCCTATCTTTAGATTGTCAAACAAAGGCAAATCAACATTCTTCAACTGGGTTTCCACCGAAGTTAAGTTTCCAGATGGATACGTGTCAAAACTCTCTAAGTCTGTGGAGCAAGGCAAAAAATTCTCTGGTATGAAGAGTCATGATTGTCATGTGTTTATGCAGAGATTAATGCCTTTCGCCTTTGCGGAGCTTTTGCCAACGAACGTGCATGAATCACTTGCATGTCTATTTTCTATGACGATATGTTAATATATAAACAAATGATGTATGTTATTACATTTCGATCTTTTCTATTGATATTGGAAATCTGAACTTTGGTTTTAGGTGTTGGTGCATTTTTTCGGGATCTGTGTGTGCGAACTCTGACTCAGGATGGAATTGAACAACTAAATAATAACTTCGCGATATTGCTGTGCAACTTAGAGAAGATATTCCCTCCATCTTTCTTTGATGTGATGTAGCATCTTCCTGTCCATCTCCCATACGAAGCCGATTTAGGAGTACCCGTTCAATTTCGTTGGATGTATCCTTTTGAGAGATTCATGAAACACTTAAAAGGAAAGGCAAAAAACCTGGCGAGGGTTGAGGGATCAATTGTTGCGGGAAGTTTAACCAAAGAAACATCTCATTTCAGCTCATATTACTTCCCTCCAACTGTCCGGACACGTAAAAGAGCTCCACGTAGGTACGATGATGGTGGCATCGCACAAGCATATCCAGTTTCTGATGTTCCAGATATATTCTGTGCAGTTGGTAGGCATGCCGGAATCATAAGAGAAGAAGACTGGTCCTCGCACGAAGATTACAATTGTGCACACACATATATTCTCTTACAATGCGACAAAATTAGCCCATTTCTGAGGTACATATAATTACAAACTATGGATTGAGGTCAAAAGGGTTATTTTTAACGTATATATGTTTATGATTTCATTTGTTATAACTATATTTTCTATTAGTGAATTTATTCGCCAGGTTACCGAGGCTTTTCCAAATGCATCACCCGGCGAGATTGAAAAACGTAAGGACCAACATATATATATATATGGTTTCCATTAAAACATATATATATATACTATGTATATTATATTTACATTGTATATACTATATTTGGCAGGTTGATTATGGAGACACGTCGTACCCTGTATGGTTTAGAGAGTTGATCCAAGGTCCATTGGGAAAAGTTATGTCATCTCCAATGTATTTTACACGAGATTATGTATTCCATATGTTCGAACGTGGGAAAAATAGAGCAACTGCGAACTACGGTGTCGTCGTTCGAGCCGGGGACACCGATTTTTATGGCATCATACAAGACATTATTGAAGTACAATACCCTGGTTTAGTTAACTTAAAGTGCACACTTTTCAAATGCGAGTGGTTTGATCCAGTTATCGGGCGAGGGGTTCGAGTAGGAAAGTTTGGTGTCATCGACGTTAATGGATCGCGTTCTTATGCAATGTATGATCCATTTGTGCTTGCATCACAGGCGGATCAAGTTTGTTTTATTCCATATCCACGGCTCAGGAAAACGGGGATTTCATGGCTATATGTGCTCAAAATAGTTCCGAGAGGAATTATAGTTGAATCCGACGATGTGCCAATGCAATATGAAACTGCCGTGGATCTAACAACTCCAGAACAAGATCTAGACAACATCATTCTGATAGATCCGCAAAATAGAGAAGTTGAAATACTTCCCGATACTACCGATGCAGAAAATCCCGAAAACGAGTTTATGAACGAAAGTGCAGAAAGTACCAATGATTATGACGATACCTCAAATGATAATTCAGACAGTGAAACATAAATATTATCTTTATTGTATCTTAATTGCGATTGTATAGGTATATATGTAATCCAATTTTAAAACAAATGTTACGAATAAAGATTTCAAATAACCTATATAGTTTTACATATATCAACAGTAACATTATGCACAATTATGTATTTACCAAAAATTTCAAATTTTAAAACCATTCGGTTCGAAGAAGGATTGGCATGATTAAGATTGTTTTTGTATCCGATTTGCTATCTTTAACCAACACTGGAGCATTTAATATTTTTGATTCAGCGTCGAATTGTTCGATTCGACGCTAATTCGACGCTTATTAGCATCGATTTAGCGTCGCACAATGAAAAATACGATGTCTTTTCAATTCTTTACCCTAAACTCTATACATCAAACATTTTGAGTTTAGCATCGAAATAGCATCGAATTGTTCAGGTTCGAGGCTATTTCGACACTAATTAGCATCGAATTAGCATCGAATTGTGTAGTTTCGATGCTAATTCAACGCTAAACGTAAATATTTGATTTCTAGGGTCTAAGGTAAAGAAACCATGAAGGATACAAAAATATTCTTAACCATGTCAATCTATCTTATAACCGAATGATTTTAAAATTTGTACTTTTGGTACATATGTAATTGTACATAATCTTACTGTTGCTATATATAAAACTATATATATAGGTTTTTTCAAATCTTTATTCATGACATTTGTTTTAAACTTTGAATACATAATTATACAATCACAATTAAGATACCGTAAAGATAACAACTACGTATGAACAAGATTAATGACGATATATGAATTATCATTAACCTTATGTACAATTATGTATGATAAAAAAAATTTCAAATTTTATAATCATTCGGTTATAAGAAATATTGACATGGTTAAGATTGTTTTCTATCCTTCCTGGTTTCTTTACCCTATCCCTATATATCAAATGTTTTAGGTTTTCATTTTCCACGTAAAGATTATGTTGGCGCGTGGTGGCGGTAAACCCAAAATATTTCACATTAGCGTCGAATTAGCGTCGACTATCCACAATTCGACGCTAATCTGAAATATTTTAACTGCGATTCTTTAATAAAAAAACCGAAACATTTAATATTTTGATTTAGCGTCGAATTAGCCTCGACGGGGTACATTCGACGCTAATTTGAAATTTTTTTAACATAGCGTCGATTTAGCGTCACACAATTAAAAATCCGATGCCTTACCCTAAACTCTATACATCAAATATTTCAGATTTAGCGTCGAATTAGCATCGAATTGTTCAGGTTCGATGCAAATTCGTTGCTAATTAGCGTCTAAATAGTATCGAAACGTGTTGTTTCGATGCTATTTCGAAAAACAGAAAACGTGAAACTAGTTCCACGATTTTAGCCGGCGATTTCACTCTAATTTCTCCCCCTAGCTCCACGATTTTAGCCGGCGATTTCACTCCGATTTCTCCCCCTAGCTCCACGATTTTAGCCAGCGATTTCACTCCGATTTCTCCCGATTTCACTCTGATACACATAGACATCTCATTGAAATGGTATGTGTATTTTTCTCATTTTTCTTATGTGTATTATGTTTAGATTTGTATTTTGGGTTTAAGAAAAGTGTTAGGGATTGTTATGAATGAAAAGTATGGATGAATTTGTATGAAATGGAATTGTAGGAAAGGGAATTTAGGTTTGTTAAGGTGTATGAAATTGTTTTATAAGTTAAATTTTTGGATATATGAAAAAAAAATTGATTTAATAATAATGAAATTATTTTTCAAGTTTTGGATTTATATTTTGTTAAATTATTTTATAAGTTATTTATGAAAAATAAAATAAAAACGAATTTATGAATTTATCTTTTTTAAAAATTATTTTACAAGTTAAATTATGTGTTTGTAAGAATAAGTTATACATAAAATTTATGAATTTATGAATTTATGGTTTGCTCTATAAAATTATTTAAAAATTTTAAGATTGATTTTTTATTAAATTTTTGTTAAAAAATGAATTTATGAATTTATTTTTTAAGTATTTTAATTTAATAAATACGTTTTTATTTCACCATTTATATGTTTACAAATAATTGTTAGATTTTTTTTTTTAAATTATTACGATTATTAGGATTTTTTAAAAATAAAAACAAATATTTTGTGTTTTAGATTTTTTTTTTAGGTGTTATAATGTATTTAGTTATTGTAATTTTATTTAATATTTATACTTTACATTGTTTATTTTAATAAAAAAATTTTGATTTTATATGTGGGTCCACCTTCATATGGAGAGTTATTCGGCGAGGATTCTACGATTCCCGGATCCATAGGTGGTCGTCGCGGATCGGGATCAGGATCAGGTTCGGGTTCCCAATCTGCTGTGAACTATCGTCCACGGCCTCCACCACGAGTTCAACCACGAGCTCCGCCACCGCCACCGCCACCAGTTAACCCACAATCAAACGAAGACGAAGCAGCTCATCCCGATAATGCGCAGGAGGCGCCTCCACCGCCAAACCCGCCTCTTATGATGCGGATTGCTGAGTTTCTTCGCCAACCTGGTCGTCACGAACGGGTTAAGATGCTCCATCCGCTGAAGCCTCCCAACACTTTTTGGTATGTTTAATTTTTTACAATCTTTCTCATTAATTTATAATTATATGTTTTAAATAACTTATTAACATCGAAGTATTTTGTTTTATAGGTTTACCGATAACTGTGTCTCTCGTTCGGTCACCAAATTCATCATCGGCTATTTCATATGTCGCATGCTAATTGGACGCAGACGCCGCAATCGGTTCGTGATATTTGGTTTGAGTCATGGACGGTAAGTCATATTATATTATTTATATTTATTTAATAAATTATTTGACTTTAGAACTACTACTAATATTATTCGTATTTTTGTAGCAAAAGTGGCACTGGGAAGAATTTCGTACTCACGAAGTGCGAGAGGCCTACGAGAAGAAGACTAAATTGCGTCTCAATGGCACTGTCGGTAATTGGAAGAAAGCTTGGCGGGAGAAAGGCGATGATGCGATGCCTTTAGGGATGGATCCCGATGTTTGGTCGGGTCTAGTTTGGTATTGGGAGGAACCCACTTCGATAGCTAAATCATCGAAGTGTTCTGCATCCCGTCTTACGCCAGTGGCCGAAGGAGATGGACCGTCTAAGCATTGTGCGGGTCAATCATCGTACGCCACTATACGATTGGATATGGTATGATTTTAATTAAATTAGTTTATTAGATTATTTGATTTATATATTATATATATATAATCTAATTTTAATTTTTATAAATATTTTACTCTTTTTTTTACAGTCCGATGGCGACCAGCTTGCTCCGATTGTGAAAGTCATGGAGAAAACGCATCGGCGCAAGGATGGGACGTTTGTTACCGCTCAAGCGGAACAAACGTTCAACGCCTACAACGCTCGAGTGGCAGAGCTAGAGTCACAGTACTCTCCGGGTGGTAGTTCTGTCCAGTCTACATTGGGTGTCGCCGATTACGATAAAATTTACGAAGAGATAATTTTTTTAGTTTTTAATATAATATTTTAACTTATTTTCTATCACATTTTTAACAATTTGATTTTATAACGTTTTCATTTATAGGTTGCACCGAAGAAAAAAGGACGGATTTTGGGTGTTGGGTCCATCGCCGATCTCCCAGCAGCTTCTTCTACCGCTCGGTATAGTTACACTCCGAGTTCTTCTGACCCGCAGTTGGCAAAGTAGTTGACCGCTGTTAATGCTGAGATTGAGCGGCTAAAGACGGAACAAGCGGATTTGCGGTCAACCAACAGTTCGATGCAAGGCCAACTCACGGTATTGACAAATCTGATGGACATTATTGCAGTGGATAACCCGACTTTAGCTGCTGCCCTCTCCCATATACCGCGTCCTGCACAAACACCTCCAGCTAGAGGTCAACCGCAGTTCGACGAAGAAGCCGAAGCTATGATGAATGAATATAGAGACGACATTAATTTAAGAGACGAACGTTAGAATTATAATTTTTGTTTGCATTTTCAGTTTTTATAAACAATTTTTGTTTTTATTTTCGTATTTATATATAAAATTTTCTAATTTTTTTAAAAATTTGAAATTTATTAAAAATATTTTCATTTAAAAGTATTTTTTTTTAAAAAAAATCATATAGTTCGATGCTAATTCGATGCTAAAATGACGTTATATTAGAGTCGATTTAGCATCGACACAGGCGGATCCGATGCTAAATCGACGTTATATTAGCGTCGAAAAATTTGAGGCTATTTTGATGCTAAAATAGCGTCGATTTAGCATCGAAATCTAGAATCGTTTTAGCGTCGATTTTTCCGACGCTAAAATAGCGTCGATTTAGCATCGGACCGTCTAATGTCGATGCTAAATCGACGCTAATATAATGTTATTTTAGCATCGAATTAGCATCGATATATAGCATCGAATTAGCGTCGAAAGTAATCCGACACTAAATTAGCGTCGAAATCGGTTTAGCGTCGACAGTTTAGCGTCGAATTGTAATTCGATGCTAAAGGACTTTAGCGTCGATTTAGCATCGAATTTTGCCGATACTAAAACTGTGTTTTCTTGTAGTGAATCAACCTAGCAATCTACATGCAGTATACAACCTAAATCTATACACAACAATCAACCTAAGTCTACGACTTGATCTACACTCCACACAAAAGAGCGGCTCCTAGAGCCCTAAACATATCGGATGTTCCCCCCCCCCCCCCACACATCACCCACACACACTAGGAACGCCATGACCCTTGGCCGTCACGAAGACCCACCAAGTCCAGTTCCTTTATCGATCCCAGATCAAGTTGCCCCGTCGAGTAACGCCACGGCCATGGGAGCTACCCATGTACTCTCTCCGGGCCTTCCCACGTCTACGGTCTAGGGTGTCTCTCTCCCGTATCCGCGAGGAACTCACCACAACTTTTGGGGAAACACCGACTACGGACCTACATGCCTTGGACAATTACGGTATCGTAATTCCCGAATGCTACCTAACAAAACAGGTATACACCGGAGGTTCGATATGAACACGGTGATACATGTTTTCACCACCACAAAAAACACGCAACACAATTTCTTAACACAATATAGCCAACCGGATGAATTTTATGTAAATTCATGGGATGTTCACAATCAAATCCATGGAAGGTTCCGAGCTAGACATGCAAGATATTCACTAAGTGAGATATCCACACTACACGCTAGATCTCACCACCTTCTACTTATTACAACACGCAAAGCGTCCGAAGATGATTACATGCTAATAAGTCCCTGTAAAACACGTTAGCACAAACAACATAACAAATCCTATGTCTACCAAAATGAATAGAAAATAAACATAAGAAAACGGTTTGAGGGTGATCTACTCATCACCACCCTCGGCCATGAACTCACCTATTACATATCCGGTTACGGCGATCTCCTAGCTCCTGGACTCCGCGTCACCATAGCTACTCCACACTCAAATAACCTAACTCTCTCTCACACAATAGTAGCCAACCTTAGATTCACGTTACGAAGTAACGGAATCAACCGGAAAGACTAACTCCTAACACTCTAACTACTTAGAAATTTGATACGTTTTACTAAGGTAAGAACATTATGCCTAAATATCTAAGGGTCCTATTTATAGGGGAAATGGCGTGATGTTAGCTTAAAAATCAAGCTACCACACTTGACATTTGTCCACCGAAAGTCGTCATTTGTCACAGTTCTCACCATGTGTCGCCGCAGCCAATGCATGTTTGCCGTTCTCCTCCGCTCCATTGGGCAGCCGTCTATCAATGATGAGGTGATGCATAACAACTCCTTTGTTCCCCACTACACTTCTCTAGCCACTCAGATTTCATGCAAAGCCTCCATGCTCCCTTAGTACTCGCCATGATTATATGGGACATCATGATTACGCTTTTGTCACATCATGATGGATTCAATGAATCTACCACCCAATCACGTGCCACTCCAAGATTCTTCTTGTCTCCATTATGTCTTCTAGCCACGCCTTGATCAGATTATAAAACCTCCTTCTTCGTTTTGATGCGTTACGCGATGCACGTCCCGAATAGCCGTTTTTGCTCTCTTTGCCGATAAATTCGTCTCGGCTTCAGAAAAATTTCAAAAATCACGAAATTAATTCTGAGCACTCCTAAGACATTGTCAAAGCTTCTCCAAGTGTTTCCCTAATTTTAGAAAAATGTCGGCCGGTGGCGCGTGCACCTCAAGCGCGATGGTTGGCCGCCACGTGTCTGCCGGTAGGTGGTCCGCAAACTGTTCCGGCTTGCCTTTTCCAAGATGTGTGGAATTCAACCACGACCTTCCTAAGTCTCTTCCAAGCCTATCTCCAGTTGACGAGATCCTTCAATTTCTTACGGTTTGCTCGTACCGTTCGGATTACCGGGTTGCGGTGTGATCTGGTCTTGTCCTCCGTGTCGCCTTCACTTCTCTTCGATGTCCTCGAGTTTTGTCTTGATGAAAACTCATACTTCCGTCTTCTAAGCCTTGCCTAAACCTCCTTCGTCTTTGCCGCATGATTTGGTTGAAGAAGTCTCGGTCTCCGATCTTCAAGAGTTTTACTCGAGTGTTTTCGATTCTTTCTCGAGCCATCGTCTTCTTTTGACTTGATTTAGCTTGCCTTAGCTAAATTTTTCCTTGACCGTAACTTTGACCTTTCACCGCATTACGGTAGCTTCACCGCATTTTTAGGTCTTGATTTACATTCTCTCTTATTCTAAGAATTCATACCCGAATTCTCCCCTTTTCTCCCCTTCTTCTAAGAATGCATCCTCTGCTACACTTCTTCTATGTTCGCTTCGTTGGTCGTCTTCTTCCTCTTCAGGTACTTGCTTTCCTTCTTTCTTTATCCTTCTCTTTGTCTTCATATGTTATCGCCTTCTTCTCCTTCTGTATGGTGTAATCTCCTCGCCATTGTTGCTGATGTTCATACCACCCTTGTCATCATCTTCTTTATCACCACCTTCTTCGATACCAACTTCTACTCCTAACCACCTTCTCCTACAATCCTAAAAAGATCCCATTCCAGTTGTGCTTGTGGAATGCTTTCTTTTCCTTGGTCTTCTTGTTGTCTTCGTCTTCGTTCTGTGAAGAATGCTTCCATCTTCAAATCCACCTTCTAGTATCTCTTATTCTAAGTCACCTTCTTGTGCTTCTGTATTTGGTTTGCGGCTTCTACATTTCTTCTTCATTATCTTCTTGCCTTGACTCCTTTGGCTTGTGTTGACATCATCACTTGGCTTCTTGTTTCAATGATCTTTGGCTTTATCATACTCTAGATTCCACTTTTTGGGTCCTTGGCTTGACAGCAATATAGATATCACCTTCTTCAAATATCATCTTCTTCAGATACCACCTTATCATATTTTCTTCTCAAGATACCACCTCCTCTCTTACTTTTTCCTCCTTGAGATACCACATTTTCGACTAGGCACTATCTCAAGTTTCTTCATTCTTTCTTGGCTTTTGGCTTTCTCGGCTTTAATAGACTTCATTCTCCTCCCTTGGCTTTTGGCTTTCTTTCTTTGGCTTTGATAGAACTTGGTCTGATCTGATCTTTTTCTTGGCTTTTTAGTATATGGAAATGTTCCACTACTGTTGGCTTTCTTCTCACTGATCTTGACCTCCTCATCTCTGACTAGACTCGGCGATTTTGTTGATGTCGTCTCCCCTTCTTTATCTCTCGACCCATCTTGATCTTTTGTCGTTGACCTCCGTTGTCTCGACTGATCCACCTTTTCTTCCACCCTTATCATAATCCCCTTCCCTAGGTCTAGATAGTAAAATCCTAAAATTTCCTATCTACCTAGGTTCTATCTAGATCCTAAGAATTCCTACACCTAAGGCAATTCCTAATCTAGACAAGAATGATGATTCCTCAGAATAAAAATTCTCCCAACAAATACAAAATTCCCTATGACTGGTAGTTCCACACTACAACAGTCCAACCTCCAAACTGTTGCTGAGATAGCATGGTCCGAGTACTAGCAACATAAAATATAAAACCCTAAAGCAATGATACCCCGATCAAAGCTATCAACCACAATGCAAGCAATCAACACACAATCACCCAACGATGAGTTAGAACCCATACGTACCTGGCGTTCGGACCTTAGTTAAGGCTGCACAGTTCTCCTAAAATCTACTAGCCCTAAAACTACTAACTCCTCCGTTCGTATTTCCCATTCATGTCGACGTTCCCTCCATGTCTGCTTATCTAGTGGAGGATGAGTGTGTTATCACTTGGGTCTCGGTGGACGTGCCTACACTGTACCCATTCCGTCTTCTCTTGTTATTTTGGACATGTTCTTGAGGAGTCGGTTCATGGTCTTCGATGTGGACTTCATATGCTGACTTCCATGTGTCTTTTGTCATCTCAAATTCCTGCTTGTAGTATTCTTCGATTTGTGCCGCCTCTAACTCTCGTGCGATCTCCATATAAGATTCTCGAAAAACCTCATTAGGCATTTCAAATTCTTGTCAGTAGTAATCTTCTATTTCTGCTGACTTCAGATCCTCCGACATCTCTTCTAGTTCCTCCCCTTCAATGACTTCCATCCTTTGCATCCCTATTGACATCATCCTCGCTCTCTTAGCTTCGGGACTTGATCTATATCCTTCAGCACCGTCGAGCCTTCCCCAAGTGAAAACACTTCTTTTTCAACATCCACCCATCCCCACTGATCTTCATCACCTCCCTGTTGAGACATCTTGTTCTCCGCTGCACACACCTGTAAGGGTTAATTCTAATTCCCATCCTAATAATCTACCCCAGGTTCGGACCGACCAGAATTCTTAAGTGTGTTTTTGCGACTCAATAGACTCGATAAAACATTTTTGAAAACCGTTGCGATGTTGGAACATGGATTAACCATTTAAACCATGCTCTGATACCACCTTCTGTAACACCCCCGAACCGTTCTAGACATAGGACAGCCCAGTAGTGCACAGTTGACGAGCTTCGGCAAGCGGTCGGTCCAGATCCTAATAACCAATCAGAGGTTCCAATCCTTCCCCATTGCCTAACTGTCCCTCTCATGCACGGCCTAAGGCTTGCCAACCCGTACCATGGTCAGAGAGTTGTGTTAGTCCGGACTAGACTAAATATCATCACATCCACAACTTAAGCTTTTAATAAAAACACATCTTTATTACATAATAAAAAGCTTATAAAGCTTAAGTTCAAAGTTTTACAAACTGCTAGGTTACAACCCACCCAAATCCCAATAACATCGCAAATAAACAAAATAAACGTTTTATCTTACAGAAACACACACACGCCAACACGCAAATCTACTTCTGGTCTTCTGGTCCGAACGTCCTACTTCCTTCCCAAACCTAAGGTTACGTGCAAAACAAAGTGGAATCATGAGCAATCTAAGATTACCCAATGAGTCTGGGCCATGCTCTACACTACGTTAGAAAATAACCAACCCAAACCCCAAACAAAGATTACAAGCAAGCAAGCAATAAGAGTACACAAGCAAATGCCGAAGCGATTAATAAGCACCAAAACAATCAACCTAGCAGTCTACATGTAGCACACAACCTAAATCTACACACAACAATCAACCTAAGTCTACGACTCGATCTAGACTCCACACAAAAGAGCGGTTCCTAGGGCCCTAAACATATCGGATGTTCCCCCCCCCCCCCCATATCACCACACACACTAGGAACGCCATGACCCTTTGCCGTCACGAAGACCCACCAAGTCCAGTTCCTTTATCGATCCCAGATCAAGTTACCCCGTCGAGTAACGCCACGGCTATGGGAGCTACCCAAGTTCTCTCTCCGGGCCTTCCCACGTTTACAGGTCTAGGGTGTCTCTCACCCGTATCCGCGAGAAACTCACCACAACTTTTGGGGAAACACTGACTACGCATCTACATGCCTTGGACAATTACGGTTTTCGTAATTTCCGCATGCTACCTAACAAAACAAGTATACACTGGAGGTTCGATATGAACACGGTGATACATGTTTTCACCACCACAAACAACACGCAACACACTAGATTTCATAAGCCCGTGCCAGGACACCCGCACATGCACGTCTTAAGACAATTTAGCCATCCGGATGAATTTTATATAAATTCATGGGAAGTTCACAATCAAATCCACGGAAGGTTCCGATCTAGACATGCAAGATATTCACTAAGTGAGATATCCACAATACACGCTAGATATCACCACCTTCTACTTATTACAACACGCAAAGCGTCCGAAGACGATTACACGCTAATAAGTCCCTGTAAAACACGTTAGCACAAACAACACAACAAATCCTATGTCTACCCAAATGAATGGAAAATAAACATAAAAAAACGGTTTGAGGGTGATCTACTCATCACCACCCTCGGCCATGAACTCACAGATTACGTATCCGGTTACGGCGATCTCATAGCTCCTGGACTCCGCGTCACCGTAGCTACTCCACACTCAACTAACCTAACTCTCTCTCACACACTTTGTTTTGCAGGTAACCCTAGGTGGGAAGGGAGTAGGACGTTCCGACCAGGAAGACCAGAAGTAGATTTGCGTTTTGGCGTGTGTGTTTTTGTAAGATAAAACGTTTTATTTTGTTTATTTGCAATGTTACGATGTTACGGGATTAGGGTGGGTCATAACCTAGCAGCTGTAAAACTTTGAACTTGAGCTTTTGTAAAAATATTATTATTATGTAATAAAAATGTATTTTTAGTAAAAACTAAAGTTGTGAATGTATTGATATTTAGTCTTGTCCGGACTAACACAACTCTCTGACCACGGTACGGGTTGGCAAGCCTTAGGCCGTGCATGAGAGGGAAGGTTAGGCATGGGGAAGGACTGGAACCTCTTATTTGTTCTTAGGATCTGGACCGTCTACTTGCCGAAGCTCGTCAACTGTGCGCTACCCGGCCGTCTTGTGTATAGAACGGTTCGGGGGTGTTCCAATGGTAGTATGCGATTATGTATAGATTACCGTGGGATTAACAACGTCACTATCAAAGAGAAGTGTCCATTGCCAAGAATAGATGAGTTGCTAGATCCGTTGCAAGGAGCAAGTTGGGTTTCAAAAATCGATTTAGCATCTGGCTATCATCAGATTTGGGTCGCGGAGAATGATATCGTGAAAACCAGGTTCAGAACGCGTTATGGCCATTATAAGTTCGTGGTCATGTTGTTTGTCTTAACAAATGCATCGGTTGCATTTATGCAATTGATGAACCAAATCTTTGGAGACTACTTAGATGAGTTTGTCATCATATTCATAGATGACATACTTTTCTATTCTAAGAGCGCGGAAGAACATAAAATACATGATATGCTCAAATTTCCCTGAGCTACTCTCTCAAATTAAGAGATCATTGTAGTACTTAGGGGTCGAATCCACAGGGAATCGAATCACACAAACAACTATTGAATTCAAATTATGCTAAGTAAATATGTGTTAAAATTAAGACAATAGTAAAACAGGGTAAGCAGATTATGATTTAGGTTCTAGTAATCAATGAGACAAAGGAGTTAGGCATTGGGTAATTCTCAGGAATGAATCAAAATCAAGGATAAAAGACTGTTAGGATTTTATTAAGCACAGTTCTAGAACTCAAACACAAGTGTAAAACCAATCAACTTTCGTTGCAGAGATTATCTATGACTAAATTCCTAAATTCCAAATTTCTTTGCAAACTTAGTGAATAACGACAAGCATTAAGTTCAAGTTCGATTGTTCACAAAATTACTAAGCCAAATTTCTTTGCGAATAGATAATTTTGTTCATCTAAGATTAGGTCAGGTTCTTAATAATACTTTCGCATCTATTAAATCAACCTAGGGTTTCCAATTTCAGTTGGCCAGTCCTAAAATCAGAGTTATAACAATCTAGATGAAGAACATATAGATAAATCCTAACAGAGTCTCAATCCTAACAATTTCCCATCAAACCCTTGAATCCCCAAAACCTAACAAGCAAACTACTCAGACATAGATGAAGAAAACATCATGAATAAAATAAATTGCATTAAAAAGATAGAGTTAGAGATACAAAAAAGGTTCGAAAACTCTGTAGAAATCTCTCCCCAAAAGCTCTCCAAATCCAAGTCTCAATAGAAAACAAGATATCTCCATGAAAACCTAAAGAAAAACTATATATAGAATCTTAAAATCGGATTGGGCTTCTTCTGCAAACTTCTGGGCTTTTTGGGCAAAAGAGGAAATTCTTCCATATTAGCTTGCGTCGAGCGACGCACGATCATAGCTCAATTGTCTTTGTGTCGGACGAAATTGCGTCGATCGACGCAATGGTTCTGCGTCGAGTGACGCAGACTCCAAATCTTGACTCCGACTTGATCACTTTGGCACTTCTTTCCTTGATGCTCCAAAATGCTCCAAAAGCTCCCATTATGCTCCAATCGTCCTTTAACCTATAAAGACTCCAAAAGACTCGAAAAATACCAAAAAGACTCTTGTAAAATGGACTTATATCATGGTCACAAATAGGTAAAAACTATGATATATCAATACACTTGAGGAAAGTGTTAGCACGATTGAGGAGCCAAAAGCTTTTTGCTAAGTTTAGCAAGTGTAGCTTCTGGAAACGAGAAATTAGGTTTTTAGGCCATCGGGTATCGGTTGACCCGGAGAAGATTACAGTGATTCAGGATTGGCCACAACCAGCTAATGCCTCGGAAATCCGTAGCTTTTTGGGATTGGCCAAATATTATAGAAAATTTGTGAAAGGATTTTCTAGCATATCCAAGCCGTTGACTCGCCTGACCGGTAAAGGCGTAGTCTTTACATTGAATGAGGAAACGGATAGGGCATTTGGTTTGCTAAAAGAGGCTTTGACGACTGCACCAATCCTAGCCTTACCTGAACCAAATCAGCCGTACTCAGTCTACAAGGATGCTTGTGGGACGGGATTGGGATGCGTCTTGATGCAAGGCAAGAAGGTCATTGCCTATGCATCTCGGTAATTGAGAAAACACGAAGAAAACTATCCCACCCATGATCTAGAAATGGCTGCAGTTGTTTTTGCCTTAAAGATACGGCGATTTTATCTTTATGGTGAGACGGTGCAAGTGATGACGGATCATAAGAGCTTAAAATACTTATTCACCCAACCTTATCTTAACTTAAGATAGAGAAGGTGGATGGAATTCATAGCGAATTATGACTTGAATATCACCAACCATCCCGGAAAGGCAAACGTAGTTGCTGATGCCTTGAGCCGCCGCAAGGTCAAGGTTGATGTAGAAAGGGACTTATGAGCTTGACCATGGAATTCAAAAGGATTAGCTTGTCAGCCTTAGAAGGAGAGAGTAATGAACCATTGTGTTTACAGGCAGTAAGCCAAGCGGGATTACTAAACGTATTCGGCTTCAACAAAGAGAGGATGAAAGTTTAAAGAAGATTATCAAAGAGTTAGATAGTCTAGATAGGCCGAACGTGAGCGGATATCATTTGACCGCAGATGGCACCTTGCTCCAAAACAAAAGGATTACCATGCCTAGGGGACAAGGCTTACAGGAAGTCCTAAGGACGACACATCATTCCTTACTTAGTATTCACCCAGGGAGTACTAAGATGTACCGGGACATCCACCAGTACTATCATTGGCCGGGAATGAAGCGGTCTATCGCAAAATGGGTAGCAAAGTGCCAAACCTATCAACAGGTTAAGATTGAGCACCAAGTCCCAGCCGGATTATTGCAAAGCTTACCGATTCCAAAGTAGAAATGGGATGCGGTGGCTATGAATTTTATTACGGGATTGCTAACAGTACCAGGATGGGGAAACGATGTGATATGGGTGGTCGTGGATCGTTTAACCAAGAGGGCATATTTCATGCCAATCCACGTTTCACCCGGAGACGGACTGTCAGACGGAGTGAACCATTAGGACCCTAGAAGACCTACTTCGGATGTGTATGATAGATTGGAAAATGACATGGGAAATTCACTTGCCATTAGTGGAATTTGCATACAATAATAGCTTTCATGCTAGAATTGGTATGTCGCCGTATGAAGCTTTGTAAGGGCGCCCTTGTCGGACTCCTATATGTTGGACCGAAGTAGGAGAAGGAAAGGAATTCGGGCCCGCCGTGGTAAAGGAAACCATGGATAAGATTAATCTTGTTCGGGCTAATATGAAAAAGGCCCAAGACCGACAGAAGACATACGCCGATCAACATAGAAGAGAAGTTGAGTTTAAAGTTGATGATTGGGTATAGTTGAAAGCAGTTGCCGAGAAAGGAAAATATAGATTTGCTAAGCCTAGTAAGTTGACCGCACGGTCTAAAGGACCTTGCCGCATTATTAGAAGGGTCGGAGAGGTAGCGTACGAACTAGACCTTCCATCGGATATGGGACTACATGATGTGTTTCACGTCTCGATGTTACGTAAACTTGTCCGCGGTGCGTATACCCGATCCCCAAACCGAACCTAGACCAGAAATGATCCATTTCTTAAGGGTCGAGAGATCTTGCAAATAAGGTCACTAGGAGGAAATAAAATCAAGAAGTTGTACTTGGGAGGAGGAAGCGAAATTCCAGAAGTCTCACCCAGAACTATTCCTATGACCCGATCGAAACCAAGAGGCCAGACCATCTAACCCTTGAGAATTCGGGATGAATTATTTTTAGGGGAGAGAATGTAATACCCCTACCTTGGCTTGGACCGGTCAAGGCAAAAACTCTGCGGAAAGACCAGACCAAATGCGGACCGTTTGGCCGAAAACCTTCCTAAGCACCTTAGTGACTAAGTTGTGTGCTTAGTACCTCGGTGACTAAGCAGTGGTGCCTGCTTGGTTAACGAGTCACCTGCTTCTTACCCTTGGCCAAAGGAACGTCCAAGTAGGACGTGCCTCTGTTAGAAAACCTTACCCTTGTCCGAAGACTTCTAAGCAGGACGTGTCCTTGTCGTGTTTTTGCCTTGTCTTATGTGGGAAAATATCCAGCGCCACGTGTCGCACCCAGGACTTTACCCGCGAGTGAAGAATGGGCAGGTGATTGTGAGCTGTCCCGCTGCTTCACTAGCTTGGGGTGCCTATAAATAGGCCGACCCGACCCACCAAGCATGTCACATGTTGATCGCAAAGAAATTTTTCCGCAAAATTTTTCCGTATCTTTAACTCAGTCCCATGATCATTCTGTTCTGATCTGTTCAGTTCGTATCGACCCTCTGTGGTCCAATCAGTCCGAATTCTAGTCCATAGTAAACCAGTACGTGAAAACCTAGGGTAAGCGTTCTAAGTTTAAGTTCGCTTCTGTCCAGTTTGTTCTCGTTATGATCTTGATTCTAATACAAGTTTCTTGATCCGATGGTTGGATTGTTCACAAACCCGTAGGATCAGTTTCAACTAAGTCCGAAAGATCTACAGAAAATTCGCGAAAAGTTTTCTGTCCGGCCTAGATTCCAGCCAGACTAAGGCAAAAACTCGGGCACTCCCTAAGAAAGAGGTGAGTCTTTGGTTATGCTAGTTTTGTGCTAGCTGAGTAGAGCACACGTTGCGTGTTGATTGAGATACTTGCTGAATTACTTGAATTGCATAAACACTTACTTGAGTATAACTTAAGCATGAAAGCATGAACGGATTATAAGTTTATATCGTAATTAAGTCTGAAAAACTTATATTGAACAGCATGATATTCCCTTGAGACTGTGACTTAATCAATAAAGACTTTGGTTGAGTCACGAAGACACGGAGAGACAGGATTAAAGCCTAGGTCCGTGTGTTGCATGACGATGCAAGGGTTTTGTACGGTCCCATAAAGATTTGGTCGCCGGGACGTGAGGATTTTAAGGCCTTAGCCTTCGCGGTTTTGGTCTGAGGGATGTCTCCGGTTTCACCTGAAGGGAATAGTCATGGCCGAAGGCCATAAGGAGAAATTATAATAACTTATCACACTTTCATTCAAACTTGAGTGTGATTGTTATTTTGGGTTTGGTAGGGAATGATTATTGAATGCTTAAGGGAACCCTAGACTCATTGAGTAACTAATACTTATGACTCAATTTGTTTTGAAGACAACCTTAGCGAGTAGATCTCTCGAGAGCATGCAAAGGAACTTAGGGAAAATCAGTGGTAGATTTTCTTGCTTATTGTAAATTTGTTAACACTTATTATGTAAACGAATATTTGAGTGTTAAACTCTTGCCCGTGTATCTTTGTAATCCGTTTGAAAACCTAAATAAAAATATATATAAACTAAGTTTTTGGTGCAACTCGGGTTCCAAACGATATTAAGTCTGGTCCGGATGAACTAACTGTCGGTCGTGTCTCGGGTTGGCAAGTCTGGAGGCGCGTTCGAAGGGGATGAACGCCTAGAAGTCTTGTCTAAGGAACTAGGATTTGTTTCGGGAACCTCTGATCGGACATCTAAGTGTTTGTCAGTGGCGTTCCCGGGCTATAAACGATCGGGGGCGTTACACACATAGTGTCGATCGACTCACACACCAAAATTGTGACTTTTCCTAAGTCAAAAATACTGGTGTCGATCGACGCCCTTCCCAAAATCACAATTTTGGTTCATGGACGTTACACCGCGACTTCGATTGTAAGCACGGTGAAGAAATTGAAATCGAAGAAGAAGAATAACACGATAATTGATGTCAGATACTTATCAATTGGCAACAATCGCGATAGTTCCCTAAACGATCTTCTCATTCCCGCAATGATAATCTATATCATTGCTGGCGCCTTTCTCTTCTTCTTCGCATCCTTCGACTTGGCCATCGTCTTCTTTGGCGGCAGCGTCGCTATCTTCGTCTTTCTCATGGTCTCTACCAAGCGACGCAGTGATGCTCATTTTCCTATCTCTCTCTGTTTCACTTTCTCACATCTTCGATCTTTTGTCTCTCTCTCCAATAGCTTCTTCAAGCTCGTCTTCTCCGCTTCCGCTATCGGTATCCCTTCTTCCTCTTATGCATCAGTCAGCAATTGGGATTGCTCCTCTGTTTCTCTCTTTTCTCGAATCACCAACAAACGAATATTATGTTGATGATTTATTTTTTAGACAAAGTGATAAATGAAATTAGAGATTTAGAAATGGATTTGGGGATTTAGCTTTGTTTTTTTGTTTTCTCATATTTTTTTCCTGTTTTCAAAACGATATCGTTTAGCCTTAATGTAAGTAGAGTTTAAGATCTTTGAAAGAGGTGTTAAAATTGACTAATTTCATATCTAATTTTGTTCAGTCAACTCACATTTGTGTATTATTCGACTCATTAAAAAATTGGTATATATTTTGGCACCATACGAACAGTTCAGTATTAGAATAATTGTTTTCCCATTTTGAAAATGATTGTTTTAAAATAAAGGAAAAATTATGAAAATAGACCAAAAAAAACTAAAATTAAAAAAATAGGCTATATGTTTAAAATTAAAAAAAAAAGGTTAATGTTGATTATTTTGATTATTTCATGTATATAATAATAGATAAATAATTATTTTTATAAAAAACGTAATTGTAATCCTCGCTCGCAACTTTTCGTCATGCACTCTCACCTCCATTTTAATCTCAACTTTATCCAGCAAAAAAAAAAAATTGGGTTGATTGTTTAAATGCTTATACAAGAGAACGACATATAGTTGATGTTCACATGTTTATTATGCTATCCTCTTTGCAGGTGAGTCATCCATTACTTGAACAGAGAGTTATCATCTTGATGAGGGGAGTTTGGTAAGTATCTATTTCTATCCTTCCATTGTGTTGTGACTGGACCAAATACTTGGTTGTTTTTCGGTTATTGACTTATTGTTCATGCCACTTGTTATGTTTCTCCAGACGTTGAACCTTGGAATTTTAATCAATGTCCATACCAAATCAGAAAGAATAAGGTATTTACTTATAGCACCCAACACACTCTTACTTTGATCATAATTGCAATGTTATTGTCTTTTAATACACTTTTGCATATTTTTGCTAGTCTTGCCGCTTGCGTAAGCGTGGTTCTCATTTTTCTATCAAACGAGTGACTATTTGTTTTTTAAAATACTTGATTTTCAGTCCGTAACTTAAAAATGATTTAATTGTAAATTCACACATTAATAGGACTATCTTTTTAATTTTAAAAGATTTGGCCTATTTTATTAATTTCCATATAAATTTGGTTTATTTCTTCAAGAGTAATTGGCATATATAATATCCTTTACACCAAAAATTAAACATATAAAATACCCTAAATTATAATTAAGTAATTAACATTTACAATAATTAGAATGACTATTTTAGCATTAACTTATTGATTAGTTTTAATTTTGAATAAAAATTAATAATAATTTAAGTTTTTTTACATTAAAAAAAAACAAACAAAAACCCTAATTTTTAGTCTTTCCTTTTCTTTTTTTTTTCCATCACCTCTTACTCACTCTTTTTTTCTCCATGGCCGCTTCTTCTCCTCTTTTTCCTTCTTCTTCTTCCATAATAGATCTCTTCTCTTTCTCTATAGAAAAATCTTTGATTATAGATTATTGTCGTCACCTATCCTAGTCAAATCGAGCCGTCGTTACAGATTGGTATAATTAACTATGTTCGAAAATCAATATAATAGGTAACTATGTTTTTCTCATAATAGTTAATTATATATGTTATTCTTTGTCATTCTGCAAACTGTAATATATAACTATATTTCTGATAATAGTTAACTATATTTCTGATAATAATTAACTATATACGTTTTCTTTTTTCATTATGTAGACTATAAGGTAACTGTGACGACCCAACCCGTCAAATAAAAAAAAATTTCGACCCGGATCACTATTATCATAAATAATAATCTTCAACGGTCCAATAAACAAACAGCGCGGAAACAATGATTCAACAATCAATTACAATTATCGTTTAACAAGCCCATACTTATTAATTCTAGTTCAATTCGGTAATACACATAGTTCTGAAATTGCTAACACCCTAGCAATTCTAACTTATTACACGAAAACGAGCCACTAGATCATTCCCCCCGTCCCGGCCATGATTCCACGATCACATTTTGTCTTTACCTGCATCACATGGTTATAAGAGATGCGTGAGTATTATCATAAATACCCAGTGGTACGATCATCCCATCTACTTGGCTAGATGCACGGGTAAATGGAACACCAAAATATCAACGATCACTCAATCAATACACAACAAATAATATATCAAACTGACGGCAATCAAAAAGTCAACTAAAAAAAAAGGTTGTGTCGCGCGACACACCCTGCCAACGCCGCACCGACGTTTTCTCACCCACTCGATCCACTTGCCCACGAAACCCGCAATGCCCTCTGACGTATGCCATGACGTCAGCTGTGTCGCGCGACACATTCCCCTTGTGTCGGGCGACACACTCTTCTTCTCACTAAGTGTCGCGCGACACACCCTGTGTCGTGCGACACACACCGTAAAAACACCCTAAAACAAACCAAAACACCTCCAAATCGATCCTACTTCACCCAAAACGATTCTTAGGCTCAAACAACACCTCTTTACTCAAGTATACTCATAAACAAGCAGTATTCAGCAAGAAAATCAACACCAATTCGCAATCAAACACACAACACACCCATTTACCCGTAAAAACCATGGTCACGCACTCACCTTGTTTCGGAAGAGAATAACTCGCGACTTACTACACTAAATCACGATCGGAAAACGGTTCTGGAAACTAGACACCGAGGGCTTTCCAACGGTGTATAATACGTCTCCTGGTTCCAACTGGTTCGACGGAAAATCGTCCCCGTAAACAGCTACTCCGAACGAAAACTGCAGGAAAACTGCAGGAACTACCCAAGTTCAAAGGACCATAACTCAGCGAATACTCAACCAATTTGCAAACGGTTTTCTCCCACATCAAGAGCACAGATAGGAGAACTTACCCCCAAAGTTTCATTCCAATACGAGTTGATCTTCACCACCGTTTGACTCCTCCAAAACCGACGGAAAACACTCCAAAACTCTCCAAAAACTCAAGAACACAACTTTCCTCTCTCAAATCTCCCAAACCCAAACTGAAATCTCTCTGATTTCTTCTCCAACATGAGCTCAATGGTTGCACAAGCTATTTATAGCCAAAAGACTCGGTTTTCCCTTAACCGAACCGCAATCAAAAGCTTCCAAAAACCGAACCACTCGGTTTACCAAATTGGTGTGTCAAACGACACCCGAACCAAAAATACGCATTTTGATTCGCGGACGTTACAATTCTCCCCCACTAACACGGATTCGACCTCGAATCACGCAACACTGTCTTACTACGGTCTCCACCACCTGACCCGAACGCGGCCAGTATCCTTCGAGATTACGCTTGAATCCTCTAACCCGTCCTGCTAAGGCTACACTCTCGCCCAAAATTCGCCCAGATTCCCCCGGAGCACCCACGATGCACGCCCCATGGTCCGGATTAGAGCTGCCCGATTGACCGTCCAACAATCAAACAAGAACATGTCTGATCAACCGTTGACCCCGCACTGGACCAAATGATCGTACAACAATCAAAAAAGAACATGTACGACCATTGGCGTAACATATGCTACCAAGATTGTCCGACCCGAATTCCAGACTCCAATAATAACCCTAGACTCGACGTACACAACACAAAACCCCTGGCCCTCAGCCAGCACCACTCGCGATCACACCTGATCCCCGAGTTCTACTAGGCTCACACTAGCCTCATTGCACCATATCTATGGATACAATCCTGACCAAACCCGGTCAGTCCATGATCAGAGATCACCACCCGATCTCAATCACCTAACCCCGTCTCACTAAGGTCCACACTCTCATCCAAAACCCGCCCAAATTCCCCCAGGAAACATCCACGATGCAGCACTCGCTGATCCGGATCAAGGTTGTCCGATAGATCGCGCAACAATCAAACAAGAACATGCCCGACCCACCGTAGACCCAAACCTTGGATCAATTGGTCGCACAACAATCAAACAAGAACATGTACGACCAAAGAGGCTACATATGTTTACCAGGGTCGTCTGAACTAAGGTTCCAAACTCGAGTAAAAACCCTAGATTAGACATCCACAAACCACCTGAGATCATTCCCGATCTCTGAAGTTCATCGAATCTCATACTTATAATCACACTACAGGTACGATTGCTCAAACTCATATCTCTATACACCACTCCCACTCGCAGGGTCGTCACCCATCGAGCTCTCGATGTATACCATACCGGCTCTCGGTATGCCCCAGCCCCTCCGCTTCAGGACACACAGTCCATCAGCTCTCGGCTGCAGAGGAATCACACATCCTCTGGAGAGATCGTAATCCCTCAAAGTATATGCAGGAGAATATCACCATCCCCTGGAGCAGTAACACTGTAACGTGCATCAGAAGCACCTGTCGACCGATTTACTTCCGTGGTTCCTATCACGATATTCTCTAACCCGGAATATCACTCATGACTAATCCTTAGGTCATCTGAAACAACCCAATCACCAGGGTGTTTCCTACCCCGATATTCCTTAACCCAGAATATCACTCATGACCAATCCCCAGGTCATCTGAAACAACCCAATCATCAGGGTGTTTCCATCGTCATCAGGGTGTTTCCATCGGAGTCCCTGGAAACGACAGTCCTAACTCACATAAAACCTCTATTTTCCAGCGCCATCTAGGGATCTACCCGTCCTAGTCCCTTAGGATCCCCCATCCCTAGATACCTAGACAAGCCCTAACTCCCATAGAGCTTCTATCCTAGCCCCTCAAATGACCTCCCCATCATCACATACATGACCTAACCCAGTCATCATACTCATAAGAACATCCGTCTCAACCAAAGATAATAAGGAAAACCCCATCTTATTAAATCTCAACAATGTATATCGTTACAACCCAAACGAAAATACATACAACTCATAGCCACAAGCTAATACAACCACTGAAAACCAGAAGACACTCAAGCCTCCGCTTGCTTCTCGAACCACTTCGAGAACTTCGTCTTCATACTTGCCTCTGGTTCCCAAGTCTCCTCCTCAACACCATCACAGTCCCACACGACTCTCACCAATGGTAACCTCTTCCGGCGCAGAACCTTGACTCTCCTCTCGAGAATCCTCACAGGTCTCGCCGCCAACGTCATGTTGGACTGAAGATCCTCCGGAATCCTAGCCAACACCACCTCAGACTCATGTAGACACTTCCGCAGCATCGATACATGAAATACCTTATGAAACGCTCTCATACGCTGAGGTAACTCCAACCGATAAGCCACTGGTCCAACCCGCTCCACCACCCGGAACGGACCCATAAACTTCGGACTTAGCTTATTCTCCGAAATGGATCTGTTAGGACCCCTCAACATCACTGCCTTGAGATACACCAGATCTCCCAGCTCAAACTCCAGCTCTTTCCGTCTCTTATCAGCATAACTCTTCTGCCGATCCTGAGCCTCTCTCATGTTCAGCCTCAAGACACGGATCTTCTCTGTCGTCTCCTGAACAAAATCCGCACCAAACATGCTCCTCTCCCCCACTTGAGTCCAGCACAACGGTGTCCTACATGGCCTCCCATACAGAGCCTCATATGGAGCCATCCCAATACTCGGCTGGTATGAGTTATTGTACGCAAACTCAACCAGGTTCAGATGATCCGCCCAATGACCACCATAATCCAGCACGCACATCCTCAACAGGTCCTCTAAAGTCTGAATAGTCCTCTCCGACTGCCCATCTGTCTGAGGATGATAAGCCGTGCTCATGTGCACCTTAGTGCCCATCTCTACCTGAAATGCCCTCCAGAACTCAGACGTAAACCTTGGATCCCTGTCTGACACAATACTCGTTGGCACCCCGTGCAGCCTCACTATCTCACGCACATACTTAGCCAACACCACCGTCCCATCGGTCTTTTTGATGGCAAGAAAGTGTGCTGACTTGGTCAGACGATCCACAATCACCCAGATCGCATCATACGTCCGTGACAACGGCAACCCCGTCACGAAGTCCATGGTAATCATATCCCACTTCCACTCCGGAATGGGCAAACTCTGCAACATACCACTCGGAACCTGATGCTCAGCCTTCACCAGCTGACACACGTTGCACGCTGCAACCCAATTAGCTACATCCCTCTTCATCCCGACCCAGTGATAATACCGCTTCAGATCACGATACATCTTGGTTGCCCCCGGATGAATCGATAACATGCTCGCATGAGCCTCACGCAAGATCTCTTGCCTCAGATCCTCATCCTTGGGTACACAAACCCGTCCGTTCACCAGTATCGTCCCATTTGCCAAGACCATATACTCTGAACCTGCAACCCTAGCAACATCAATCAACATCGGATCCAACTCCTGAGCTGCTCGAATACGACTCAGCAAATCTGCTTGGTTAGCTACCTCTAACCCCAACGGCTCCTGTGAGATCACACACAACCTCAACGTACTAATCTCGCTCACCAGAGCTTCCATATCACGCTCCTGAGCCGAAGCAACCCTCATCCGACTCAACGCATCTGCAACAGATTAGCCTTACCTGGATGGTATCCGATCTCCAAATCGTAATCCGCTACCAACTCCATCCAGCACCTCTGTCTCTTGTTCAGCTCCGGCTGAGTGAAGAAATACTTCAAACTCTTATGGTCTGTGAACACCTGGACCTTTCCGCCATAAAGGTAAGATCTCCAAATCTTTAGAGCGAAGATTACCGCAGCCAACTCCAAATCATGGGTAGGGTAGTTGCACTCATGCTTCCTCAACTGCCTCGAAACATACGTAATAACCTTTCCCTGCTGTATCAGGACACAACCCAGACCAACACCCTAAGCATCAGTATACACCACGTAAGGCTCCCCTGGCTCGGGTAACGCCAACACAGGTGTACATGTCAACATCTCCTTCAGCTTGCTAAAACTCTCCTCGCATGCAGAAGACCACACAAAAGGAACATCCTTCCCTGTCAACTTGGTCATCGACTTAGCCAAACTTGCAAATCCCGCGATGAATCTCCGATAATAACCTGCCAACCCAAGAAAACTCATCTCCCTCTACCAGAAACTGCACTTGCTCAACTTCGCAAATAGCTTCTGCTCCCGCAGCTTCCCCAAAACTACTCTCAGATGCAACTCATGCTCCTCAGGACTCTTCGAATACAGCAAAATATCATCGATAAAGATGATCACAAACACATCCAGATACTCCTGGAATACCCCGTTCATCAACAGCATGAACGCTGCTGGTGCATTCGTCAAACCAAAAGGCATCACCACGAACTCAAAATGCCCATACCTCGTCCTGAAAGCAGTCTTCCTCACATCTGTTTCCTCAATCGGAATCTGATGGTACCCCGAAGCCAAGTCGATCTTGGAGAACCAGGTAGCCCCTCGCAACTGATCCAACAACTCATCAATGCGCGGCAGAGGGTACCTGTTCTTCACGGTGACTCGGTTAAGTCCCCGATAATCGATGCACAACCGGAAACTACCATATTTCTTCTTCACAAACAACACCGGCGCTCCCCACGGTAAAACACTAGGCCGAATAAAACCCTTATCCAACAAATCATCCAGCTGCTTCTTCAGCTCTGCCATCTCTGCTGGAGCCATACGGTAAGGTGCCTTAGATATCGGAGTAGTCCCGGGTTCCAACTCAATAGCAAACGGATCCGACCGCGATGGCGGTAATCCCTCCAATGACTGGAACACATCCTGGAAATCCCGAACAACTCGAATATCCTCAACTGCAACCCCTCCAACAGACTCAGGCATCACTATCGTTACCAGATACGCCTCGCAGCCCTTGAGAAGCAACTGTTCGGCCTGTATCGTGGAAATCACAAGACTCCCGGAAGTCGGTCTCACACCCTGATAAACCAACCTCCCTGCCTCTCGCTCAAACACAACTCGCCCTCGGTGGCAATCCAGATGGACCCTGTAACGATCCAACCAATCCATACCCAGGATAACATCGTACAGCTCCACCGGACTGATGATCAGATCTGCTGGCATCAACTCTCCTGCCACCAGAACATCCACACCACGAGCCCGTCCAAAAGTAGCCAACGTCCTACCACCAGCAACCTTGACTACTCCCGCCTGTTCCCTGGAATCACTCTGGATTCCACTGCTCTCCGCACACTCCGGCGTAATAAAGCTATTCGTAGCTCCCGAATCAAACAACACGTGGGACTCATAACCGCCCACAACTAAGGTCCCTGCAGAATCCCATGTGCCTCAGAACCCTACCATTCTAGCACAGACTCACAATTTCCCAACAGACAAAAACTCAAACAACCACGAATTTAAAAGTCAAATCCGGAAATACCTGTGATCGGTCTGGTGCTAGATCCACCCGCCTCAGCAGACGTGAATACACGCGGTGCTGCTGCAATCTGAGACAACGGCTGCACTGCCAATGACTGCACTACGGCCACCGCCAACTGCTGCAGCTTCGGACACTTGGGCTTAATATGCCCCGTCTCTCTGCAGTGGTAACACACCCGTGTATCCTGGACCCGACCCGCACATCTCGAGTCCCGGTCCCGGTCCTCTTCGGACAGCTCGCCACACGATGGGACGTACTCCCACACCCGAAGCATCCCGAACCGCCCTGACTGACCCCTGAAGTGCTCTCCCACTTCCTTTTCTGTCCCTGAGCAAGCTTGCCGCCCCTACCTGAACTCATCTGCTGCTGAGATCTCCTCGGCTGCTGCTGCTGCACCGGTGGACTAACCACCACAACCTGCTCCCCGAGATCCTCCTTGATCGCAGCAGCCATCTCAACCAGCTCCGCTCTCGTGGCGAACCTACTCGCCCTGCAGGGAGTCCTCAAATCTGGTCGAAGTCCTCGCAAGAACCTCCTAACCTGGGCATCCTCGCCCTCCATGCCTCTCCCTGCATGTACCAGGAGTCGACTGAACTCAACATCGAACTCCCTCACTGACCGATCTCCCTGAGTTAGGTCCAGGAACCTAGACTCCAAACGGTCCACTGCCTCTTGCGAAAAATACTTGGCATTGAACTCCACCAAGAAGTCATCCCAGACCATCTCGGCCTGCACCCTCCTGGCCTCAACACCTCTCCACCAGAGATGCGCATCACCCTCTAGGTAATGTACCGCCAGATCCACTCTGTATCCCTCTGGACACCTGATGGAGCGAAAGTTACGCTCTAACCTCATCCGCCACCCATCAGCCTCCTCAGGCTTAGCACCGCCCGAGAAAAATGCAGTACCAATCTGCTGCATCTGCTCCATCATCCGCAGATAAGATGGAAGCTCCTCAACCCCAGCCAAACCCGGCTGCACCCCAGCCATACCCGGCTGCACCCCAGCCATACCCGGCTGCACCCCAGCCAAACCCGGCTGTACCCCAGGAGCATAACCCGGAGCAGACACCCCTCCTAGTAACCTCTCTAGAATCATCTGTAGTAGACCCGCCAGACGATCATCTCGATCCGGGGAAACGCCTACGGCAGCACCCCCACCAGGGCCCCCCGCACCAGCCCCTCCAGCTCGCACACTGGAACCCATAGCTGTCACACCCACGGACTCCTCCTGAAACGCCTGCGAGTCAGCTATCCGCTCCTGTGTAGTCTCCTGGGACACCCACGTGGCAGCAGACTCACTCCCAAGTCCTCGCCCACGCCCACGCCCAGCACGACTACCACGACCTCTACGGCCCCCGCGACCTCTGCCTCTAGTCCCCCTAGTCATCACTCTTCACTCAACCGCAGAATGCTAAGTACTAGAAAACAGAAATCACAAACACACATACCGTGGAATCTCATTGAAGGCTTGGAAGGGATGATCTAGGACTCCATACCCACACAATAATCAATTGACTAATGCACATAATCAATTAACTAGCTAGCCCTAGAACCGCTAGGGCTCTGATACCAAACTGTGACGACCCAACCCGTCAAATAAAAAAAAATTTCGACCCGGATCACTATTATCATAAATAATAATCCTCAACGGTCCAATAAACAAACAGCGCGGAAACAATGATTCAACAATCAATTACAATTATCGTTTAACAAGCCCATACTTATTAATTCTAGTTCAATTCGGTAATACACATAGTTCTGAAATTGCTAACACCCTAGCAATTCTAACTTATTACACGAAAACGAGCCACTAGATCATTCCCCTCATCCCGGCCATGATTCCACGATCACACTTTGTCTTTACCTGCATCACATGGTTATAAGAGATGCGTGAGTATTATCATAAATACCCAGTGGTACGATCATCCCATCTACTTGGCTAGATGCACGGGTAAATGGAACACCAAAATATCAACGATCACTCAATCAATACACAACAAATAATATATCAAACTGACGGCAATCAAAAAGTCAACTCAAAAAAAGGTTGTGTCGCGCGACACAACCCAGGTGTGTCGCGCGACACACCCTGCCAACGCCCCACCGACGTTTTCTCACCCACTCGATCCACTTGCCCACGAAACCCGCAATGCCCTCTGACGTATGCCATGACGTCAGCTGTGTCGCGCGACACATTCCCCTTGTGTCGGGCGACACACTCTTCTTCTCCCTAAGTGTCGCGCGACACACACCCTGTGTCGTGCGACACACACCGTAAAAACACCCTAAAACAAACCAAAACACCTCCAAATCGATCCTACTTCACCCAAAACGATTCTTAGGCTCAAACAACACCTCTTTACTCAAGTATACTCATAAACAAGCAGTATTCAGCAAGCAAATCAACACCAATTCGCAATCAAACACACAACACACCCATTTACCCGTAAAAACCATGGTCACGCACTCACCTTGTTTCGGAAGAGAATAACTCGCGACTTACTACACCAAATCACGATCGGAAAACGGTTCTGGAAACTAGACACCGAGGGAAGAGAATAACTCGCGACTTACTACACCTTGTTTCCAACGGTGTATAATACGTCTCCTGGTTCCAACTGGTTCGACGGAAAATCGTCCCCGTAAACAGCTACTCCGAACGAAAACTGCAGGAAAACTGCAGGAACTACCCAAGTTCAAAGGACCATAACTCAGCGAATACTCAACCAATTTGCAAACGGTTTTCTCCCACATCAAGAGCACAGATAGGAGAACTTACCCTCAAAGTTTCATTCTAATCCGAGTTGATCTTCACCGCCGTTTGACTCCTCCAAAACCGATGGAAAACACTCCAAAACTCTCCAAAAACTCAAGAACACAACTTTCCTCTCTCAAATCTCCCAAACCCAAACTGAAATCTCTCTGATTTCTTCTCCAACATGAGCTCAATGGTTGCACAAGCTATTTATAGCCAAAAAACTCGGTTTTCCCTTAACCGAACCGCAATCAAAAGCTTCCAAAAACCGAACCACTCGGTTTACCAAATTGGTGTGTCAAACGACACCCGAACCAAAAATACACATTTTGATTCGCGGACGTTACAGTAACTACGTTCTGAACATAGTTAACTATGTTTGTGTAAACAAGTAACTATTACAATAATTTTTTCTTGTAGTCAACTATGTTAAAAACCTGTTAAAGTAGATAACTATGATCTGAAAATAGTTAACTGTGCTTTTAAATTGGTAATGATTTTCTGAAAAATAGCTAACTATATTTTATATAGTTATAAATTAGTGTGAGGTAGCTAACTATTTTCTGAGATTAATACAATATGTAGTTTCAAAAATAGTCAACTATGTTATTAAGAATATGTAAGTTCGATAATAGTCAACTATATTATTAAATAGTTAAGTGTTACAATATTTTGTTTTTTGTCATCTTTTTGGCAGTTTTCTAATATAATCTTTTTTTCAGATCAATATATTTTTTAGAGATAAAGACATCGTGACATTGTTTCTTAGATATGAGAAGAATATATAATATTTTTGGATTTTTTTAATTTTTGAAAGATGAGAAGAAGATAATTGTTTTGATTTATTGATACTTTCCTTAATAAATTTCGTAGAGATAGTTTCGTCTGAATATGTTTTCTCTCTGCTATTTAGTTAAATCCAATTATCAACATATTAGTTTTCTAATTATAACTTCCAAAAGTAATATTCAACTAATTCACCTTTTCTTTAATTCTCCCCCGAGATAAAACTGGCGAAATCAAAATTTTCCTGTTTTTTTTGTTTTTTTTCAGGTCAAAACTTTTTCCAAAGTTTAAACGCAACATTTTACCGAATAAAGCCGAAATCCAGCTCTCTCTACCGTATATACCAAATCCAAAAAACAGAGAAAGCAGAAAAGAACGCTATCATCACGATTGTTATTTGTAAATATTTTCTTTCCAATAACTACAAAAATTAGTTAATTTAATTAAACTGAATTGAATTATATTAAATCCTTCAAACAATCTAAAGCCCGTACAAAACGCCGGCGTGTTTCTCCAGTCCATCTTGAAGGAAATACAAATCTCTCATCCTCTGAAACGCATGCCACGTAAGCAAACTATCCGAACCGGCCTGGTGACATTTTCCAACCGCCCGGTTAACCTGAAGCGTCAATGCGACCCGGTCTAAACCGCCGTACAATCTCTTTTGGCAAAACCTCATCATGTGCTTCACGTCGTACACGCGCTCCCCAAACAACGCTCTCATCACGCGCTTAAACTCACACAACGCTCCGGGAAGTTCCCGGCGCGTGAGAATCTTCATCAGGTAACCGAAATCGTACGCGCTATGGAAAGTCACCCAACTCACCTCCTCGTTGCAGACAAGCCCCGACGACATCATCAGCTCCGCAAACCTCTCTGAATCCACACTGTCGCGGAGGTTCCGCTCGAAATCGATCCACTGAACGAAGAAGCTCGATCGAATCCGGAGCGTGTGCGTCACGCGCCACGTCGAAATCCTTGAAATTAAACTCCCATATGAATCGTCGGCCAGCGTCATCGCCGAGATCCGGGAGGTTTCCGTCAACTTCGGAGAGAGTAAGACCGACCTGGATGAGGCTGAGCGCGTCGACGTTCGATTTGAGTATAGTGTAGAGATCGAGGGGGTTTCCACGGCGGAGAACGGCCTTAAAAATGACGCCGGGAAACTCTGTGTCCATCGAGATAAACGGATAATCGTCGATGATCCGGCTTATCAAATCAAACTCCGATTCGAGATTCTTCGCCCATACTTGGCGAATCACGACGGCGCCGCTTGGTTTGTGACTCTGATCTGTCATTGAGAAATTGGAATTGAATGAGAAATTAGCTTCCAATTGTTCGGCTTATTAAGTTATCATTGATTTGAGTGAGAGACTGTGACTTGTGTGTGTGTAAAGAGTGAAGAGTTGCGAGGAAAGTGAGTGGGCGAGAAACGCGTCAAGTTGGGGGAATTTGACTCGTCCGTTTCACAAAAGTCTCTCGCTTATAAAAATAATAATAAAACAACAAATAACTATATTTAATTACAAAAATCCCTTCAAAGAGTCTAGATAGTTTTTCGAATCTCTCCAATGAAAGACTTTTTCAAATGTTTTGAGAAACTCTTATCATTTAATATTATTATTTATTATTTTAATATTTATTTTTAGACTAGGGATTTTTATGAAAAACTATCCAATAGAGAAACTATCTGATGGAGACTCTCATTTAAACCCTACTGGCTTACATTAATTATTATTATTCATTTCTTTCTTGAATTGGTTTTTGCTTAAATTATATACACTGTATTTAGGAGCAAACATTCCATAAATAATGTTTGTTCAGATGTACGTCAACAAAAAAGTGTTTGTTCGATGTTATTGGTCTTGGGATTCACTTAATCCTTAGAACAATCCTTTATCTAAGATAATAATACTATCTTGACACGTTGGATTTGAGTTTGTGATAGGTGGTGGTCTCTTTCTCGACAAGTTGCGATAAAGGTCTTCTTGCCGAGGTCCTGGGTTTGAGCGAGTTTGGTTAGACGTTTATGATCTCCTTTGTCTTGCTTAAGGACGGCTCGTTAGGTAGTTTATTGATGCTCCTCCTCTCAATCCTTTGCTTCTTGGTTTGATGTCATGGATTGTTGTTGTCTTTGGTTGAGCTTGTTGATTTGTTTGAGATTTTACTTCTTCGAATGCTGGATATTGTTGTACCCCTGTTTAAGTATCTCGGATATGGTGGCTTCCTTGCTCTTAGCATAGTGTGGGTTAACTCCAGGTTTTGCGTTATGTGTGGTAGTGCTTGTGCTGCCCTTGGTAAGTGCATTCACTCGGCTATTAGTCTGGTTTTGAAGTTGATGGTCTATGCTTTTCGAAACCTCTAGTTGTTTGTTGTGGCTTTGCATCCACTCTAAGATTGATGGGGCTGTCTTTGCCCTACAAGTTGTCCGTCTTCTAATTCTGATGACTCCTCTTGGTAGTTAGAGAATACTTAGGGGCTTGTCTTCCCTTTGCCACAATCGTAGCTTGGTTGTGTGTTGCTCCATGGCTTCGAACACTTTTATTGTGTTATTGTTGTGCTTCCTCTTCGGCCGGCCCTGACGACAAGCAGGCCAAGCCCATGATTGTGGTCCAATTTTTTTTATGTTTTGTTTATATATATTATCGATAAAAAAATATGCATAAAATTTCTTCAGTTAAGTCGTACATGGATTACGTAGAGAAAAGAAGAGGTGGAGTGTTTGATTCACCATTTGATCATTTTGTTTAAATTTTTTTGTTTTTAAAAAATCTATAATTACTGGTCCAAAATTTTTTATTTGCTTGTGGTCTTTAAATTCTCTTACTTCCTCTGTTACTTTCGATGGGTTTGATTATATCTTTTGGAGTTGTCCCTCTTCTTATTCTGATTGATTACTTTTGGCATGAATTGATCTCCGGGGTATCAGAGAGTACTTTGTGAGATTGTCTCTTTCTTTGTCGCGATAGTGAGCTTGGTTGTGTTGTCATTCCATATTTTCTCAAGGTGTCTCGTTAATTTGTATTTGGTCGAGATGTGTATACTTTTTAGTATCCTTTGTTTCATGGGGCAATTACAAAAATACCATTTTTGTGTGCACATTTGCAAAAATGCCACTTAGGAGTGTCCATTTACAAAAATGCCACTAATTATAGATTTATAAAACCTATATCTTCAAATTCTAAACCCTAAAAAATGTTTTGACACCTAAAACCCCTTAAACACTCAAAACTAAACCTTAATAGAACATAATTAACCCAAACATAAATAATATAAAGAAAAAATAATTTTGAAAAAGTGGTATTTTTGTAAAAATTTCAAAAGTGTGGCATTTTTGTAAAGTGGCGATTGAAAAGTGGCATTTTTTTAAATTTATCTTGTTTGCTTGTTTCATAGTATAGATTTTGCAAAGCCATTTCGTTATGTTGTTATTTTATACTAATTTTCATGTTGTATCACTTTCACCTGCTTTTTTAGCAAAAATAAAAGACAGTAATACTAATTGAATATTTATGGTTCTCACTTTTAGGTTTTGGATTCAAGTTTTTGACTTTATTCTAGAGTTTAGTTAAAATATATATATATATGAATGGTGATTTATTTAGTTTTTGGTTTTTCAATTTAACTTGACTTATAATATATGTTTTAATGTTTTTTTACAAAATTTTAGTTTATGTTAAACATTTCTTTTTGAATTACCATTCAACACTTAACTAGCTAAAAGCGCATAGTTTAAGAAGTATATTAATTTAGTTTAGTTTTTGTTTTTATACCATTAAAAGTATCATTTAATATGTAATTACAAATATATCAACCAATAAAAAAAAATTACTACAGAATATAAATGGTCACATACATTAAATTTTGCATAGGAATATGTAAAACATTTTATAAAATAAAACTAAAAAAATAATGCTTAAACATCGTATATTATGGGACGGAGGGAGTATAGTTTATGTCAAACATTATTGTAATCAATATATTAAATATATTATTTAATAATGAAATATTTTACTATAATATTAAAAGAGAAGTACATTTAGGAGAATGTCCAAAGTTGATTCAAATATTACTGAAATTGTCATTGCCTTATAATTAAATTGATTCAATTGAAAAAGGTAATTTTGGATAGATACAACGGCAATTTCAGTAATTTTCAGATCAATTTTGGACATTTTTTTTAACTGGATCCGACTGCAGACACGCGGATCCTCTGTATGACCCGGTTCCGACCCGTTTTCATTAATGGCATTTGTGTAATTATTCAAAATTTTGATGGATCAGAAAAATGTCTAAATTTATTACATCTCCACTGTTGGTTGAGATGACTTTTTAATCACTTTTAAGAGTCAAAGTTTTGATAATAAGTTGTGAACAACGAAAAGAGAGAGAGAGTTGCGATTCGGTATCCACTGAAACCTCAGGAGAAAAGTTTGATCTTTTATCTAAACGAGAACGGATTCTACTGATTTACATCGAAGAGAATTGAGGAGAATTTTGTGGATTTCGATTCGGGTGAGAGATAAAAGAGGGAAAAAAACCATAGAGGGTCGTGGAATCGGTGATGAGATGAAGAGAATTGAAGAGAAATTTGTGGGTTTCGATCTGGGTGAGAGATTTGGATAAGATGTTATTTTGGTCGATGATTAGAGAAGAAGAAGAAGAAAAGTATCAAGTAAGCAATATGATGAATACTTCTAATGGAATGATGTCGGCTCCATCTTTATCGTTTTCACTAGCGGCGAATCCTCAGTCGCCGGGGATTAAGACTTATTTCAAGACCCCGGAAGGGAAGTAAAAGCTTCACTACGAGAAGACGCATTCCTCTGGTCTCCTTCACTACGCACATGGCAAGACTGTTGACTAATCACCCTATATTATATAAACAACATAACTGTCGATTATCAAAACACAAACTCAATTTTATTGCATTTGTTAAGAAGCTAATAATTCTAATCAATATTTCTCTCATTTTTTCAGGAAAATGGCGACGTAGCAAGAAGATTCCACATGTTCCAATGCATTGACCAATTTTGCTAGATTATTTAGTTCACTTGATCTTTAGTTATTTTCTTATTTCACTGTATCATAATTCTAATCAATACTTCTCTCATTTTTTCAGGAAAATGGAGATGTAGCAAGAAAATTCCACATGTTCCATTGCATTGACCAATTTTGCTAGATTAGTAAGTTCACTGGATCTTTAATTCTTTTTTTATTTCATAATGTATTTGTTTATGAGCTTTATTTTTGTTGATTTTGTTTAAGAAAGTTTGTTTGAAATAATGTGATGGTTTGAGACATTCAAATCAGTTTGCGTTGTAAAGATCTAAGACCAATTGCATCAACTACGGTTAGAAAATAACATATGTTATGTTTTTTTTATAAGAAAAAAATGTTATATGTTTATGTTCTTAAAAGATTTTCTTCCCTTTTGCAAGGATTTACAAAATATGGTATTGTGGGAGAGACTTCCATTGTATTTCCCTCAGAGGTGTGCACAGAGGGAAGGTAAAATGGAGAAAATGGTAATCGTAAGCCTCTTGAAATAATGTGATGGTTTGAGACATCCAAATCAGTTTGCGATTGTACACATATAAAGTACTTTTTATTCGGAAATCTGAGTTATTTCTTCATGAATCTAAAAATTAAGTCTAAATCTAGAGTTTCATGACAAGCATTAAATATTTTTTGGTTGTTTTTCGACCAAAGAAATTTATGGTTCATGGATATTCCTTTTTATTATTTTTAGTATGAAGTAGATGGATATTGCTTTTTTAACAAACTAAGGGGATATTCTATATGCATTCTTATATCCTATATAGTTTACAATATAGTTTACAATGATTTATTTTTTAAGGATTTTGGTACAGATACTTTGATTCACCGATACTTTGATTTGTTTCTCTGATTGAAGGGAAAAACCGATTTGAATGCGTTTGGGTTTGTGACTCCAATCAGAAATGTGAGAGAATTAGCATAGTGAAAATTGAATCCCAATGCTACTGATTTACATCGATATGAATTGAGGAGAAATTTCTGGGTTTCGATTTGGGTGTGAGATAGATTTCTGAGTTCGAATCAAATCAACATATTTGCAAAATCGTGGCATGATTAAATGCCAAATCGATATTAATTTTCCATCTTTTTTTAATTTATTCACTGTCGTATATCTTTTTCCATATCAGATTTACATCAAAGAGAATTGAGGAGAAATTTCTGGATTACGATTTGGGTGTGAGGTAAAATCTTTGATATCAAATCTTAACGAATCTTACGTTGTTTATTTGTTGTTATGATCTTTTCTAAATCTTTTCTTTACCAAGATTTACTCTTAGCAATAATTCTAATGATTCGTATCTTTTTATATATTTTTCGGATGACAAAAAAAGAAAGAAAAATATTTGTTTTAAGTCAAAATAGAAATCGATTATTTTCAGTACCAAAAATAAAACTTGATAGAATATTCTCCAATAAATCTAAACCTATTCATCTCTATGATATTTTCTTATAAATACATTGAGCTTTCTTCTCTTTTATTCATTCACAAACCCTTCTATTCGTTAAAATGGCTTTACAGACATCTATAAACTCATCTTGGAGATCTGAAGCCATTCAAGGCGTCGTGGAAGATTCAAGTTAATGTTCTTCATGTTTGGAAGCAATTCCATGTAACAAAAGGATGTTCAAGTCTATGAAGAGCGTAACATATTCTTGTGAGATTTGCAATAAATCCCACGTGACATCATTTGTTGCAAGGTATGATTTTTTTTTTTTTGGATTATTGCAAGGTATGATGATAAATGGTTAGTTTGCATAATTATTTTTGGGGTTCTTTAAATAATAGAGATTATTTAAATTTATATCTTGTCTTATTTTTTCAATAGGTATAACTTGTATCTAACTGTGATGGATTTTTCTGGACAAGCAAAATTTATTTTGTTTGATAGTACTACTTTCTCCATTGTGAAGTTAACTGCTGAGGACCTCCTTAATGGAGGAGATTACGATGAGGTATATTATCTAGCAATTTTCGAACTGTCATGATTATCAATGAAATAATCAAAACAACTTATCGTACATTTATATACTCCTCAGGTTGAGAATCCTAAAGAGTTGCCAGGAGTTTTGAAAAACATTATTCGGAAAAAGTTCAATTTTCTCATATCTACTGAGAATTTCAATCTTCGTGAAGGAAATGATACATTCATGGTTGAACAAGTTTTGTCTATACAAGACATACTATATGTTGGGGTCGGATTTCACCCGCTCAACGTTAATGCTCAAAGTTTGGTTGACATGAGAAACGATCCTTAAGACTCTTAACGCCTAAGACTATAAAACCTCTAAGTCATTCCGCGACGCAGAATGAGTGATCATGACGGACGGTGTCACCGAGGACCCGGCGTGGAATGACGCCGATGACTCCCTGCGGGTGCCACCGATGACCCAAATCTCATCACCTACCTCGTCCAGGTAGTTCGACAAATTTAATTCTGTTTTATCCTTTAAATTTTGTAGCTGAGATCTAAGAAAAAAAAATCATTTAAACCTCCACTAATAACATGTTCTGCTGTTTATTAGTTATTTATGTTAAAGGCATTCATTATGTTGACGTTTATGTTAGGATCTAAATAAATATGGTCGATAACTTGTTTAATTTTTTTCCAAATGCGCAGATGGTGAGATTGGTAAGGCTTTTGCGAGGAGATTGGGTGAAAACAGACTATGGCAGGTGGGAATTCCAAAGTGATCCAACCGATCTTGGGGTCGGAGCTGTCATGAGTGAAACAGAGAGTTATGAGTCATTAATGGGCATCGTAAGGAGAAGGTACTTGCTCCAGCCAACAACACCTTTGGCTTTGACGTACAGGTTGCCGGATTGGATCCACGAACCCTTTCGTAACAGTGGGCCACCGTTTGATATTTTGTCAGACTCTGACGTTGCTATGTTCATGTCAATCCGCTTCTGCTCCAACGACTTTGCGATATGTGTAACATTCGGATCTGAGGCAGTAGCAACATACCAGTTCCAGTGTAGAAAAGCCTTTAATGTTGGAGCAATAACTTACCTCACAGAAAATCAAGACAGCAGTGGCCTTTCGGATTATTACGGTACATAGAGATTTGTAATCCATTTGTTACGAACCGTTTTTGGATATACATTAATTTTAGATTTTAACATTTTTTTCCCTCCAATACAGAGCGGATAACAGGGAGAACCATCCCCGCGGCACAAAGGGCTCTAGAGGAGATATTCACTGAAGAAGAGATGCTCGCTATTTACAGAGTCCACCTAGAGATGCTTTACTCAAACCCTCTGCCCAATCCGCTAGTGGATACAGTCCACCAGTACTCTTCAGCTGGAAACGAGATCATCATCCTGGATAATGATGAAGATGTCTATATGGGACCAGGCGAGGTTAATGGTAACATCATCGAAGCAAACGCAGACGGTCCATCGGAAAATGGTGAGCTACAGTATATAGTATCGAGTACGTAACACTCAGCTTGATGTACTTGAATATTTCATTAGTCAGGCGTTATCACTCGTATAAGTTTAGTGTTATCGGAAATGACTAAAAAATAGCTGCTATAAAATAAAATATCTGTATAAAAGAAACGTTTACCAAAATAACAAAACTATGTAGGGGCAGAAGCTATGCAGGGAGATGGAATACTCCTAACACTGTGCAACTTCAACCAGGAAGCTCATGATTTCGGGGACGTCAGTATGAACTTGCTTGACACGTGCATTCAAACACCTGAGGCGCAAACATACGGTGGCATTGATGATGCTATGCTTGACTGTGATAGTAACATGGCTGATCCAAATGTTTTTGACGAAATTGTTGGGGTTACGGAAATGATACACAACGAAGGTATTTCTATGCCCGATGGTCCACCAACTACTGTAGAGATCAATAAAACGGTCCTTCTTTGCTCTGATGATAATGAAAGTTACTCTTCAACCGGTTCTTCAAGCGATATATGTGTAATGGCTAATTTTGAATCAGAACACGATTTAGCTCTTATTGAGCCGACCGCTACACAATCCCCAGTTATTCAAGTGAGCGCAGAGGATATCACACCACCACCGCCTGAAGTTACAACTCAAGGAAATAATTTTGTTAACGGCTATAGACTACTTTATCCGTCATGTGATACGAAATACCAATCAGGAAAATGTATTAACCGTAAGTTAGTAACATTAGCTGGTCTTTATGGCAGATAGCGGTCCAAGTGTTCTCGGGTCTGTCCCCAACTCTGTTCCAGTCTCAACCAATCTATTCCCCAGTGAATCGGCTGGCCCTTCTCTTGGGTTGACCTTGGCAACCGGCCCATCAGGCCCGTTTGGTGAAGAAGATAATAGTGGAACTTCCTCCAAGGAAAGCGATAATGCTGGTGGGTCTTAATATCATTTAACCAAAATAGTATGTAATGTTTTAACCGATTGGCAATGTGGGCCATTTTCTATATTATTAAGCCCATGTAGGGGGTTACGTAAGTTAACCCATTTTTTTTTGTTTAATATGGTTATTGTATTTTGTAGCGGCTAATCGAGGAAATAACTTATGGATTTTTTCTTGCATGTGTAATAAACTATTTACAAAAACTATAACAAGTCAATCAATTATAACTAATGTGTACAATGTTCACTTGTAGGAATAGGTATTAACAATCCCCAAGACATATATGTCGGTATGATCTTCACAAACCGGGATGAGTTTAAACTTCACATGGCTATATATGCGTTACACCAAAAGTTCCACTACAGAAACTCAAGATCAAGGCCTGAGCATATGGTCCTCAAGTGTTGGGGTCTATCATGCCCATGGAGGGTTTATGCTACGCATTTGGAAGGTTCATGTGTATGAAATAAGAAGCGAAATCCTTAGCCACACTTGCACGGTTGACGAGCACGCTGGTTACCAAAGACAAGCGACAACAACTGTTATAGGAGGCCTAATGAGGTCAAAATTTGTAGGAGGCGGAATCGGACCGCGCCCAACTGAAATAAGAGAAATGATGCGTGGTGATCACGGGGTACGCATATCTTATTGGAAAGCATGGCGTTCGAGAGAATTGGCCATGGATTCTGCGAAAGGTTCATCACAACAATCGTATAGGTCCTTACCTCAATACCTTCAACGATTGGTTGTTTCCAATCCAGACACGATTGTTGAGGTCGAGACAGCCTATGACCAAGGGATATGGTAAAGGTTCAAGTACATGTTCTTCGCTCTCGGAGCATCAATTCGCGGTCACCCTTACATGCGGAAAGTAGTTGTGCTTGATGGAACATATTTGAGAGGGAAGTATGTAGGCTATCTCCTAACCGCATCAGCGCAAGATGCAAATTACCAAATTTTCCCACTTGCGTTTGCTATCGTTGATAGTGAGAACGATAAAGCTTGCGAGTGGTTCTTTCGAAAGTTATCTATGTTTGTTCCAAATGAGGAAGACTTGGTCTTCATCTCAGACCCTCATGCATCAATTTACGCTGGGTTACACAAGGTATTTTTCAACATTAATGCAAACATTGTAATGCAATTAGAGTTAATAAACTCGTTAGCTGGCTAAATATTTTTCTTTATAACTAACTTATTGTTGTCTGGTTTTGGTTAAGGTTTACTCATCAGCTTGTCATTGTGCCTGCGTTGTCCACCTCAAACGAAACATCAAGACATACTTCCCCGGTATGCATCTTGGAAATCTTGTTTCCCCTGTAGCAAGGGCTTACAAACTTAATGATTTCTATAGCCTATTTAACGAAATCAAGACAGTGGACCCAGCTTGTGCGGATTACTTCACAAGGATAGGATTCAGTCATTGGGCTCGTGCGCATTTTACCAGAGCAAGATACGATATCATGACAACCAATATTATAGAATCTTGGAGTGCAGTACTCAGGGAGGCTCGTGAATATCCTGTTGTGTCTCTTGTGGAATACATGAGATCAAAATTGATGAGCTGGTATGCTGAGAGACGTGAAGCTTCTTTGGAATTTGCTGAAACACTTACCCCAAGAGTTCTAGAGATTTTAGCTACTAACTTCGAGGTCTCTGTTGGTTATGATGTCCGAGCAATCGACACGGCTCAGTTTCAAATCAGAACCAACGATGGAATCTCTTTCCATGTTGACCTTACCATAAAAACATGTAGCTGTTTCGAGTTCCAAAAGCTGAGCATTCCTTGTTCTCATGCTATTGATGCGGTTGTTTTTTCAAATGTTCGAGTTGATTCATTGGTGGTAAGCGAATACTCATCAAATCATTGGAGGTTGTCATATGGAAGCACCATAAACCCAGTTATAGAGATTGATGGAGTAGATGACATAGATTCGGCACTGTCAACCCTCACTCTTTTCCCACCAACAACAAGACGCCCACCTGGTAGGCCGCGAAAGAAACACTTCTTATCTCGTGGAGAAATCCATGTAAGAGCACGGTGATGACAAATACATTGATGCATACTAAATTGGTTTACTAACTTCATTTTTGCTAAAAACATTAGGGGAAGATCTTGAGGCGCAAGACTGTATGCAGCCGGTGTAAGGGGCTTGGCCACAACCGGACCACTTGTAAAATGGCAATATGAAAACGTGACATGTAGCAGGGGCAAAGTAAGAGTTGATGAGTCGTCGAATTATCTATGCTGCACCTGGGTCAACAAAATTTTCATGTTTAAAATATTGTATAATATTAACTTATCATCCCAGATGAGACATGTTCTAACTCTGTGTATAAATAATGTTGACTCTCTTCGTATATGAAATATGTTTAATATTGTTTCCCTATAAAACTTCTCATAACCGTCTAATTTGTTACTTATTCTGATATATGATATCTTAGCCGGTTTGCGAGAAGAAAAACATTAATATGTTAAATAGTATTATAACACCATTTTTCTTGGACGACATAGTTGGTTGCGTATTAAAGACATAGAAATATTTAGCAAAATCATGTAGTTTGTTTAATTAGTCCCTATTCAACACACTTAATTAATGTATAAAAAAATTTCGACCAAGTTCCATATATGAATTATGATTAAAACAGTCTTAACTTAAAACTTTCCATTAAGCGTCTAATTAGTGACTTATTCGGTTATATGATATCTTATCCGGTCACAAAATTTTTAAATGATCATGTAGTTTGTTTAAGTAGTCCAAATTGAAAGCCACTTACTAAACAAAACATACAAATATTTTTCATAAAGAAGTTATAAAACATAGCCGAACACAATAGAAAACATAGGAAACAAACTAATGAAAAGTAGAGTTCAAAGAATAGAGAAGCGGGTTTCTTCAAGATAGATCAGATTGAACCTTAAATTAAGCTCTCTTTACCCTATAATTGCTCGCTCTTCTCCTCATACATCATAACAACTAGCCTTTGTGACTCTGATGGAATAACGTCAGCTGTGATGCATCGACAAACTTCTAAACCACCAATTGCATGAGCTTGCATTAAGAGGACAGCCGTTACAGCAAAATCAATATGGTTCCCATTTTGCGGGATACTTTTAGACCTCTCAACAGAAAACGCTTTCAATTCTTTGGTTGTTTGAAACCGGCCAACCTGCTTAAGAAGATATGGGAACAACAGAGCTATCGAGCCTAGCTCCTTTGAAATTGCGTTATCATTGTGGAGGCCGATATCACAGTCTAAAATGATGTTGCTAGAAGAGGGGCAGTCAACACAAACACCAACCCAATGGGTTTTATCGAAGTTAAACGGGAAGTAAAACCGATCAACATCAACATTCTTAATGTTCTCCTCACTGAAGTACTGCACACCTTGCTTAGGGAACAGGTGCGTTTCCTTCTTTTGGTTCTTCGAAAACTTGGAGTACTTTTTCACAAGACATGAGACAAATTTGTTGTCGAAAAACTCAAACTTTTTCGGCACGTAAGCCCCAAATTTCCCCAAAAGTGACCATGTATGGTGGATAAGTAAGTCAACCATCTGAAAAGAAAGAAAGAATGTTTACCGGTAAAGTATCCAAATGCATGATGTTTTATAATTTGGAATAATAGGTAACATACTAATTTTTGGCTGCAAAGATTTTGTTCGTCCAGCAAAGTCAATAAAGTCCTTGGATGCCACATTAGCTCCCACCAGACGTAAGTTTCTGCGAAAATCATATTATAGAATTCAAACCGGCTAAGTTTTCTAAAAACGCTATACAATTTACTAGCCGGCTATGCTAAAAGATACCTTAGTTTATAAATGTTAGCTATCATATTCATTAATAACAACCAATTTAATTGAAAATATTACAACCAACTTACTGAGCATCCTTTAGCTTCTCATTCAATTTCACAAACTTGTTGGCGTAAATCTCAGCTTGACCATCCCCAATACCAAAGAGATGGGATTCCCTAGCCCGATGAAGCATCCGCTTATCACACTGATAGTCCCCAACAAGACTAGCTGGAATGATTTTTTGCCTCTTGCTTTTATGACAAAGAATGCCGCCATCGCCTTAGCCAACTGAATCCCCAACTATCTGAGCCGCAACATCAGTCTCTCTACCGCCAGGTTGCCCAATTGCTCAATCTTCCTGAGATAGGCCATGTAGGAGACGGCATTAGTAGCAGTGACTGATAATTATGAAATTCTAGCAAAATATAATATCAAAATTTGATATCAATACCTCATTTACGGTTAGGCGTTGTAGACAATTATCAATACTCTTAGCACCAACATCTCCGGATGCCATCCCCTACAATTTAATTCCATTATTAGATTCCATTCAAACTGAGATAAGATTTTAAACAAAACACAAAACTAATCAGCTATTCTTACATTGACTATCAAAGGTGCAACAACATTATTATCTCCAACTTCAGAAGAATTACCATTGAGGCCAGCAACATCTTCGACACCACCAGCACCCTACAAGATATATTGCAAAAGCTCGACCTAATCAATTTCTATGTTGGGAGTTCTCTATAATAAAACCCTAAAACATAAGTTAAGTTAGCAAAGAAATTTTCATTTTCTTTTATGGACACTAATTTTTTCACAACCACAGAATACATACTATATCAATTGCGACCTGTTTGAGATCTCCAAGTACACCTGAAATGATACTCCGGCCTTCTCCAGGACAGATCACATTTACCTGGTTCTGATGAGGATTCCCCGCAGATACGTCAGACTCCCCACGTTTCTTCTGCAAAATGTTGGCATCGCTTTTCTCTCCATTTCTCGCATTATTGCCCGTTCTTCCCACTGACTTCTCAAAACATCCATCACACCCTCAATCACATCTACTTTCATCTTGTTTAATTCACTCGCCAACTCCAAAGTGATGTCAGGCTCAAGAAGCGTAATTGCAGTTCTCAGCTCCTCCATTTTTACCAGAGACTCGTTTAACTTCACCTCTAATTGATTTATCTCACCGCTCATTTTACCAGCAACAATCTCTGCAAACTACTGTAAATCAAATTCAGTAAAAGTCAACCCTTTGACATTACCAACACCTTGTCCAGCCATCTCATAACAGCATGCACCTTTCTTTTGTTTCGCTTTTGCGTACTTCTCTTTCGTCTCTTTATTCATTCGAATAACATCCGCTTTTGTAGCCCCACCGGAGAACATAGAACTGCAGAAATTATGCTCTTTGTTGATAAGTTGAAGCATGTTACTGACCTTCACATCTTCTTCATCATCAGACCACAAAAGCTCTGTCTCATCAAAATTGGTATCGCCATCATCTGCTATTATACTGTTAACTAGAGTCTGCATTATAAATAAATAGTTGTTACCAGATTGATTATCCGTAATCAATATATATTACTAGTAATATATAAATTTTTTGGGGTTACCTTAGGATCATTGTGTAGATCTCTGGCATGTGAAGGGCTAAGGCTTATTTTTTTCTCCCGCGGAGACTCTTTCTCACTCTCTCCTTCTGACTCAGACGACGATGTAGAGTTAACTTGAACAACGTCAAGCAAGGCGGGAACGGCTTCAACCATAACTAGATGTAAAGCATGAGAAACCTTTGATAGCAATATTGTTTTGCGATAAAGTGATCTCATTTCTCTCTCTAATGCTACTCATTAAAATGTCAAAGCCTAATCGGCCCCACGGCATGTTCCTTAACACTCTTCGGATGGTGAGTAGTCGGCATTAGAACCGATGCAAGTAGGGCTAGACAAGCGTACTTAATCCTTGTGACTTTGTCTGTCACTGTTTTCCTCTTCAGCATTTTAATCACAGCACCTACAGATACGGAATCCAGTTTGCCAAAGATCGAAGACCAATACGGCGTCTCCGTGATGTTATTCTTCAACTTCTTCTTCGATTTTTTTTGGGAATTTGCCACAAGGCAAACCGGTAACAATAGCAAACTCTCTCAACGAAAACCTCACCGGTTTACCCGAATACAAAAACCAAATCTCATGATTCTTCGTGACCTTCAATTGCCTAGATATGATAAATCTTCCAAATCTTCCAGAGTATGAAGGTTTCTCTGAAGTTGAGATGAACTTCCCAAAAGACGAATTACGAATAACAGCTCTTTCGTCTTCTTCGAGAGCATTCATCACATTCCTTATCCCATTGGAAGGACCATAAGAGGTAACCCTAATTCCGACCGGTTCTTCTCTTTCAACGAACATCTTTGGAGGTAACTCTGGTGTTTCCCCCATCTACACGGTTTCTCCTGTGAACAAGACAAAGGATTTGTAACTTGCATGTCTTTCTAAAGAATTTGCAAGCAATCCCTTTACATAAACACGAATCGAGACATGGCGAACTCTTACACTTACCTCTGCCTGGTCTTTAATTTGCCAACCGTCGATTTGGCCAAAATTCTAGTCTACAACTCGGAAACTCTTTCGGAAAAGCAAAATCAACAAAACCCAGTCTGCGTTTTTCAATCTCACAGCAAAAAGATGTCTCTCTAACTTTCTTTTTTGTTTTTCCTTTAAATATTTAATTTAGTTTTTTCCCTTCGCGAATAACTATGGCCATATTTTACTTTAGTATTTAGTTTTCAACAACGAAAACAATACCTTATATACATACACAATTTCGTATATATCTCCCAATTCAAAATAGATTTGTTCAAGATTTTCTTCTGACAACTCAATACAAACATCCTACGGTTTGGCCACATCTCCTATACACAATAATAGGGCCAAGGTCGGCATAAACAAAAATGCACAATTATTTGCATAGTTCTATTGCCAATTTACCAATTACGGTATAATTGGTTGCTACTGAGTGCAAATTCTCTTTTACCATATAATAATAGTCTTTTGACAAACTTATCTTTTTCGAGATCAATTTCTTTGTTAACAATGTGACAACATATGTACATGCACAATACTTAACATACTTACTATCTACCTTCAAGTTAGAAAACAACAAACATACTTTTTCAAACTAATCGATTCTACTTACAAACTAAAACCATACATATCTAATCTTAGAACATATTATATACAACACAATACGAAAGCTAAGTATAGTTTACAATATATATAATGAATGTTCCCACACAAAGTGCAGGTTAGCTTTTATAAACAGATAGTAAATTCATGGTTTTTTTTGTCAACATTTATATATTGTTTGGGCGGCATTTGAATTCATCGTATGTGATGTTGTAAATCTTTTTTTTTTTGGTCAAACCACTGTGAAATCTATTTGTTCAAAATCTTGAGTAGATATCGTTTTCTTATTATTAAATACTAGATGAGAATGTTATAATTCTTTACATTATTGTTTAGAATGTTATACTCCCTCTATTTATAATTATTTACATAAACACAAAATCAAAAGAGTGGTCTTTCGTTCACAGGTTTACGCATCATTTTTTTTTTTTTTTGCAGGGGAGATTAGCCTTCCAGGAGTTGTTTCCTCTCGACCTCGATGAATTGTCTGTTAAGATGGTAGCTTTTGGTGGCATTTTGGGTCTCATTCTCTCCTTTGCATTGCAGCAACTGCAACTGGAGACTCCTAACAAGCTCATTTAGCCTCTGTATATGTCTCTCTTGCGATATGATGATCTGTAAAAAGAGTGAATATTGCAGTTAAGAGTTAACGTTCCCCTGTGAACAACCAAAAAGAGAAACCAAGCCGGAGAAAGAAATACGAAAAAGGCTAGATTTTGTAGATGGTCAAATCAGACTGAAATACTGAAATATCCTATCAGCAGATGAACTAAACATTTTTCTGAAACCAACCCGAATGCATTATTATAAAGATGGAAACTCATAAGCCCAGAACTCATATCATGTTGAGTCCCAAAAGCTTTGTTCTACCTAACCTCCTCCAAATTCTTGAACTTGTACCTACTACAATTGTAGTCGAAGTATAAATGAAACGTGTGATCCTAGCTTGCTACTCATTCGTGACCCACAGAAATAAAAGATAGCCTCAGTACAGGAAGGTGTCGATTACTACGAGAGAAATTGGTAGAGAATACAATGAGGTCAGGACTTAAGTGGAAACCTGAACTTAAACATGTGCTACTGCTCAATGAATATTCAATTGGATTCTTATGGTACCCAAATGTAAGATTAAAGAAGTTATCTCTTATAGATTTTCCACTTCTAACAATTATTTTATGCATGAAGCGATCCAAGCAAACAATTGAACATAATTTCAAACAATAGAAAAAGACAGGAAATCCAATCCAAGAAAACGTTTAAAATTGCAGAAAGACCCATTAAGGATAATCAATGCAAAGAATAAAGTCAATCAAGAAAAACAACAAATACCAAGGTAATCAAGATAATTTCTCAGACAACATATCCCCGATGCAAACATATACTACATCTTAAGTACAACGCCAAGCAACAGATACATGAAGGTGAAACCTCATTATCAAGACACTAAGGTAACACACTACACATGCACACTCCTTCTGATGTTGACATCTAGCTAGGCCATCCCAAAACAATTTTATGAATTTTCCATCAGCTAAAAAGTTGGTCTTCTAAAGAGGAACACACACAGAAACAGATGGAATAAGTACCTTCTCTTTCACAGCTTCTTCCCTGTCTAAAATCTGCTGCTGTTTCTGAGACAAGCTGGTGGCTGCATCTAGTTCAACAAGTGGTTGTCTCCATTCAAACTGAGAGGTGACTATAAGCATGACTAGTAGAAAGACGAGCAGGATAGGTTTGGACATTGTTATTAAAGTAGTTTAAAACACCTGCACCAAGAAATTAGCCAATTCATAATCCTATACACAATAGACCAACTCCTTCAAGCCTCTACCCAGGATCGAAACTGATAATGTGATTGGATTCACTAAGCAAATTAACTGTTTCTAGGCAAAACAAAAAAAGGATCAATAAACTCAATTTCAATTACTAAAAAAAAAAGGAAAAGAAAACCCATCATCACATTTATAGACCTAAAGAGTTTCTATAATCTGCAACTACAAATGCCAAGCAAATAGCAGATTAAGTAAGACCTACCCAGTTAGGGCTAGAAGAGACCATTACGCATCAACCTCTAAAACCAAAAATTCCCTTTCTTTTAGTTCTAACCATTTCCAAAGCACCCACACTAGCGAAGACCACAACGAGGTGATTAAGATGGTCTTCAACTTACAGATCGAATCTGACGAGAGGAATAACCAGACTTCATGATCCGGAATGGTAAAATTGAACGAGATCTTCAAAATCGGATTCGAGATCACGGCGCAATCAGAAACAGCTCCTCGACGAGTTTGTGTGTGACCAGAGAAATGCAAAGCTGAGAGGTTCAATTGATGAATGCGCAAAATCTTTTTTCCTTTGCAAGTGAAAGATAACTAATATTTCAGATGACCCCACAATTTCTCTCCTTCTTCTTAGGATCAAAACCTTATATAACCTATTGTCTTAAACTTAAAATTTCAAATGACTTAAAAGGAAAATTTTTTTTTTTTTTCTTTTCTTTTTATCTCAAAATAGGTTAAAAAGACAAAATAACCAAACTCAAATCAACTTATTTACGACCCAACCACTAAAATCCGACCCGACATTTGACCCATTCCACATAAAACGGATAAAACCGCCCACGACTCGATCCAGATCGACTCCTCTTCCCCTCGTCCCTTCATAACTTCCCTCCTCACGATAAAATTGAAATAAAAAATCAGTATAACTAGGGGATAACTTGGCTGCTAAAAATTCACAAAGACATCAGATTTCCATCCTCTTTCGTGCACTAATCCAACTGCGAATGGATATCGACTGCGAACTAGGAGAAAGGTAAGGGTTCTTCAATCGAACCCGTAAAATCTTTTCAATTTCGTAGAATTGGATTTGAATTGGGTTTGAATTTGATTTTGATTTTGGCGATCCTAGAAACTATGCCTCGGCAAGCGCATACAAAGTTTCCATCAGTTGGAGTAGATGGGAATCCGTTACCCCTTCCTTCTGCGAATCCAGTGTATGAAGCAGAAAAAAGTGTTTACGAAGAAGAGGAAACCGAAAGTGAAGAACAAATGATTTCGGACAATGAAGGATCCGAAGGTGAAGAAGAAGATAGAGCTTCAGAGGAGGAAGGAGCATCCGGAGAGGACAGAGACGAACACTTGGTATGTAACTTCAAACTTGGAGAGTAATACTTGGTATTAGTGGTATATCTGGGAGTAATACTTGGTATAACTGGCAGCAGAAAAAGTAATACTTGGTATAACTGGAATGATAAAAAGAGTAATACTTATTATCTTTATCATTTGCAGGATTCGGCTGAGTCAACAGGATTAGTACCAGAGATGTACTTCGACCAAACCCAGTATGAGAAGAAAATTAAGCTTCCTTCAAGGTGTCACCTTAAGAAGGCGGTAGATACCTTAACTGAAGTACTTACCGCGAGGGAGTTAAAATGGTTTCGTACGCATCCACAATTTAAGCATTTCTTTCACATGCGTTTGGAGAGAAAGCATAAGGTTCAAGGGATGTGGATGTTATATCTTCATGGTGCCCGTACTTTAAAGAAACGGGAAGCTTGGTTTGTTGTGAACGGTGTTCCCATTCCCATACGGTATTCAATCAGAGAACACGGTATCCTCTCTGGTTTATACTGTCACAATTATCCATTGGATTGGGATAGGTTGGGCAGTTTAGACTTTGTGAGGAGGCATTTCAAGTTAGGGACAACCATAACTTATGAAGTTGTGGAGCATAAGTTCTTGAACATGAAACCTTGTAGTGATAGGTTGAACATGGCGGTCCTCTATTTCTTATCTTCAGTGATTGTTGGGAAGGCAAAACAAGGAAAGAAAATAACCGGTGAAGGAGCACAAAGTGTAGAGCCCTTCTTTCTTAGAGCGGTTAATGACCTAGAATTGTGTCGTACGTTTCCGTGGGGACGTATTTCTTTTGAGGATAATCTCAAGCAAATGAGTCACTTGTTTGAGAAATTTGAAGGAGTGGTCTCGAAAGAGCAATGAGTTTATTCAAGTTTTACTATTCATTTGGAGGTAAATCAGCAATTAAGAACCATTTACTTTGTAGTTCTTAGTTTGAAATTGCTAATCCGTTTTGTTTAAATAATTTGTGGCTTCTGGCGTTTGAGACGATTTCAGCTTTGAAGTTGAAGTACCGAGAGTCTGACGAAGGTGCAAGTAGTAATTGTCCGAGGATGTGCACGACTAGATTCCAGAAAAATTCGGTGTCAGGTTTTGCACTTGCTGATTTATATGACACAATGGGAACAACTACGGTTAGTAATACTAATAATACTACTAGTAATACTAATAATAATACTAGTAATACTGGTCTTGTTAGTTAGTAATACTGGGAACAACTAAGGTTTGTAATACTAGTAGTACTGGTCTTGTTAGTTAGTAATACTAAAGTTTGTAATACTATTGTTAGTTAGTAATACTCATGTTAGTTAGTAATACTAGAAATACTACTAATAATACTGGTCTTGTTAGTTAGTAATACTCATGTTATTTATGATTGTGTTATAAAATCTTATAGTATTTTTTGTATAATCATAGGACATACAGAGTATTTTGGTCCCAAGAATTGGTGAGCGAGCTCTTTGTGCTGAAATCTTTGATGAGGTGGTGGACAACGATCGAGATGTTGATGACTACATTGTTCAAAGTTGGAAGAGTAGGGTTTTTAATGACAAGAAGCCTGTGTTTCTTCCATTGTTGTACAACATTGATGTCCATGCCCAAAGGAAAGCGGCGGCTGAGAAAGAGGTTGCTGAGCAAGATGAAGAAAGAGGTGGTGAGGAAGAGGCGGCTAATTTGGATGAAGAACCGCAGGTGGTGTCTAATGATGAATTGGAAAAGATGAAGAAAGATATGTTCGATCAAAAGGAAGGATTGTTGAAGATGAATAAAAGTATGGAAGATGGTTTTCTACGTTTGACAAACTTGATGAGTGGGCAGGATAAAAGGCTAAAGGAAGTAGAATCATATGTGAAGTCGCAAACTACGTATGATAGCCATTTTTATCCTGTTAGTTACTCTGGTGGTGGTGGTACAACTGGTGGTTATGATGGTAAAACTGCTGGTTATGTTAGTACAACTCCTGGTGGTGGTGATGCTGGTACAACTTCTGCTGGTGGTGATGCTGTGGAGACACCAGCTGGTGGTGGTGGTGATGATGTTGTGGAGACACCACCTGCTGCTGTGGAGACACCAACTGCTCTTCTGGAGACACCAACTGCTGGTGGTGGTGATGCTATGGAGACACAGACGGCTGGTGGTGGTGATGATGCTATGGAGACACCAACGGCTGCTGGTGGTGATGATGTTGGCCAGTCAGAGCCTGTAAAAGAAGGTGAAGAAGGTGAAGAAGACAGTGAGAAAGAGGCGGCTGAAGAAGACAGTGAGGAAGGAGGTGAAGAAGGGGAAGAAGGTGAAGAAGGTAAGAAGGATGAAGTAGTTGGTGAAAAGAGGAAGATTAAGCCATCAGATGCAAAGAAGCATCCCTACACCACTTTGACGGAGGAAAAGAAGAAGAGGAAGAAAGCATAATCCACGAAAGAATGATCCAACTCTATGTGTTACAGTATTTACCAAACTCTATCTATTTATATTTGAAGTATGTGTTTAGGTTTTTAACTAGTTATGCACAAAAACTTTGAACTATGTGCTTTGGTTTGTTGTTGTAATGGTTTTAAGTACTTCCTTTTAATGAGAACTTATATTAGGTGCATTGACTTATATTAGTTTTGATGTTTAATACTGGTAATACTATGAAAAACTGGTAATACTACTTGTATTACTAGGTTATACTGGTAATACTACGTATGCTGGTTAACAACCATAAAAGTACTTAAAATTAATTAAACAAAAGTGAAGGATAAGCTATTTATCCAGTTCTACCTTCTTAAAAATTAAAATTTTCAGTTGTCCAGTTCATTTTTGAAATTTCTAACACATTTCATATGATTGTGCACCATCATATTTGCAGAAACACATTTTTCTAGAGTTTCACTTAGTAAAGTATATCACATTAACAAAACCTTCCTTAAAAGTGTAATGTTGTTCTAAGGTGATTGTGGGAGAATAATCATAAATATAATTTTTTTTTTTAAATACTTTTGTAAAGTAAAATTAACAATGAGATGTTCTTATGCCACATACAATTGAAACACATAAATAATTGAAACACATATATAAATGATCGTAACAATGAAAATTCAACCCTTAGTATTACAAATACAATAACCAGTATTACTTAGTTTTACAAACAGATTGTAACAAATAAAATTCCCAAATCATGCACCACTTGGGAATCCTACTTCACAACCACCACTTGGGCCAGCTACTTCAGCACCACTTGCGACACCTACTTGATCCACCACTTCGGACACCACTTGAACCGCCTTCCCCTTCTTCTTTCGTTGTGGTTCTCCTACCGATGGCTTCCTTCTTACTTCACGTCTTCCCTTTCTGTTTTTTTTTCTTCTTCAGAGGTAAAATGTTTTTTTCTTTTATACTTGCAGGAATATTCCAGTTAGAGCTATGGGGCACTAGATAAATGGTCTTGCAATACATGGAAACCTACTGGTTAACGTAATATTTTGGCGAACACAACTCATGTACCTCGATGTTATGCTCTCTCTCTTCTTCCCTCATGAGTCTGTATACTGCGGATATCGCATGGGCACAAGGATACTTGTCAATATCAAAAGTCTTGCAACTACATGTCTTGTGTCGCAAATCCACCATATAATGCTTCCCATCCCGTCCAACCGTACTAAATTCCTTCATGTATATTTTTAGCTCAGTTGCAATCAAATGACATGCTTCCGCATATCTCTCGTGCAATATGTCATTCACCCGCGGCACTAACATCCTCCCGGAGTTTCCGTAGCTAACGCTCTCCTTCCTATGTTTGCTAAACCATTCAGAAACTTTCTCGACTATCGCATCTATCATAGGCAACAAGTTGTAGTGTCTTGCCTCCTCTATCACTTTGTTCAGAGACTCTACGCAATTACTTGTGTCTATGTTGTACCTTGCTCCGGGAAAATAGCACCTCGCCCATTTTGACACCTCAACGCTATCATCTAGATATTCTGCTACTCTAGGATATCGTCTTCTAAAATCCTCATACCTTATTACGAAATCATGCTCTGAATAAATCTGAGCAATATCCCTGAACATCTGCGCAATCACTTCTTTGTTGGCATTCGAAACTTTTAGCCTTACATTTTGGGACAAATGGAAGATACAGTACCCATGTGTAGACTCGGGGTACACCTCAAGCACCGCCTTTATGAGGCTGCTGTTTCTGTCACTCACAAATACCAGCTCCTTATCATCCTTAATAACGGTTTTCAGAGTTGTGAAAAACTAGTTCCAACTTGCATTATTTTCACCATCCGTTACAGCAAATGCAATCAGATAGGTGTGACGGTTAGGATCCTGAGCTGTACAATCATTAGCACACCACCGTAAGAAGTCTTCAAAAAAGTGGAATCCACAATAAGAACTTTTCTTATCGATTCAAACCCTTCAATACAAGCTCCTAGTGCGATGAATACATACTTGAACCTTCCTTCCGTATCCAACTCCACCTTTGTTGTTGTTCCAAGATTCACTTGCTCTAGCATATGCAAATAAAAGTACAACTGCTTGTATCCTTCTTCTGGATCACCACGCAACTCGTTAGCAGCTTCATTCTTTCCCCTCCAATAGGTGATATATGATGGTGCGACACCATATTTTCTTTGAACTAATCCCATGAGATGTTTAGCACTTGGAGTCTTCATTATACCTGGATAGTCTTCTTTCAAAAGACCAGCAACTAATCCTGATGTGGCATTGTTTCTATTCCCGCTGCTTGTACTAGAACTAGCCCGAGAGCATGTGTACGAGCTTTTGTATACTTGTACACGAAAGCACTCTGAATTCTTCACCTTTGTAGTTCGTAAATACCATTCACACCCTTGTCTATATTGACGATATTTCAACACATATCTATCTCTCTCACTCTTGGTTGTTGAGAAGGCAAAACAACTTTTATGTGCACCTCTCTCAACAAAATGTTTCACTTCCTTCTTATTATTGAATTTTTGACCAACTTTCAAATCCATACCATCTTCCCATCTCTGACCAAACTGATCCCTTCCTTCCTCTTCACTTAGAATATATTCATGCTCCATATTGTTATCCATACTCCTATCCAAAGAGCAATCCATTCCGGTATCTTCATCATCACTTGAAGATATATTTTCAAACTCGTCACGACCATCATTATCCACTGCCTCATACTGTTCTTCCAATGGTGTTTCGTAAAGAGTAAGAGTACCATGATTGCCACAACCTGTAGGAACCCCTTCCTCGTAATTCAAACCAACTGAACTACCTTCCTCTCTACCTGAAACTACACTCTTCCCCTTCTCCAACTGATTCCTTCTTGAAACTAGACCTTTCTCCACATGTAATACACTTTTACATTTATTTGCATCCATCGACGTTAGATAAACATAAACGTCATCATCATCGACGATATATGATTTCCTCAAAGGTCTCATGTCCAATGGTATGAAACTCAATTTTAGTTCTGCCGTAGATGAATTTATCCCAGCTTTCTTGCATACACTTTTCAATAACATCGAATAACTAATCTCCTCCGTAGATAAACTCTTGAACAATAGTGGGTACATGCGATCTTCTGCTGAAATCTATTCATCCCCATCTCCGTTCTTTACATAATGTCCTCCGTAATCAAAATATATGTTTGTGCTCATTGTCTCCTGAAAAAATGGTAAAACTACGTATTCTGGTTACACTGGTAATACTAGGTAAAACTGGTAAAACTACGTATGCTGGTTATATTGGTAATACTAGTTGAAACCGGTAATACTACGTATGCTGTTTATACTGGTAATACTAGCTAAACCGGTAATACTACGTATGCTGGTTATGCTGGTTATGCTGGTAATACTAGCTAAAACCGGTAATATTACGTATGCTGGTTATACTGGTAATACTGGTAATATTGGTAATACTACGTATGCTGCTTATACTGATTATACTCGTAATACTGGTAATACTACGTAAGCTGGTTATACTGATTATGCTTGTAGTCACTAGTAGTACCCAGTTCTTCCAACTTGCGGATCCCCCAACTTGCATTACTATCCGAGCTACTAAAGCTGGTTATACTAAAGCTATAACATAGTAGAATGCACCTCAATTGAATTCAATGGCGGATTGGGTTTCAATTGAACAAATGTGCTTCGGATTGGGATCAGTGGTGATGGTCGGATCAATGGTGATGTCGCAGATCACGGGAAGAAGAAGAAGATCCGATTGGGCTTCAATTGAACAAATTTGCTTCAGATTGGTGATGGTGAGAATCCGCCGGAGAGTGAGAGTCGCGATGTCGCCGGCGAAGAAGAAGATATCCCGTACCGCTTTTTCTTTTTTTTTTGGATTTTTTTTTAATTATTAATTTGAGGTTATTTTAGTAATTTACCATTTTAGTAAGGGTTATGGGGTTATATGAAAAAATTTTTGGTGTTGGATGTTAGTATTTGAGAGAAAGGGTTTTATAATAATTGGACCCTTCTCATTAGTACTTTAGCTTTAATTTTGGAAATAACCCAAGCACCCCAAAAAGTTTGATGTATTTCTCTATTAATTTAGGAGATTTTGATAAATATCCTCGATACCATCTATGGTCTTTTAACAAAACAAATAAGGGAAGGGGAAACGTGAGATCCACACGCTCTGTATTTCTCTCCCAAGGGTCAAGGGTCGAAGAGAAGTTTCACGTCCGATTCAACTCTGAGGTCTTCTCCGGCTCCGGCGCTTGCCGCCTAAGTCGCGAGAGGGCCTCCTTGGCTCGCTTAAGGTTTATATCTCTGCATCGATGTGTTTAGGTTTGCGTATCGGAGGGTGAAGTTCATGCTCGGAGACGCAAAGGCTCCTGTGCGGCGAGGCTTTGTGGTTGCCCGGCTGGTCTTCTTGGTGAAAGCGTTGGTGGTTCATGCCAGCACTGCGATCTCCTTGGTGCCGTTGGATGGAGACCTCATGTTCTTGGACTGGGCTCATGGGCTAGTCCCGTTTGGTTGGCCCTATGTTCGAAACTGGTTTCCTTCTTTGCGTTTTGTACTTATTGCTTCTTCTCTGATAGTTTCGTTGGATCTGTTTTAGGTTTCTTGGATCGTGTGGTTTGAGTTTGGATTAGTAGTTGCTTTGGTTAGGTTGTGATTTTGCAAGTTTTGCTGGTAGACTACCTTTATGCTTTAGGCTCCTTTCGTTCTTTCCGGGTTCAATCCTTGCCGTTATGGTTTCCGTTCCGGTATGCTCAGGTATGCGTGTGTTCGTTTCTTGTCACTACAATTAAGATCAGGTCGAGATCGTCGTTTGTTTAGAGGATTCTTTCTAGGCGTCGTCAAGTCGAGGTCTCCTCGATATCGCCGTTACCGGGAGTTTTGTGTGAAGATTCGGTCTTTTCTGGATCATCCATCTTGCTGGTTTGTTTGGTCTCGTTGGCCTCGTCTTAATGCTTTCGCGATTGGTTGGAGGGTTTAGGTAGTCTGCTCGTGGGGCTTGTGTGATCTAGTTTTATCAATTTGTAGTTGCTTTTGTTCTTTCTCGGGACTGCGTTCCCAGTAGTTTTAAATCCTTTGATATGTTTTTATGTATTATCTTCTTCTCTCTTTCGCAGGGCTTAGACTCCGCGTATTTGGTAGTCTGTCGGCTTAGTATTTCACAAACGCATTCCAAAAACGTATTCTACCCTTGTATTATTCCAGTGTTGTAATAAAATTCAGATGACAAAAAAAAAATCTATGGTCTTTTAAATTAGCTATTATTGTCGATTTATCTTTTACTCCCTCCGTTTCATTATATATGATGTTTTAGAGAACTTTTTTGTTTTATTTTATTAAATGTTTTCAAATTTATATGCAAAAATTAATTGTGTTTTTGTTGTTTTGACTGTTTAAATTCTGCAGATTATTTTTTCTTTGGTTGAATTGTTTTGTAATTAATGATAAAACATGTTTTGTATTGAAAAATTAAAAGATTAAATGCTTTTTTAATCCATCTGCGAAAACATTAAACATTATATAAAATGAAACAGAAAAAGTATTATATTTCAAATCTATTATATAATGGGAGAGTTCTCTCTCCATTTAGAGTGTCTACATAAGTAAAAATATTTTTTTTAACAATAAAATTATTTTAAATGCTCAATTTAATTCATATTTATATATTAATTGTTACTCACAACTAATAAAAGTTTGTATTAAACTAAAAACGAAAATAAGTAAATAAATTATCAAAAGTACTACATATATACAAGAATATTTGAGTATTTTATTGTTCTAAATACTAAATTATAATAAAAACTATATTCACTTATATTATATTCCATTTGAGAGTAGTATAAACACTATGAGTTTATGATAAAGATAGATGTTTACTTATTTAAATTTCAAAAATTGGAAATATGTAAAATCAATATAAGAACAAATGAATAAAAATTCATATAAATCACATGAGAGAATAAAAAAAAGTTAAATGATGTTAATTACTGAAGCACCTAATGAAGTATCAAATAATTATTAGGAGATTAAAAGTCTAAAGAGAACAAGAATATCTTATTTCGGTAAAAGATATTAAACAAGAGTAGAAAATAAGAAGAAATTTTGGAATCTATGATTTACTCAAAATATTGTATTTGATTTCTAAAAGTATAAAAACAAATTTTGATTAATAAAGCGTGAAGTGATTAAATACAAAACTATATATATAGATAACAAAATCTCAAATCAACATATCTATTTTTATATTGGAACTATTGAGCATCATTTCATATTTTCATAAAATATAAATAAAAGAAACAATTAATTTCATTTCAATTCAAAAACAGTATTATAATATAAAACTATTAGATTGATTTTTAAAAAATTGTTAATAAATTTAACAAAATTGTAAACAAAAACTCGCACATCGCGCGAGCCATATTCTAGTGATTATATAATGAGTAAAGAGTTCGGTAAAAGTAATTTATCAAATATTATTATCCGTAGTGTATCTGTTTATAAAAATAAAATCGGTTACTGCAGATAATAAATAAAATATGGATAGTTAATATTATCATCCAATCAACGGATAATGAGTTGGAATCGAGTTTGCAAATTTTTGAAATTGTTTGGATTAATGTTGAAATTTTTTTTATAACTTTAGTGACACAGACTGATCATTTAGATTTCATTTACTCGACACGTCCATTTACCAGTTGGAATGAATTATATTGATCCAAACAAATAATTTTTATCACCTTTTACTTAAAACTTCGGTTATCTCGGATGCGTTGATCCTAGATGAACATACCTAGGTTAGGTCATGCTTTCTCACAATGTAACCAAGTAATATGTCTCAAAGAGATTAAATGCCTTTTTATAAATTTTGGTGGTTTGTATTTGTAAGGGAGAGTGGGAAGAGCTAAGAATTATCCAAAAGTCTTTGTAATTCCATTCATCTATAAAATCGGTAACTATGTTTCTTTATCACAAATTCACAATAACACTAAGAACTTTAAAAGTAAAAAAGTTCTCTTTAATAATCAAATCGGTGACTATGTTCTTTATCACAAATTCACATAACACTAAGAACTTAAAAAGTAAAAAAGTTCTCTTTGATAATCAAACCAAGATTAAAAAAAAAAAAAAATTAAGAAAATTGAATAAAAAAAGGATTACATTATCCCACATCACTTCTCGAGGTAAAAACCCAAATCTTATTGACAATAAATATATAAAAATAGAAAATCTACATGAAACATAATTTCATGTCCGAGAACCTCGTTCATTTACTTGGTACACATACAAGCTACAGTACAAAATTATGATATATATATAATAGTCGAGTGTCACTCACGAGAACTCCTTTGTGGATATGGCAACTATACAGCCACCAGCTGATGTGATGGAGATGACCGTGAGAGATTTATGGACAACTGGTATGGGTTGGAAGCTAGATCAAATCAGCCCATATGTGTCGGTTAATACGAGGCTTATGCTTGCGTCTGTGGTAGTAGATGAGGTGACGAGAGCTAAAGATAAGCTTTCTTGGGGTGGAAGTCAAGACGGGAGGTTGTCGGTAAGCTCGGCTTACGACATGCTAACTAACACCAATTTGTCACGACAGAATATGAGGAGGATGTGTGATCGAGTATGGAAGGTTAGAGCACCGAAGCGGGTCAGATGTTTTCTCCGGTTGGTTGTGCATCAAATGGTCATGACAAATATGGAAAGATATAGAAGAGATTTTGAGTGAGGATGGTGTTTGTCAGATTTGCAAAGGGGCTGAGGAGTCTATTATCCATGTGCTACGTGATTGTCCGGCCATGGAAAGAGTATGGAATCGGTTAGTTCCAATGAAGAAGAGATGGGGGTTCTTTGACAAATCTTTGTAGGAGTGGATCTATGCGGACCTAAATGAAGAGATGGAAGTACATGGAAGCCCATGGCCTACGGTATTTGTGATGGCGATGTGGTGGGGATGGAAATGGAGGTGTAACAATGTGTTTGGGGCTCAAGGAAAGTGCAGGGATCAGGTACGTTTTATAAAAGATTTGAGTAAAGAAGTCTTGCTGGCACATATGAATATAAAAGAGCCCCGTGAGCTTTTACCGCGGGTAGAAAGACATATTGCGTGGACTCCGCCAACGGAGGGATGGTTCAAACTTAATACGGACGGTGCTTCACACGGCAACCCAGGCTTAGCCACCGCCGGAGGGACGTTACGAGATGCTATGGGGAGTTGGTGCATGGGTTTGCGTTGAATATTGGGATATGCTCGGCCCCCTTGGCTGAATTATGGGGAGTATATTACGGCCTATTCATAGCTTGGGAACGCAGAGTGACTCGGCTTGAGCTGGAGGTGGATTCAGAGATAGTGGTGGGTTTTTTTACGACAGGGATTAGTGATTCTCATCCCCTGTCCTTCCTAGTACGTTTGTGCTATGACTTTATCTCAAAGGACTAAATAGTCCGGATTTCGCATGTGTATATGGAGACTAATCGTCTTGCCGATGGATTAACTAACTATGCGTACTCATTACCTTTAGGTTTTCATTCTTTAACTTCCATACCGGATGTTGTTCACTCGATATGGTTAGATGATTGTAATGGCACTACGAGGCCGAAACATGTTCGGATGTAGTTTGTTTTTTAATGTTTTGAATAAATAGTGGGAGATATTTTTCTCCCACCCTCCGACCAAAAAGAAAATAGTTGAGTGTCACTCACAAAGAAACCTAAGCATTCTCTATTTTTGACACATCAACTTATTGAACCTCTTTTCAAACCAATCATATTAGACCTAAGCGTTATGCTCTTCAGCATAATGGTTTATTAGATTCATCTTTTTCTCATCATGTTCACGTATTGACTTCTCACATCATTACTCTCTTCTCTTAAAAGCATTTAATTAAGCTTAAAAGTTGAAAAGTTATTTTAAAAATTTCAGTCTTAGATTCACGTTTATAAAGTTCAAAATAATCAAAAATCCCAAATGCTTCGGCCACAGTAACTCCCGGTTCCGAAGATGAACGAAAAAAGAGGATCCAAAAATTAGGTTGACTACAAGTGAGATTGGACATATATAATGAGTTAGCAGTGCTCTTCATAAAAGTAATTTTATTTTTTCTTTTGCTAAATACTCCTCCGGCAAATAACGCAGAGTGTAAAAATGATATAAATTTAATTTCGTTTTTGTTTTCATAGCATTAAAATATTATTTAATATCTAGTTAAAAATATATCAATCAATAAGAAAAATGACCCACATCACTTCTCGAGCTAAAAAACCAAATCTTATTGACAATAAATTTATAAAAATAGAAAATCTACCTGAAACATAATTTCATCTCCGAGAACATCGTTCATTTACTTGGTACACATGGACGCTAAAGTACAAAATTATATGTATACATATATATATAATGGAAAGAAAGAGACCGTAAACTAAGCCTAACAAGAACATCATTTTCTCTCAACATTAAGACAGAACCAAGCAAACCCAGAAGATGTCTTCTTTGGCATTACACCAGATAAAACACCAGTACAGCTATCATAACCAGCACCCAAGCAATAATGTCCCACCGTGCTCGGTTTATCGACTTAATCGAGTAGATACCGATAAAGCAACTAGACATGGATATGTTGTTTTCTTCTCCAATGTCATTCTGTAATGGCAGTTTCTGTAGCAGTGATTGCATTTGTATGTCTACCATGCTGGGTAAAGGCAGCACTCTTGTGGTTTTGGACTCTGTTTGAAGCCTCGGGACATTGATCAGTGTATTACCCGAGACTGTCGGATCATCCAGCTTCACTATATCATCCCTCAGGATATCCGCATAGAAATCTTCTTCACTAGTAACCTGGAAACATTGAAAACTCATGGGGATCAGATCATGAACGTAGACATAGTTTTCAACTTAAGCACCACATCTGATTGCTAACCATTTGGACATGGACTTTTCTAAAATGACAAAACAATTTGGACATGGAACTTATATAGAACCATTTGGTGCATCCACCATGTTAACCCACAAATGTATTGGCATGGCAAGATATAACGTTATAAATATGCTACCAAATGATACAGAGAAGTAAAAAAAAAAAGAGGACAAACCTGTGGATTTTGTGAAGATTCTGCTATTTCGCTGAGTAGTTCCTGCCCTGATTCACTTGATAAGTAAAAATCAACCATATTCTCCCAACCAGATGTACCATCTGAAATAGCTTCATTCTGCTGGTTTAGGTGCTTGTCAGGTGATAAGTCTGGCTGTTGTGGCTTTTGAACTGCAGCTCCTTTAAATTCAGCATTCCTCCTAAGTCGGCAAATAACCAGAGCATCCTATATGATACTAGAGAAATTTAATAAACACAAGCCAAGGCAGAATAACTACCATGTAAAAATACATGCCTCAAATAAACGGCTTCTTTAACAATATACTATTTCCCAGTTTGTAGTTTGCAAAACCTTGTATTCCAATGTATTATTATGCGAGGGGAAATAAGTTGAAGAATCAGAAAATAGTTTACCAGTGATACTCCAATCGTGCAGTACTCGTGCATAATCCATTCCGTCCTTCCTCCTTTAGGTGCACGACCAATGTGGAATACAAGTGTCCTCTTTGTTCCAATGACTTCAGAACCTGACTTCACATTCCGTGCTTTTCCTGTGGCTTTCCAGTATCCAATCTTAGTTGCTCTTCTGTTCTGCAAACCGTGGGGATACTTTTTACCACGAGTGCAGAAGAAGAACCATTCGCTGTCAGATTTAACAATGGATGTATCTGCGTAAAAAAAAAAAAAAACATTTAGAAGAAGTTGTTAACTCAAGAAGAGAATCGGAGAAACATAAACTTTAGTCAGAGAGTTGGACAAGAAGATTTCGTTGAGCAAAGCCAACAGTACCTCAATTGCCATAGGCCTGAAGTTGTTTATGAGAAAGTAAAATTACATTCCATGAGAATACTTACAAATGAAAGAGCGGCTTGTAGCGGTTCAAGGCAGAAAAGAGATAACTACAAGTAGGAGTAAATCAGGGACAGATATCAAAGGTTTTGCAAGTCATAGGACTAGCTTTCCCAATTGTACACCAAGGAAAAGTTGAAACACAAAGTTATTTTTCAGTACTTAGATGCATAAGACAAGCTACCAACACAAGCCAAGTAATGACATATTGCCACCAGCTACATGGTTAAAATTTGGCTATATTATCTTATACCACCAAGAAGGAAAAGAAGGCATGTTATCAAAGATGTAACCCAAAATTCATCTTTTCTTGGTAGAAGCAAGACACATGAGATGAATTTCCCGTTGACTTGAGATACAATCAGATTCATGGACATGGGTAATGAGTGAGGAAAGTAGTGCAATTTTATACCAAGTTCACATACAGAAATCTCGAGATTCAATTGGAATTTTCAAAAATTTACGTCATGAAACATGAAGATAAGTTTGGAAGAAGAAGAAGAAGAACAAACCGGGCAAATCCCAGGGCTCGAAGTTGTAAATGTCGACCTCAGGTATAATCTGGACGGAGCTCTCGAAGCCATCCATCTTCCGCTTCAAGTAATAGGAAAGAAGCTCGATATCAGTCGGCGAGAATTTGAAACCCGGAAAAGCCGTCGACACAGATAAGTCTTTCGAAACTTGTGCCGCCTCCGTTGCCATCTGCTCGATAAGGATTACCGCCGCCGGCGAGAGGAGGAGAGAGATAAAAAGGCAGGGCCTTTGGCTTCTGGGTCAATCGGAGAGTCCAAAAAGAACAAAGTTTTTTTATTGTGCCTCGGGAATCGGATCCCGACACGTGAAGACGACGATTACGCACACTCAAACATACGTTTCAGCCCTCTCCTCTCTCTCTTAAGGCATATGCCTTGCCACAGCTGTTGCGCGGGTATTCAAATCTACGTATGGCTGCCACGTCACCACTCCTGCTCTGTTTCAAACCCTTCGCTATTTTGTCTAACCACCTTTTCTTCTTTAATGTTCCAAATTTTGCTTACGTGTTAATCGGATATTTAGAGTTGAGCTATTGCCTAATGGAAAAATTACACGGAAATTAAGCGATCATTGCTATGAAAATTTAATCATTGGGCTAGAAGATCCAATAGAATACACAAAATCCAAAGTGATGTGGAAGAAAAAAAATAGATATAAATAAAAGGGATTTTATGAAAAATACGGTAATTAGGTTTAAGAATTTGATAAATACACTTTATTTTTTTTAAAATACCTCTTTTAATAATTAAAAACCTATTTTATCTATATTTGATATTAAAACTAATTAATTCGTAATATAATAATTATTAACATTAATTTTTTTCTTTGAGATAAAGTTTTGTTATTGATTAAAAATTAGTTATTCACATTGAAATTTCATGAGTCTTTTTATATTTATCATCTATTCTCCAAAAACACCAACAATATGCATCATTTTTTCTCGAAACAAAATAAGAACCATTTTAAGAATAAAAACTAGGACAACACAACAAATCGAAAATGAAAGAACAAATTTAATAGTTTCCAACAATACAAATATAATTAACAGGAACATAGTAATTACTGTGATATGCGGTGACAGAGAGATACGACGGTAAGACGGAATGATACGAGGATGGTGACGGAGTGATACGAGGGTAAGAAGAGAGTGAAGACGGTGGTGACGGAGTGATGCGTGGGTGGTGACGGAGAGATAAGACGGTGGTGACGGAGTGATATGCAGGCGGTGACATAGAGATACGACGGCGGAGATATACGATGTTTTGACAATTTTCATGAGATATTGGGCCATTTCATGAAATGTCTTTATGGACCTCTCTTTATTATATGTAAAACTTTTTAATTCTGCGTTTCAAAAAAATTAATTTTATAAAATTATAATTTCTATTATTATGTATATATATATATAAATTTATCACAACAAATTAATTCTATTTTAAATATATAATTTATCATTTGTAGTGCAGATTTTTTTAGGCTATTTTCGTAATTTCATATTTAATAAAGTGTATTTAAAAAAAAATGAAGAGGTATTTTTCAAATTCAAAAAGTCAAAAAAGGCATTTTTTCAAATTTCCTCTAAATAAATTTTTGTGTGTGTTCTTTTTTCTCCACTAAATAAATCTTTTATTACTAAACGTCACCAATTTTCAACTAACAACTTCACTAGGGAAGTGATTTTAGGATTAGTTTTCATTTTCCATATCTTTGACCCAATGATTTTAAAACCGAACCGTCAACCAAACCAGAGAAGCATTTGGGTCATAGGTTAATATGGTTCGACCGGATCCAACCGGGTTTGATAATATTTTGAAATTATTAGTATACTTGATTAAGTATAAAAAAATATCATAAATATTAAAAACCAATTAATTCTAGTAGTTTTAGTGATTTAGTCAAAGAGTTAAGAGAACATATCTATGATTTCTTTAATACGTACCTTATAGTTTGATTTTATAGTGTTGGTTATCGAATTTCAGAACAAAAGATTCGAAGAAAATTAGGAAAATAAATGTAAGTAGAAGAAGCGTAAATGTCATTACTCATTTATAAATAATATATTTATCTTTTTAGTTATAAAAAAAGGCAATTGCAAAAATGCCACTTTTGGTGTATGCATTTGCAAGAATGCCACTTAGGGCGTGCATTTTCAAAAATGCCACTAATTATGGATTTTTAAAATCTAAAATCTTAAAATTATAAATCTTAAAAAATGTTTTGACCTCTAAAACTCCTTAAACCCTCAAAACTAAACAATAATACAACATAGTTAACCAAAACCTAAATGATATAATGAATTTATTTTTGTTGAAAAAGTGGCATTTTTGCAAAGATTTTGAAAATGTGGTATTTTTAAAAAGTGGCACTTGAAAAGTGGCATTTTTTGAAATTTCTCTAATAAAAATAATAACTAAAAAAAAAAAATTAATTTTGTTAACAAAATAGTAAAATTGGTTTAAACCCGATACGAAACGATTCGATTGGGTCACCAGTTTCCGGGTTTTTGCCGGTTCAATAATTGGATTAATTCAACTTGGATTTTAGAGTTAACCCAACTCGAATCAGTATCCGGTTCGCAGTTAAACCCGATCCGACCGCCATTCCAATCCGGTTTTCAAAACATAGCTTTGACCATAAGGTCCATAACCCTTTTTCCAAAGGTGAAAATAAGCTCTCTACCAAGTTGTACCCACTTTGTATTTTTGTGTATTATATGTTCCTTCTTTGGATAATTCCGAGACATGTGTATCTTGGAGATCACTCGATACTTTGAGACGTAGTATATGATCTGCGTCTTTATCAACAAATGTATATATGTCTAATCTGATCCTCTTTTCACCTATGTGTGTTTACATCCTAATATGATCCTATTTAGCCATCAGACATGTGAAAATGACGTGAGAGATCGTTTCATCTGCGTTACCACATTCGGGACAAGTTATCTCAGTGTAGGCTCCACGAGAATTGAGACTGCGAGTGCTCTTGCTAAAGCCTTCCACATAAAATGTCTGATTTGAGGAATCATTTTCACTTTCATATCTTTGACCATAATATTTTTCCATAGGTGAAAGAGGATTATTTTATGCTCATTGACTTTCGATAAACTCTCTACCAAGTTGCACCAACTTTGTGTAGTATATGTTTTTTCTTTGGATAATTGACGTGTGTCTACTTTTACGTCAGCGACATAAAGACCAGTCGCAAGTGCACGGCGATCAAAGTAGTACTTAACGGTCGAATCCACTAGAGACTGGTAGGGCAATATAAGTTTTCGGAAGAGAATTAAGCTAAGAAAAAATATGGGGGTTTGTGATGATGCGATTAAATAAATGTGGATAGAAAATCAATGGACACAAACGTTGGGCAGCAGGAAAATCTCAGGGTGCATGGTGCAATTTATTCAGGAATGAGGAACATGGATCTAGTTAAGTATGCAATCCAGTCGTTAATTAATCATAATATTTTCATATCAATGATCAATCATGTCTAACAACCTAATTCATTCAGATTATGAAGGTGAAAAGGTAAGCATGCCACAAAAGTTGATACAAAGCTCACCCAATACAAAGCAGGTGTGCATGCGCGTAAATCTAGCAAAGGAGGGATTTCTAACTCAAATTCACTTAATAATATAATCAACCAACTCTCGCAGTGAAGATTAATATATCAATCAACCTAAATACTTGACTCTCGCAAAGCAATTAGATAGATAGATATGCATAAAAGGGATTAAAATTCGATATGTTAACTTTCTCCTTACACGACTGTCGCAAAGATAAAGTTCAAGCTCATCTGTACTAGTTCCAATCAATCAGTCATGACTACCTAACACGACTCTCGCAATGATAATGTTCAAGCTCGTAAAGATCGATCTAAAATTAATCACAAGTTTGTTAAACTAGCAATATGCAGAAGATAAAAGCATAGATGAAGACTCCACTAAATTTCTAAGCATGAAAAATTCCTATTTATCGATCCATGAATAACTCCCCTTGAAAACCCCTTAAACCCAACAATCAAACTACTCAATCATAGAAGTGAAGATCATAACTAGAGTAGAATAAAAGATATCATTAATAAAAAGGGTTTAGAAAGCTTCTCTCTGCTAGTATAAAGATTGGAGGTTTTGGCCCTTGAATCAGTACGTAAAAGCTTGATAAAAACTCTAAAACTAAAGAGTTTGAGCCAAAGGCTCTCCCTCAAAAGAAAAGGTGTAACTATGGTGGTGGCTGTGAAGGTGGTCCTGGTTTTCGTGGCCTTCTTCTGTTTACATAGGTGAGAAAGTCGGGTAGGTATATCCCAAAAGATTTAGGCGATATTCTTAAAAAAAAAGAAGATTTTGTCTTTTTTCGGCCAGGGTGTTCGGTCGGACACCTCTGCACTGATATCTTCTCGAATCTTCAAGGATCAGTCTTCGGCAAATTGAGCGTATCTTGTGATTTAACCGTCCGATTTTGGTAATAGAATATTCATTTTGAAACTGAGATCCTCGTATATCTCAAAACCCACGAAAATACTAAAAGTATCTTCATCTGGAGTAAAACATCTGATGTTAAAAATCTGTCATTTTTTGAAAAGGCTTGATTTCACTCTTTGAAGGCCAAAATTGCTCCAAATTCCTATACTGACTTAAAAACCCACGAAAATGCTAAAAGTAGCATATTAAGTAAAAAAAAATCATTCATTTATTAATTAAAAGGTTATTAAAAATAGGGGCAATTACAAAAATGCCATTTTTTGTGTGCACATTTGCAAGAATGCCTCTTAGGGGTGTCCATTTACAAAAATGCCACTAATTATAGATTTATAAAACCTATATCTTAAAATTTTAAACCCTAAAAAATATTTTGACCCCTAAAACCCCTTAAATCCTCATAACTAAACCATAATAGAATATAATTAACCCGAACATAAATAATATAAAGAAAAACTAATTTTGAAAAAGTGGCATTTTTGTAAAGATTTCAAAAGTGTGACATTTTTATAAAGTGGCACTTGAAAACTGGCATTTTTTGAAAATTTTCTTAAAAATATAGGAAAAACGGGTAAAATATCGTATATATCAATAATCCTTAGACATGTGTATCTTGCAAGTTTCTTGAGACAACTTAAAACACGACATGGCATATACTGATAGTGATATTGCAACTTAGGAGAGTTTATTTACCTCCTTGCGATAAGGACTTGGCAAACCGACCATGTAAAAGTGATTGAAGTTTGTCCCGAATAAACTAAAGTAGTTTACTCTTTGATATGGTGAAACATTCCGGGAGGCCTAGATATATGTCGTCTCCTCCTTCTTTGTCAATACCTAGAACTCGTTTCACTACTCTTTAGAGCCAAATATGATCGAAAATTTGTCAAAGTTAATGATCTGTCTAGAAGCATATACATACAAACGCTAGACAGGTTTTGACCGCTTCAATTTCTTACTCATTAGCTTTGCATTGTAGCAAGATATCAACGTTGCGGCTATCGCAACGTTAAGCAAAAGAACATGCCAATATTTTACATCGATACATATAGAGTAGCTTATTGCTACTGATGATTACAACGGTGAAAAGTGTATCAACCTACAATTAAGATTGCGAAGAATCTTTATCTCTTCTTTATTTGGCGAAGATTTTAGTTCTCTAAGAATATATCTGAGATCTTAAGCTAAAATATTGGTTCTCTTCAAAAATATTAATTGATATTCACTTTTTCAAATTTATTTGCTCTGTTTGTTTTGCCCGAATGCTTTGATGCTCAGTTCGAAAAATGGCGAGATTTTTTGGTTTTTTTGTCGGTCATAAGAGCAAGGCTAAGTAATTATCTTCAATTTATTTGATTTATTTCCAGGCCTAATATAGATTTTTATGATATTGTTTAAGTGAGTAGTGTGTTGGCTGGTGCATAAGACGTCAAAAGAAAACCTCTTGACCTTTACACTGCACAATTTGGCTTTAGGTATGAAATGTTTCCTCTTGATCAATCTTTTTACTTTTAGTATTAACTGATTTGATGTTTATGTGGATGTCAGAGATCATTAGAAGAGTTTGATGACAAGATCTTTTCTCTCTATTCTCTATGCCTCAAACACAAGATACCAAAAGGCAAAAACTTGAAACCGGTTTTATATGTAAGGTCTAATATATTCGCTACTCTCTTATTTTTAAACCATTTTGTTTTGGGATTAATCCTGTTTTGCTTTGTAACGTATGTATTGCGGCTGGACTAAATTATTTTTGTATACAAGGTTCCAAGGAAGGTAAATACACTTAATATTTAAACATTTATTGTGTAACGTCCGTGAACCAAATTTGAGAATTTTGGAAGGTTGATTTGAACTGGTTGGTTCGATTTAATCGCCGGTTTGGCGGTTTGGGTTAAGGGCAAACCCTAGGGCTTCGTTATAAAATGAGGGGGGCGTGTTTTTCAGAACGCTTTAGTTAGTTTTGGATTTTCAGAGAGTTCCAGAGAGAAGAGAAAAAGATCCTTGTGTGTTCTTGTTTCTTAAGTTCTGGAGGCAATTCTGTCCGGTTTTAAAAGAGGAGAATAACGGCTAGTAAGAACAGATCGGATCGGAGCGAAAATTTTAGGTTTAGTTCTCCACTCCCTTATCTTGATATGAATCGGATGTGTATTCTAGGAGTTATCATTGTTTTACTGTGAGAGGTTTGTGCAGTTTCGAGTCTGCGATCAGTCCATTTGGAGGGAGGATTCCCGTCGAACCAGAAGGAGTTAGGAGGCGATCTGCATAAAGTTGGCAAGGTCTTGGTCTCAAGTTTCGAGATCAGGTTTTCGATCATGATTCTGAGGTAATCTCCATTCTCAGTGTGCTTTCGAAGTCAGCGTGTCGTTCCTATTTTATGAAGCCTAATTCGGTTTAGGAGGTTTTTGGAGAAAGGATCGAGGTTTGATCTGTGTTCTTCGCGAGGGAAGAAGGGAATCCGGATTTAGGGAGTTGGATCTCGGTTCGTCGTGTTCTTCGTGTTTCTCTTCCCTTTTTCATTCTGAAATCGAGGTGAGTGCGTGACCATGTCTTATCTGGGTAATTGGAATGCCATAATACGTTTGATTGATGTTTGGAATGATAGGATATTGATTGCTTGTGTGTTTTAGATGATTATTCGTGTTATGCGTTGTTGATTGATCGCTTGGTATTGTGTTATTTCTTTATGCTTATGTGTATAGCCAAGTAGATGGGAGGACCGTCTCACTGAGTATTTGTGATAATACTCACGCATCTCTTTTATCCATGTGATGCAGGTAAAGGGAAAGTGTGATCGTAGAATCATGGCTATGAAGAGGAGGATGATCTAGTGTCTTGGTTGTTTGCTTATGTTATTGTTAGAACGGGTAGGTTGATGGTTTTTATGAATTGGATTATGGAACTCGTTTAATTGTTGAGTTATTATTGGTTATTGGTTAATCTTTGAGTTTGCTTTCGCTAGTTGTATGTTTGAGGTTGTTATCTAAATTGATTGGATGTTGAGAATTAATGTTTATGGGAAATTAGTTCGAATCCAATGTAATTTAATTTAAAAAAAAACACGGGTCGGGTTGTTTTGGTTTGGTATCAGAGTCTTTACGGTTTTAGGACGGGAGAACGTAATTGATTATGTGAGTTAGTTAATTGTTGCGTGAGTTGTGGATTGATTGATTCGCCACGAGGGCGGAGCTGGTGGAGACTGCCGCTGCGATCGAGGAGGATCTGTGGGAGTAGGTTGTGGTGGTTAGTCTGCCTGTTCAGCAGTAGAAGAGATCACAACAACAGGTGGGTCTGAGTAAGGACGGCAAGCCTGTGCAAGGACAGAAGAGGAAGTGGGAGAGCACTTCAGGACCGAGTCAGAGAGGTTAGGGTGATCCGGGATGCTACGGGTGCAGGAGCATAGATCACAAACTGGCGAGCTGTCCTAGGAAGGATGATACTTGAGATACTCAGGGGTGTTCTATGATAGAATGTTAGGGTTCTTAGGCACATGAGATTTGTGCAGGGACCTTAGTAGTGGGCATATGGGAGTGCCATGTTTTGTTTGATTTTGGAGCGACGAATTGCTTCATTACTCCGGAGTGTGCGGAGAGCAGCGGTATCGGAGTGTTTCCGGAGAGCAGCCAAGAGTAGTTAGAGTTGCTGGAGGAAAGTCTTTGCCTACTTTCGGGCGAGCTCATGGTGTGGATATTCTGGTGGCTGGAGAGTTGATGCCAGCAGATCTGATTATCAGTCCAGTGGAGCTGTATTATGTCATTCTGGGTATGGATTGATTGGATCGATATATGGTTCATCTGAGAGTAGCTCTGGAGAAGGTGCGGGAACAGAAGCTGTATGCTAAGTTGAGTAAGTGCAGTTTTTTACAGCGAGGGATGGGTTTCTCGGTCACGTGGTTTCGGCGGATGGTATTTCTATGGATCCGGTGAAGATTGAGGCTATCAGTGGGTGGCCTAGACTGAGGAATGCCACTAAGATTAGGAGTTTTCTCGGTTTCGCTGGTTATTACAGGAGATTCGTCAAGGGTTTTGCGAGTATGGTGCAGTCGATGATGAAGTTGACTGGGAAGGATGTGCCTTTTGAGTGGTCTTCAACGTGCGAGGAGAGTTTCGCGAAGCTGAAGGAGATGTTGACTAGTACACAAGTGTTGGCCTTGCCTGATCCGGGCGAGCCTTTCGTGGTGTATATGGATGCTTCAGGAGTTGGTTCGGGTTGTGTACTGATGCAGCAAGGGAAGGTAATTGCGTATGCTTCGAGGGAGTTGATGAAGCACGAGTGCAACTACCCTACTCATGATTTGGAGTTGGCTGCGATGATCTTCGCCTTAAAGATTTGGAGATCTTATCTTTATGGTGGGAAGGTTCAGGTGCTCACAGACCATAAGAGCCTGAAGTATTTCTTTATGCAGCTAGAGTTGAACCAAAGGCAGAGGCGTTGGATGGAGTTGGTAGCAGATTATGATTTGGAGATTGGTTACCATCCTGGTAAAACTAATCTGGTTATGGATGCTTTGAGTCGGAAGAGGGTTGCTTCGGCTCAGGAGCAGGATATGAAGGCATTGGTGAGCGAGATTAGCACGTTGAGGTTGTGTGTTATCTCATAGGAGCCGTTGGGATTAGAGGCAGCTAATCAGGCAGATTTGCTGAGCAGGGTTCGAGCAGCTGAGGAGAAGGATCAGGGTCTGATTGATGCTTCTAAGGTTGTTGGTTCTGAGTATTAGGTCTCAGTGAGTGCGATGATACTTATGAACGGACGGGTTTGGGTACCTAAAGACGCTACGTGAGCATTTGTAGCGTCTTTAGTATGGTATTTGGGTCTACCACGGGTTGCGCATGTTCTTGTTTGATTGTTGCGCAGCCTGTCCAGTCAATGTTAACCTAATTTGGGTCACGGGGTTATAGAGGCTCATTCGAACTTGTTGTCTATTCATCCGGGAGCCACTAAGATGTACTGGGATCTTGGTATTATCACTGGGTCGGGATGAAGAAAGATGTCGCTAACTGGGTTGCAGCGTGCAACATGTGCCAGTTAGTGAAGGCGGAGCATCAGGTTCCGAGCGGGTTGTTGCACAGTTTACCCATTCCAGAGTGGAAGTGGAATATGATTACCATGGACGTCGTGGTAGAGTTGCCGGTTTCTCGGGCCTCTGATGCTAGTTGGGGTGATTGTGGATCGTCTGACTAAGTCAACACATTTTCTTGCCATTCAGAAGATTGATGGAGTAGCGGTTTTGGCTAAGAAGTATGTGCGGGAGATAGTCAGGCTGCACGGGGTGCCAGCGAGTATCGTGTCAAACAGGGATCCGAGATTGCTTTTGAGTTATGGAGAGCATTTCAGACTGAGATGGGCACTAAGGTGCATATGAGTACAGCTTATCATCCTTAGACGGATGGGTAGTCTGAGAGGACGATTCAGATACTGGAGGATTTGTTGAGGATGTGTGCTGGATTATGGTGGTCATTGGGCAGATCATCTGAGCTTGGTTAAGTTTGCGTATAACAACAGTTACCAGACGAGTATTGGGATGACTCCATATGAGGCTCTGTAAGGGAGGCCATGTCGTACACCATTATGCTGGACTCAAGTGGGGGAGAGGAGCATGTTTGGTTGATATATCATGGTTTTTATTCGACCATGATATAAGTCATTTCTATAGAGTCTTTTTGGTGTTTTCCTATTGTTCTAGAGTCTTTGTAGGTCAATGAACGTTTGGAGCCTAATGGGAGCTTTTGGAGCATTTTGGAGCATCAAGGAAAGGAGAGTCGAAGTGATCAACTCGGAGTCGAAACTTGGAGCTTGTGTCGATCGACACAAGCCATGTGTGTCGATCGACGCACCGATGCGAAGAGAGTTGAGTTATGAAGTTGCGTCAACTGACGCAGACTAGGTGTGTCGATCGACGCACACATGTCGGGCAAGAAGATTTCAAGTCTGAAGAAATTTATTTTTTGCCCGAGAAGCCCTAAAATTTACAGAAAAACCCAGGCCGTTTTTGATACATTATATATATTTTTCTTTTAGGTTTTCAAGGACATATTATTTTTTATTGAGAGTTAGAGAGAGATTGTTCTTGAGAGAATTCAAACCCTAATATATCTCTTTATCTATCTTTTTAATGCAATTATATTCATCTATGATGTTTGTTTCACTCACTATGTCTGAGTAGTTTACTTGTTAGGCTTAGGGTTAGTCAAAGGAACATGAGAAATTGCTAGACTTGTTAGATTTGTTAGGGAACATCTCTTGGATTCTTCATCTAGATTGTTGTTAATGTAAGTTCTAGTTTGATCACCTAGAACTTAGGTCTTAGGTTAATTGTTAGATGCGAAAGTATTGATAATTACCTGAACTAAGCTTAGATGAGCAAATTATTTAGTCGCAAAGAAATTTGGTTTAGACAATTTGTGAACAATTGAATATGTGCTTTAATGCTTGTTTAGTTTATTGAATTTGCAAAGAAATTTGGGACTTAAGAAAATAGACATAGATAGTTTTCGCAACGAAAGTTGGTTCACTTTACCAGAGTTTTCATGTTAAAGAACGGATCTTAATTCCCCAACCATCTAGCCTGTCTGCAGTTTCGAGTTTCCTGCGATTTTTCAGAAGCCAAGCTTCTGTCTCATTGATTTTAAGAACCCTAGAAACCATTGTTTGCTTTTCTTGCTTTTGTTATTTTCTTTACATTCATACATATTTATTTAGCCTAATTCGAATTCATAATTGATTGTGTGATTTGATTCCCTGTGGATTTGACCCCTAAGTACTACGACGATCTCTTAATTTGAGAGAGTAGCTCAGGGAAATTTGAGCATCTGAGCCTGGTTGAGTTTGTGTATAACAATAGTTACCAGGCGAGTATTGGGATGACTCCATGTGAGGCTCTGTATGGGAGGCCATGTCGTACACCATTATGCTGGACTCAAGTGGGGAAGATGAGCATGTTTGGTGAGGAAGTGTTTTCACAAGTCTGAGGAGGTGTTAGCTAAGATTCTGAAGAATCTTCAGCCCAACATTATGTTGGTGGCGAGATTTGTGAAGATTCTCGAGAGGAGAGTCAAAGTTCTGCGTCGGAAGAGGATACATGTTGCTATGAGTTGTATGTATTTTCGTTTCGTGTTGTAACGATTTATACATTTTTTAGATTAATAAGATGGAGAGTTCTTATTATTGAGAGTTATAAGATGTGAATTCTTATGTGATGACTGGGATGTCATGTGATTTGTGGGGAGTATCTAGGAATGGAAGTTCTATGTGAGTTAGAACTTGTCTATTTCCTAGGGAGAGTCTGGCAATGGAAGTTTTATGTGAGTTAGAACTTGTTTGTTTCCGGGAGACTCTAGTGGAAACACCATGATGATTGGGTTGTTTCGGATGGCCTAGTGATTGGTAATAGATGTGATGATATTTCGGGGTTAGGGATATCATGACGGAATCACGGGATGGATTTGGTCAACATGTGCTTATGATGCACGTTGCAGAATTGATTGCTCCAGGGAATAGTGAGTTTCCCTGCATATACTTGAGGGATAGAGATTTCTTTCCTGGAGATAGTGAGTTTCTCTGAATCTCAAGTTGGAATGCAAACGCGAAGACGGATTGTGGATTTTGTGGTGCTCAGGTTGAGTCTCGCAATCACCTTTTCTTCCTTTGCACCTTCTCTTCTCAAGTAAGGGTAACGCTAATGACAAAGTTTCTACTGGTGGATTTTTCTTTGGAATGAGAACAAGTTCTCAAACTTCTCTCCAATTCATCCTACGACACAATGAAGCTCTTCCTTTTGCGCTATGCCTTTCAAGCAACGGTGTACCATATATGGAGAGAACGAAACCAACGACGTCATGGCGATGTGCCTTTGTCTCCGACTCGCCTTTTTAAGTTGATAGACAAGAATGTTCGATAGCTTGACGGATTGTGTGTCCCGAGAGTGGGAGGGGCATGGAGCATACCGATAGCCTGACGGACGGCGGTCCGGAGGGTGGGAGGGGTATGATATACAACGAGCTCAAAGGGTGACGATCCTGAGAGTATGAGGGGAGTATATATATATGAGTGATGAGCAATAATGTCTGGACATGATTGTAAGTATGAGACTAGATGAGCCTCAGGGATCGGTGGATGATATCTTAGGGATCGGTGGTTGATCTTGGATGGTGCTGGCTGAGTGGGTCAGGTATTTGAGACCGTAGTGTGACGGTAATGCGAGTTCGAGGACGAATCCTGGTTAGTGGAGGAGATTATAACGCCCGTGAACCAAAATTGAGAATTTTGGAAGGTTGATTTGAACCAGTTGGTTCGATTTAATCACCGGTTTGGCGGTTTGGATTAAGGAAAAACCCCAGGACTTCGTTATAAAAGGAGGAGGCCACGTTTTCCAGAACTTTTTAGTGATTTTTGGGTTTCCAGAGAGTTCCAGAGAGAAGAGAAAAAGATCCTTGTGTGTTCTTGTTTCTGTTTTGGAGGCAGTTCTATCCGGTTTTAGAAGAGGAGAATAACGGCCAGTAAGAACAAATCGGATCAAGGCGAAACTTTAAGGTTAAGTTCTCCACTCTCTGATCTTGATATGGGAGAAAACGGTTTGTCAATTGGATGTGTATTCTAGGAGTTATCATTGTTTTACTATGAGAGGTTTGTGCAGTTTCGGGTCTGCGATCAGTCCACTTCGAGAGAAGATTCCCGTCGAACTAGAAAGGAGTTAGGAGGCAATCTTTATAGCTTTGGAAAGGTCTCGGTCTCAAGTTTCCAGATCAGGTTCAGATCCTGATTCTGAGGTAATCTCCGTTCTCAGTGTGCTTTTGAAGTCTGCGTGTCGTTCCTATTTTCTGAAAGCCTAATTCGGTTTAGGAAGTTTTTGGAGAAAGGATCGAGGTTTGATCCGTGTTCTTCACGAGGGAAGAAGGGAATCCAGATCTAGGGAGTTGGATCTCGGTTTCGCCGTGTTCTTCGTGTTTTTCTCATCCCTTTTTCATTCTGAAATCAAGGTGAATGCGTGACCATAGCTTATCTGGGTAATTAAAATGCCATAATACGTTTGATTGATGTTTGGAATGATAGGATGTTGATTGCTTGTGTGTTTTGGATGATTATTCGTGTTATGCGTTGTTGATTTATCGTTTAGTATTGTGTTATTTCTTTATGCTTGTGTGTATAGCCAAGTAGATGGGAGGACCGTCTCACTGAGTATTTGTGATAATATTCACGCATCTCTTTTATCCATGTGATGCAGGTAAAGGCAAAGTGTGATCGTGGAATCATGGCTATGGAGAGGAGGATGATCTAGTGTCTCGGTTGTTTGCTTATGTTATTGTTAGAACGGCTAGGTTGCTGGTTTTTATGAATTGGATTATGGAACTCTGATATAATGCATTTTTGGTGCATTCTAACCCTTGTTTTGTAGGCTTTTATCGAGTCTTTCACTCTCTATCGAGTCATTCTAGGTACAAAAAGTGGCTGGAAGCAATGATTGGAACTTGCAATCGGATTTGGCTAGAAAGGAATGAAGTTGGACCCTTTTTGAACATTCTGGAGACAGGGAGCACCTAGCACGAAAGAGGGAGCACCTGCTCCCAGCAGAGTCATTAATGGGCTTTTTCCTAAACCTAATTTTCCAACCCTATTTTTGGGCCAGCCGTAATGGGCCTTTAAATAGGTCTTTTTGCTGGATCTTTTTGGGAGAGAGCCAACACGCCACAGTCACAATCACGCAGCAGCAGCAGCAATGACGGGGGATTCACGAGAGAGAGAGAGAGAGATTCGAACCATTGTTTTAGAGATTGTCTTTCACGTTCTTATCGAAGTTTTCCTAAACCCTAATCTCTTTGCTTTTGATTTAATGAAGTTTCTTTTATCTCTTGCTGCTGTTGGTTCCTTAAATATGTGCGAGTAGTCTTCTTGTTAGGTTGAGGGGGTTCGATGGGATTAGAGAATCATAACTAAGCATAGATAGGTTTTGAACATCATTCGATATCTCCACCTATAATCGATCATATTGCCTAGGTTAACTTGATCACTTAGCCTCTGATTTTAGGTTGAATCTACTCATGACAGTGTTGTAGATTGCTGGAATTGATTTAGGTGGGCGAGTTGTCTTTAGCCAACGAAAGTTGAAGTTAAAGCAACTCGTGAACAAATCAACCCAAATCGCTTAATGCTCTTCATTCTTTGTAACCTCAAACGACAGTTTAGCGTGTTAGATTGTTTGTTGAAGTAGTTGATGCCACGACAGTGGGTCTTCTTGAATCTATGGTTGAGTTCTAGATTGGTTCATAACTTGATAACCTGAATAATTGCTTGGTTTTGATGTCATAATCCCTGAGATATCCCTTGACCTAACTCTTTCATTATCATTGCTTACACCGTATTTACATATATGCTTTCTAATCGTGACAACTTAAAACCACTTGATCGCTTAGCTGAAATCGTATCTCAAAAGATTAGAGTGTATTGCTGGTCCCTTTGAACGAACCTCACTATTCTACATTGATTAGTGATACCTAGGTTTTAATCTTATAAGACCGGAAAAGGGATATCATCAAACTCGTTTAATTGTTGAGTTGTTATTGGTTATTTGTTAATCGTTGAGTTTGCTTCCGTTAGTTGTATGTTTGAGGTTGTTATCTGAATTGATTGAATGTTGAGAATTAATGTTTATGGAAACATTAATTCGAATCCAATGTAATTTAATTTAAATAAACAAAAAAACGGATTGGATTGTTTCACTTCTTTTATATTATAATAATTGTATTTATTGTGTCTACAAGGATTTTAAGGTACCTAATCTCAAAACTTCTAAAAGAGATGTAAGATAGTGGTAAGGACTCACTGACATGTTTTGGTTCCTTTAGTGGCATATATATTACCTCTCTTTTATGAATCTCTTCCAGGTTTAAGGCTAATTCATCGCTCTACAATAAATAAAATAGCTTGCGTACTTCTTTTTTTGTTTCTTCACTACCACCAACTCAAAAGTAGTAACAGTCACAAATTTTGGAAGTGGATGCGTTTGCAGATACAAGAAAGTTGTTCAAGATGTTTGTCTATAAAGAATACGTACTGATGGTTTTAATATTGTACACATCTTCTAACAGACATTCTTAAACTCTTGATCATACCTTAATGTTATCGGCATTTATATTCTTTTTGGTTTCTAGGCATTTCATCTAAGGATATCTCTTAGAGTGAGGGGACGTCTTCAAGTGTAACTTTCAAACTCGATACACACTTCTCGGTGACAAAAAGCATGTTCTTCTTAATCTGTACGAGAACAAAGAGCCGGTCTAGGTGATGATCTTTGGTACCGATCACAAGTTTCAGACTGTAGTTTGATTTCTCTAGGCTGAAGATATGCTTATTTGGAAAATCCACTAGCTTTGTTTGTTAAAGCTCTTATCGCTTTTCATCAAGTATATGAACAATTTCTTCTTTTTCAAATGTCCACAAAATCAGAAGTCGATACTTATAATAGTCCACATATAGTTTCACTAATTCAAATCTTCATGATTGTTGCATGTTCTCGAAGGTGACTTCTAATCAAGTCATTGAACTACTCATACTTAAAGAAGTTCTTGAATCTCACATTATCTTCCTCAAAGAGGTAAAAGCAAGTTTATATTATCTTTTTCAAAGAGATAAAAAACAATTTAAATCTTTTAGTAGGGATCTTTTAAGATTGATTTAGTGAATCTCTTTTGATAAACTCATATGGATTTTGAGATTTATTTAGTGAATAATGTATTTCCTCCATACTTGCAATAAGCAGAGCAATGCACATAAATTATGAAGATGTAGTTGGTGTTGCTACAAAAAAATTGGAGCGGTAGATCTTAACTTTGCGAGACATTAGAACTGGGTTTGGTCGATAAAAAAGGTAAATGTCTTCTTACGTTTGTCACTATATACACTAAGTCTATGTTATTATATGTTTGGTTTCCTGTTTTCTACAAGGTCTTTCTCTTATATATATATATATGCTATTTAGCGATAATTAATAAGAAATTTATCAGAATAATCTATCGGTTAATTGTGTCAAATACTGTAAGTCGGTAAGAAAATAAAAATGTTACTTTCATATTCTTAAAATATTTATTGTAAATGTTAGAAAGGATACATTGTTGGATCGAGTTATAGTGTACTTTGGCTAGAGAAAGATATGAAAGTACCCAAAAGTGATGTGAGTATATACACCAATTCAAAAAAATTCAAGATTAAGATTATATATATCACACTAAACAAATAGATGACATTAAATGTGTTGCAATCTTTCATGAAAGTGGATCATGCATAGAGAAGAGTTATGCTTACACGTGGACTTTCGATCATCAATTTGAAATTAATCGCAAGTGCGAGATTTACCCGGAAACAATGAATTGGGACATCTGGTATGAGTAAACAAGATGTTTTAGTGTCTATTTTCTGAAAATATATTTCTTGGTTTGTGAATGAATTTTTTTAATCCGTTTATTGGAGATCGGTTTAGAAGGAAAAGATCCAAGAAGATAACATGGGAGAAATGTGGTAAGCGTAAGCCTTCTATAACACATGGTCAACAATTGTTCGAACGTTGTTGTCCCAGATTGGAACAAGAAACCAAGGCTAAACCTATCTATAATTAAATTTAAATCATGCATGTATGTTTCATGAAGGAGAAGAAGAACATGCTGGCTATTCTCGAGTAAGAGGGGAGAAATCGAAGATTATTGATTTGTGGATAACGAAACACGAAATCATAGAACAGAAGACCCGTGATGATTTTGAGAAGCAAAGGGAAGAGGTTGAAGGTATTGATGATATGTCCACGCGAGAAACGTATGGTGGCAGTAGAGTTTGCAAGTTTCTGACATCCGACATGATCTTATGGGACTTTACAATTGGGAAGCGTTGTGCATCTAAGTCAAATGAGTGGTGGAGAAGGTGTGATGATTGAATTGACTTTAAGTTCGGGTTCGTTTTATTGATTATTGGTTTTGTGTTAATTTTTGGAGCAAAACTGTTTGGAGAAAAAATTGTTGTTCGATAATGGTAGAGAGAAAGACATTTTGGGATAAAGAATGTCCGAAGATAGTGAAGAATGGGAAGTAGTATAGTGTGAGAAGAAAAAAGTATAGAAGATAAGAATAACAAGAACAACGAGGACTATGAAGGAGAATAACAGGAGCGAGAGGAAAAAGACAAATAAAAAAGATGTAAAGAAAAAAGAGACGTAAAAGCAAGATGTAAACAAATGTGTCAAAATTTTTATCTATCATCGGTAATCTAAAAGAAGATGCAAGAATAAGAATATGGTTTGGCACTCTCAAGATAGGATGAAAAAATATAGGAGGTTATGGTGATCGACTTTATCAAGATTGTCGTCTACTTTATGTATATAAAAACATCTCTAATCAAATAATTTAATGGCTAAGGTTACTAAAAATATCAAACTTTACGTGTTTATATTTGGATTTAGGTTTTAATTATAGAGTTTAGGTTTATAACATATATCGTTCAATGTTTACGTAGATTTGTGAATGTTTAAACTCTCATGGTAGGGTTTAGTACCCTTTTATTTTCAAAACATTTGATGGTATAATATTAATAAATAATATTAAATCTTTCCTAAAACATTAATGAAAATTATAATTAAATAAAACAATTGCGATAATTAAAAATAATAAATGTGGATACTCGAATAAGAGGATATAATTAATAGTGAAAACAAAATTCAAAATAATAGTAATAAAAAAATCTTCAAAGTGAATACAAATTATATTTTATATACAAAAAATAAATATTACTTATAAAATTAGGAAATTGATTTAAATTAGATCTAAAATTAAAAAATATAAATATATATAGTATATATGGCATCACGTTCCTACGATTTTAGTATCGTTTAGATGTTGTAATAACCTAAAACAGTCATAATATCATATGATAAAGCATGTGTCTATTTTAGTTGCATGATTTTAGTTTCGATTTAGAATTGGAAAAATACCTATTTAAAATTGTTAATTAAGTTTTTCTTTTCCAAAATTGTTGGTCATTAAAATACTTTTGTAAAACCATCGTGGCTTCCGTTTCCCAAAAGAGTTTTCCCATCGATACTTTATGTAGAGACAAAAACGAAAAGTATAAGAATGGAATCTCATCGATCAAGTTGTTTTATGAAATGATATAAAGTGGAGATCTTATTGCTGTATACTAATAGAGGAAAGGCCACGACGAATTTAAACTTCAAAACTCTAAACCTTAAAAAGGGTTTTGACCCCTAACAATTCATAAACTCCAAAAAAACTAAACTCTAACATAATATAGTTAACCCAAATTTAAATGATATTTTGAATAAATAATATAATTTAATGATATTTTTGAAAATATTTTAAAAAGTGGCATTTGAGTAGGGGCATTTTTAAAAAAAAAAAAATTAGAAAAAATTACATCTTATATATGTAAATTTGTGAGGGTTATTTAGGCTCTCATTTTAGAATACGTAACCAAGGTATATATATTGCGTCTTTTTTTATTTGTATTGTTTATCTTGCTATTTCTTATATTATTATAACAATTTTATAAAGTTTACCTCCAAGTATCGACAAACGATTAACACTCACAATAAGATTTTGAAGAGAAAAATAACGCTTGACATGAAGCAGAAAATGATAGAAAATAAAACGTCTCAAGACACATCGTTCGGAATGAGAGATGATTGGTTTCGTCAAAGTAGCCTCAATTTCAAAAATAATTCGGCATGTTTTTCATCGTGTTGATAGTGAAGAAGAGTTAATTACCAAATGTTATATAATTATATGTCTGCTATCATCTGGATATTTTATATTTCTTTTTTCAATAACGTTCAGTAGTAATCTTCAAAGTAATATTTGATTGGACTGTTTAAATTCTATTTTCACATGTAAAATATATCAAAATTTGATGTTCGTTAACTAAAATAAATAATGGATATTATGTTGAATATAAAAGCTTAATTTTATTATTCAAATTGCTAACATATTATTTTTGTATTTTTTGTCCCACGCAAGGCGCGGGTACCTGTCTAGTGTATATTTAATTTAAAATTTTTAAATGTGTACCAACATCCCCTAAAAAAATCTATAAATTATATTTCAATATTGAAAGGTTGAACTACAGCGTGACACACTTATGTGTTTTTCTTAAAAAAAAAGCACTTTGAAGAGATTTTTTTTTTAGAAATTTCAAAAAATGCCATTTTTTAACTACTATTTTACAAAAATACCACACTTTTGAAATCTTGACAAAATGCTATTTTAAAATTTTATTTTTTATATTTTTATGTTTGACTTAATTATGTTTTATTTGGGTTATCGCCGTTGATCTCTTGCTCTATGGCTTCCTAGAAACGCTCTATGGCTTTCTAGAAAGTCTTCAATAAAAGGAGCTTTACGGTTGATTATACTATCCTCAGAGGTTTTCGGTATGCCCGAGAGTGGCTCAATGCACAAGCACCATCTCTGTCTCTATCTGCTCCGATTGCTGTGGGTCAGTCAAAGAAGATGTCTCAAAATCCTTTCTCCGATCGAGAAGGATTCATCTCATGTTTCACTGACGGGGCGTGGATCGTCGAATCGAGGATGACCGGAATTGGGTGGACCTTTCGTTCCTCTTCCGAACCCATTATGGAACAATCAGCTTCAATCTCCTATGTCTCATCTGCTCTTGACGCGGAAGCACTAGCTATGAGAACAGCCTTACTCGAGGCGCAGACCATGCAAATCCAAAACCTGTCAGTCAGATCGGACTCGAAGATCCTGATCGAAGCGCATAACCGGAACTTGCCGATCTCAGAAATACACGGGTTTCTCTCGGATATCATGTTGTGTTCTAAGTGTTTTAGTTCATTCGTTTCATGTTCATTCCACGATCTGAAAACTCTAAAGCAAATGTTTTGGCCGAAACGGGCTTGAATAATGTAATGGGCCAAGATTAAATTAATAGATGGGTTGCACAAAAAAACAAAAAAAAGAGACTTTTTCAACAGTGCAAACAAAAAAAAATGCCATATTACTCCTTCACGGAAGCAAGTAAATTAAAGGAGTTACATGAAAACATATTTGAACCGTTCATTTATTATAATTTTTTGAGCATCATGTGGCTAAGATTATACATATTGATTCCGGTCATCTTCCCCGATTTATCTTTTTATCCTTTAATCCTCTCAGCTCAATTTCTTCAATCAAAGAAGAATCCATAAATGACGGTTTTGATCAAAGAGACATCACCGATAATAGCTTTGTTCCGATCAATCTGGTACAAATCCATTTTGTTCACCAAATCGCCCAATATCGAAACGTTTAAATCTCAACGATAAATCATCCCAAAACTGGGAATAAGCATTTTTCACCACCATCAACGAATCCATTCCAGATTCACGTTCCTCTCTTTCACTTCACATCTCATGTATAGATGTATAGATGATTAGTTAGGTTCTTTTGTTGATTATGTGGTGAGAGTTAGAAGAAAACTGTGTTCAGAAACCAATAAATTAAAGCAGGATAACAACAATAAGATATCATGAACAAGATATACTGATATTGATTTATCATTGTTTAAGGCATGGTAATTATAGAAAATTCGTTTTCCATAACAGCATGTATATTGGAACATAACCAATACATAGTGCAATGTTTTACATTGTTTACAATGTTAATTAGTCTACTAGAGGCATGTGGTATCAAGTACACAATATCATTGTCCACAACATATTATTATCCGTATGTGTTCGTCCGTATGGATGTGTCTCTAATGGATGTGCTTATATTTCAGTCCAATTACAGAGCATTATTTGACCATCTTGGAAGTAGGGAGGTGCGTTACAATGGCCTATGTGAAGAAAAAATAAGAATATGTTACATACGGCAAACAGAAACCAAGAAATTCAAATTAATTGATCATCTCTCTAAAAAAGCTTACGTTTTCATTCCTATGTATTATGCTCCCAATATTACCATTATAATAAATTGTTACAGAAAATCATAAACCGAACCCTTTTAGTTTCAAACCATCAAAAATAATAGCATTGTAAAAACAATTTGGAAAAAATCAGCATTTTCCATAGTTAATTATAGGAAAAATCACATAAATTTTTTTCAAAGTGATATGCACCGACACTTTAAACCTTCAAAATTTTTCAGTGACACTTTAAACCTTCAACTTGGAATTCTTAACACAATAAACCACCAAAATGGCTGTTGTGTACGGACCGTCATAAAACTTAACGAAACTATTCATTTTCCGTTTAGAGCTGATGACATGGCTTTAAATTTTTAATTAAAAAATATTTTATTTTTTATTTATATCAATTAATAAACATAAAAACTAAACCATGAAAACAAAAAAAAACCACTTCATCAGCTCTAAACGGAAAATGAATAGTTCTGTTAAGTTTTATAAGGGTGCGTATACAAAAGCCAGTTTGGTGGTTTATTGTGTTAATAATTCCAAGTTGGAAGTTTAAAGTGTTAGCGAAAAACTTTGAAGGTTTAAAGTGTCAGTGTGTCACTTTGAAAATTTTTAATGCGATTTTCCAATTAATTATACATCATATTTTGTCCATGATATTGATATCATGTTCACGATTACACATATCATGCATATCATGACCACGACTAACCTTTGCAAAGGAAGCAATCTTTGAGAGCAATTGAAAATTGCCGAAATAAGAAGAAGAACCACGTCATAGACCAAAAACGAATAAAGAGAAACAGAATCGGCTGCAGGATGCCAAAACTTTGGAGCTTCAATCAAGATCTGTTGGGATCAGATTTCTCCTCTAGGAATCAACAGTATTAAAATGTCTAAGTATGGAGATAAACCGGCGAGCCGCTCATTAAACCGGCGGTTAGATGTTAAACCGGTGGGTCGAATGTATACCAGCAAAGCGATGGGCCGACCAGAAATGACAAGACATAAGAGAGGGCCCAAGAAAAATCCAAGGGAGCTAGCTGACTTAGTGGCTAGCCGATTTAGAGCTCTCCACGAATAAAGGACAATCTCTAGGAGAAAGGAAGTTGTCCTTATTCTTTTAGGTTTAGCGATAGCCAACTTAGACTAGTATATATACACATGTACATCCTCCGTAGAGGGGATCAGAAAAAATCAGTAGCAAAACCCTTGTATTCTAAAAACAGCTTCTTTGACAGCTAATAAAAACCTCTTTTGAGATCTTTACGTTTTAGTGGACTTTCCGCAGAAGTTTTGAAACCCTAAAAAGTTATTTATTCTTATTGTGAGATTTAGCATCCACAATTTGGCACTAGAAGGAGGGTTGAAAGCTTTTTACTCCAAAAGAACCACTGCGCTAAGATCAGAAGAGATGACCATCGACATAGATCCCAACAATAGCAACCCAAAGGCAATCGCGCAGATGGATCCGCAGCAAAGAACCCTATGACAAACGGATCTGGAGAAAAGAACTATGTGGGGGATGGACTCCGAGAGAAGCAAACGCCGCCCGCCTCAGAGGGAGATCCCGAGACACTGGCTCAGATAAAATGGATGTTTGAAGAGATCCTTAGGAAATAAAAGGAACAAGACACCTTCAACAGTATGATGACGAACCGAATAGATTCCTTTGCTAAGACGAGCCATGAAAGAGGAACATGATTCACACGACGAGTCGTGGATCGTGTCTCCCCGACAACGATTAAGTTCCCAACACCCTCGACGGCGCAAAGAGTTCATCGATGTCGTTCGCTCGACCTGAACACCAATCTGACCCCTGGGAGCAGCGGACGAGATGTAAACAAAAGTGCAGCGATAGCTGACGGATCGGCATCAGCTGGCGGATCGGCATAAGTGGTTGATCTTGAGGACGATGCCAAAGAGGACAACCTTGATGAGCTGAGCGAAACCGGGGCGGATAGCTGTAATGCGAGCCCAAACCACTCGTAGAGAGGCCTGTTACGACGAAGATGAACAACTCGCTGAAGAAGAACAACAACTCATCTAGGGGAGACAATAAGCCAATGTGACACGTAGAATAGCAGCACGAGCACAACAAGCCGAGCTTCGATGAGCCATACAGCTTTGGATCTAAAGGCGATCCGCTCCCAGATGCACCGGGCAACCAGTAAAGCGCCAGAGATTGATAGAGTGCTTGAGGAACCACAACACACGCCATTCACTGCTCGCGCCGCAGGGCAAGACCCTCTAATCCAGGGAAGGTCAAAGTGCTGACCAACGAAGGAAAACAGATCCAACAGATCACATCACGGCATTTACCATAGCGATGGGGTGAGCCAATTTCAACAAGCTGAAAGAGATATTAGCCACTGTCATCTGTTTGTGGAGCACCACAAAGTACCGGTTCTCGAATGGTTTTTTCCGCTTGAGAGCAGTTCAATCAATTTTTTTCTAAAGCAATACACGATATTCATAGAAATACGCGATATTCATAGAATAACACGATATTCACAAAGTCCTAGGTGTCTGAAGTTTTTCTCAAGCAACACGCGATATTCATAGAACAGAGGACCTCTGGTGCCGACCTGTGGAAGATGATACAAGGGCCTACTGAAACCCTTCGAAACTTCATAGAACAGTTTAAAACCGTCCTATCAAGGGTAAAAATAATCGACGATGACTCGGCCCCGAGGCCCTGAAGAAAGCTTTATGGTATGAGTTAGACTTTCAAAAAGAGCTAACTGTGAATGAGCCGGTAACAATCCAAGACGCTCTCCATCGAGCAACTAAATTTGTAAAGAACGAAGAGGAGATGAACCTGCTAGCGGAGAAGTATGGGGAAATGAAACAGTCCAACAAATCTTTTCCTTACTGCGGCGAGCCGAACCCACCAAACTACAATAATAATAACCAAGGGTCCAAATATGTTCATTGCGAGGGGCCTAACTTCGAAGGCGCTCATAAGTATCAGGTAGGAGTTGATCAAGACAATGATTCGTGGGCACTTACTACGGCCACTCAACTGTGAATTGTCAGAGTCTTAGTGCTAAACTCACAACAAAACTAATGGCGGGAGAGCTTGATGATAGTATTAGCCTCGAAGATCTTAAACGAGAAAACAAAAAAGAGGCAGTCGTGTGAATAGCCCCAAAAGCGAGTTTGAACCGAAGAGGGTACCTTAGGGCAAGGCAAGTTGGGAGAGCGGGCCCGAATCGAAGGTTGATTACGTTGTTACCCCCTTTTATTATCTTAATACCGATGACAGGATTAATCATTATTTTGGGAAACAAAAATGACGTTAATGAAAAGACAACATATATAAGATATTTACAGGAATGCCATTTCCATTTTGTTCCAACGTATGATTAATTACTTTTTATCCTCCAATTGAATAACAAAGCCAAAATTTTGTAAGAAAAAGTTGCGTTAATGAAAGGACAACAGTTAGAATATTTTTACATGAATGCCATCTTCATTTCGTCCAAACGTATGGTTCATTACTCTTTACCTCCGTACTTGAATAATTATAAACAAGAACGTGATTATTATTTATTTTTGGAAATTAAAATTTTCTTAAGTATAGGACAATAGTTAAAGATATTTACAGGAATGCCATCTTCATTTTCAATGTTTGAAGAAACTCGTAGATTCGTTTCACGATTTGCAAAATTCTTGACACATGTAGGCGATTCTCGTTTGGGTACTTTGAGTTCTTCACAGTTCGAAAATTTTTTGTTTGAAATATTTAATTTCCAAAATCAATCTGGTGCACATATTGGAGAAGCTTATACATTCATTCAGACTGCCCGAGCAATTGGAGAAGCGAAGTACTTCGATTTACTGGCTTAATTGTGCATGACTGCAGATTTCCTTCCATCGTATTTTAATTGGACAAGAGATTTGGTTGGTTTGAAAATTTTCTGATTTTTGCAAGACTATACAATCAGTCTGCCATGGAATGCAATCGAATGCCATGGAATGCCAATAGACTACAATCACTCTACAAAGGAATGCCGGCATTTTTCAGTTGACAAATTGTGAAATCTAGAAAAATTACGGATTAATAATTAAAAATAATAATTATAAAATGCCATCGAATGGCAAGGAATGCCAGCATTTCATGGTATTTTTTAATTGAATAACAAAGCATTTCATGGCATTTTTCAATTGACAAATCGTGAAATCTTTCAAAATTACGTATTACTAATTAAAAATAATAATTATAAAATGTCATGGAATGCCATCTTTCAACAACGTCTCGCAAACTATGTGATCAATCTGCCATCAAATGCTAGCATTTCATTGCGTTTATGCAATGACCTCTCATTCTTGCGCAAGAAGCAAACGTCACCACGGCAATGGAACAACTCCGGTGAATATGATCAAAACCTGCTTAGTTTTTATGACATGTCCTCTTTCGAAAACAACCATCCATATGGGAATTCCTCGCCCTAAAACTACCAGAATAATCATCCAAATACTGCATTTGGATGAGAAATCAGTTTATATTAGATTTGGTATAATTGGGTTTTGTTTGGCTGAGAAATCGGTTTCTTTTTTACTCGATACACAACCATCCATATAATGGGACATCTTCAGTTTAGTATTTGATATGGTGTTTTTCTTTTTCATATTTTCCGATTTGCTTGAAATTTTGAATATATTTCTTATTTTTTGAACACTGTATTATATTACAATGTAAAGCTGGTTTAGTTCATGTGTTCAGAATTTCCGACCTGTGAAGAAATCAAAGAACCCTAATGAACGAGAATCGCCTTACATGTGTCAAGAATTTAGCAAATCGTGAAATCTAGGAAAATTACGTATTAATAATTAAAAAAAAAATCATACTTGTTCAAAAAAAAAATACAAATAATAATTATAAAACGCCATCGAATGTCATGGAATGCTAGCAGACTACAATCACTCTGCCATGGAATGCGATCGAATGCCATGGAATGCCAGCAGACTACAATCAGTCTGCCATTGAATGCGATCGAATGCCATGGAATGCGATCGAATGCCATGGAATGCCAGCAGACTACAATCAGTCTGCCATGGAATGAGATAGAATGCCAGCACACTACAATAACTCTGCCAAGGTGATCATAGCATTTTTTTAATTGAAAAATAATGCATTTCATGGCATTCGATCGCATTCCATGAAATCTAGTATTAATAATGAAAAATATGAATTAATAATTAAAAATAATAATTATAAAATGCCATGGAATGCCAGCATTTCATGGCATTTTTCAATTGACAAATAGTGAAATCTAGCATTTCATGGCATTCCATGAAATTACGTATTAATAATTATAAAATGCCATGGAATGCCAGCATTTCATGGCATTTTTCAATTGAATAACAAAAAATTTCATGGCATTTTTCAATTGACAAATCGTGAAATCTAGATTTGGTATAATTAGGTTTTGATTGGCTGAGAAATTGGTTTGTTGTTCACTCGAAACACATTTGATAACTAATGAGAATGAGAAATACTAAGATGGTCGCCTTCAACTCAATTGACGTCATAGTTTATCAACTAAAAATAATAATATTTCAATGCTAATTTTGTATTTACTATTTTATTTGTTGTTTCTATTTTATTTATATAATAATTGTAAATAACTATTATTATTATATATATATTTATATAACTCATGGTAAATTCTAAGCCAAAGGACCCAGACTAATCCTTGGAGGAGGTGCAACCTATGGATGGACCCTCTCTCCGGTTATGCAAATGGGCCGAAAGCAAGGGCTATATCCATGTGGGTGTTCAGGATAATGTGACTTAGTTTTGCTGATATATCATAGTTTTTACCTATTTTTGCCCATGATATAAGTCCATTTTATAGAGTCTTTTTGGTATTTTTCGAGTCTTTTGGAGTCTTTATAGGTTAAGGGACGATTGGAGCATAATATGAGCTTTAGGAGCATTTTGGAGCATCAAGGAAAGAAGAGCCGAAGTGATCAACTCGGAGTCAAGTTTTGGAGCTTGCGTCGACCGACGCAATGCCTCTGCGTCGATCGACGCACTTATGTCCGACACGAAGAGCAATTGAGCTATGAGTTTGCGTCGACCGACGCAACCTTCTTGCGTCGATCGACGCACTTATATCAAGTTTTTGAAGTTTTCCTTTTTTTTTGCGATAGAAGCCCAGAAATTTGTAGAAGAAGCCCAATCCGATTTTAAAACCCTATATATAGTTTTTCTTTAGGCTTTCATGGATATATCTTATTTTCTATTGAGACTTGGAGAGAGAGAGATTTGGAGAGTTTTTAGGGAGACAAATATGTGCTTGATATCCATCGATTTCGAACCCTCTGTATCTCTTACCCTATCTTTTTATGCAATTTATTTCATTAATGATTTTTTCTTCATCTATGTCTGAGTAGTTTGCTTTTTAGGTTTTGGAGATTCAAGGGTTTGATGAGAAATTGTTAGGATTGAAACTCTGTTGGGATTTATCTACTTGTTTTTCATCTAGATTGCTTTAACTCTGATTTTAGGATTGATCAACCAAAATTGGAAATCCTAGGTTGCTTTAATAGATGCGAAAGTATTATTAACAACCTGACCTAATCTTAGATGAGCAAAATTATCTATTCGCAAAGAAATTTGGCTTAGTAATTTTGTGAACAATCGAGTTTGAACTTATTGCTTATCTTTATTCACTAAGTTTGCAACAAATTTTGGAATTTATGGATTTAGTCATAGATAGTCTCTGCAACGAAAGTTGATTGATTTTACACTAGTGTTCGAGTTCTAGAACTGCACTTAATCAAATTTTGACAGTCTTTTATCCTCAATTTCGATTCATTCCCAAGAATTACCCATAGCCTAACTCATTTGTCTTATTGATTTCTAGAACCTAAATCAAAATCTGCCTGCTTGACTTTGTTATTTTTATTTCACTCATACATATTTACTTAGCATAATTTGAAATCATCAGTCTTTTGTGTGAACCGATTCCCTTTGGATTCGATCATCAGTCTTTTGTGTGAACCGATTCCCTTTGGATTCGACCCCTAAATACTACTACGATCTCTTAATTTGAGAGAGTAGCTCAGGGTAAATTTGAGCATATCAAATTTTGCCGCTGTTGCCGGGGAATCGATTTTACTAATCGATTTTTGATTCTATAGTTTTGGCTAAGTTTTTATTCTTTTTTGTTTTATTACTTACTCGCTCTTTTCTCTTTTTCTTGTGTGTTTCAGGTTTATGCCTAACCGCACAACTAGGAGCAATCAGAATAGGGAGCTAGTCGATCTGAATCTCGAGATTGGAAAGTTAGAGCGAGCCAACAGGGCAACGAAAAAGGCAGCCAGAATGGTTAATCCAATTGTTCTGATCAGAGGTGAAGATGGGTTTCTTCATGACCAAGAGGGTCAAAGGCGAAATGCTCAAGGTTAGAGAGTGGACGACCAAGGAACTGTGATAGAGGAGCAGGCTGAGCAGCAGGTTGTGCAGCGCCAAGAGCTAGTTGCGCGTGGGCGTACTCTGGGAGAGTACAACAGGCCTGACAAGTTCTATGCTAACAGGGCTGCGATTCGTCCTCCTGCTTTCCAGAGGAATGATTTCGATCTGAAGCCTGCGTACTTTGCGCTTGTACCTCAGCATCCTTTCCATGATCTATCGTCTGAGCACCCCATGGACCATATCGAGTGCTTCGAGGACCTAGCGTCTAGCGTCAAGCATCAAGGCTAATGGAGTATCTAGCGACTACCTCTACTGCAAGCTTTTCCCCTACTCTCTTGGTGGAGAAGCAGCCTACTGGCTGAAATAGTTAGAGTCGGGCTCACTGACCACATGGGAGGACACCAAGAATGCTTTCCTCAACAACTTCTTTGATGAGGCAAGGTCCGAAGATCTGAGGACAAAGATCTCTATGTTCAAACAAGGGCCGACTGAAGCATTCAAGGCTTCTTGGGTGAGATTCAAGGCCTATCAGAGGGATTGTCCACATCACGGCTTTAGTGATGTTCAGTTACTGGGTATCTTCTTCAGAGGAGTCGACTGGCGCTATCAGATGGCGTTGGATGCTGCATCTAATGGGAACTTCAACACTCGATACCCAGAGGATGCACTTGTGCTTATCGAGAACTTGGCTTCTAGCAATAGTACCAAGAATGCGGACTTCGAGAGGAAGAAGCTGGGTGGCAACATGGATGGGAGCCAGATTGCTGAGGTAAAGGCCAAGATTGATTCAGTGCATAACCTTCTGGTGGGGAAGAAGTCAGTTCAGTTTGCTCAAGAGGTGGAAACTTCCTGTCCAAGGGAAGAGCAGGATGAAGAAATGTCAACTACATCAGTGGGAATGGTTTTCAGGGTCAAAGGTTTGGTAATCAGCAGGGTAACAGAGGCTTCAATGGAAACCAGAGAACCACGTTCACTGGGAATCTGGGTTCACCTAGCTACTCTCCTAAGCCGCAGTTTCAGAAGACTGAGTATCAAAAGCCTTTCCAGAGCAATTACAAGAGCAATTACACTAGGACCTATGATTCAGCTTCTTACCAGACACCTCCTTCTAAATCAGCGGATAGCGAGATGAAGTCTATGCTAGAGCAACTCTTGGAGGGTCAATAGAAGATGACTGTTAGCTTTAACGGGAAGATGGATGCTTTGTACCAAGATTTGAATGGGAAGTTTGAAGCTTTGAACACCCATGTCAAGAAGTTGAACACTCAGTTTGCTCAGACCGTAGAGAATTCGAGGAGGCAAGAAGGGTTTCTTCCTTCTAGGATGGATGCAAATCCAAACTGTTGCTGCCATCACCACAAGGATTGGAAAAATGCTTGGGGAACCAGTAGTGAAGAAAGGACTTAGTACTGAGCAGCTAGACGAACTCGTAGAGATCAATGAAGAAGAGATTTTTGTTCCAGACCCTGCGTCGATCGACACAAAGACATTGCGTCGATCGACACAAAGACATTGCGTCGGTCGACGCAGGTCAAAAATCTTGACTCTGCCAATTACGCAATCGGTGATGCATCGACCAAGCTCGACACAACTGCGTCGATCGACACAACCTTCTAGCGTCGATCGACGCAGTTCGCAGAATGGTCCAACTTCTTCGAAACCTTCGGCCATTGTAGAGGAAAGAGTTTATAGGCCTAAGATACCTTATCCTAGAAACCATACGAAGTCTAAGCAAGAGCTAGAGGATGCTACGTGCAAAGCTATCATGGATAAGATAGTTGTGGAGTTTCCTTTGATTGATGCTATCAGGACAAGTCCGGTGATCCGACGTTATGTGAAGAGGATGGTTACCAAAAATTTGGGTCTTGAGGAAGAAGTTGCAATGCTTTCGGAACAGGTGAGTGCAGTAATTCAGAATAGGATTCCAGAGAAGCTCACAGATCCAGGGAGCTTTGTGTTAGATTGTTTTATCTTCAAAGAAAGATTCCCGAGATCTCTTTGCGATTTGGGCTCTGGTGTCAACCTTATGCCACACTCCGTTGCTGTTGGTCTTGACATGACTGATTTCCAACCAACTAGGATCTCTCTTATCCTCTGCGACAGGTCAATAAGGATCCCAGTGAGTGTTTTGGAGGATGTTCCAATCAAGGTCGGAGATTGCTTGATCCCTACTGACTTCGTGGTTCTGCAGTACAGCGAGGAACCCAAAGATCCTCTTATTTTGGGTAGACCGTTCTTAGCTACTGCTGGTGCTATGATTGATTGCAAGGGAGGCAGTATTACTTTGAGTGTGGGTGATTTGAAGATGAAGTTTGAGATGGACAAGCTGATGAAGAGACCTACCATAGATGGCCAAACATTCTATGTGGACAAACTCACCGATCTCACGCAGGAAGTCTTTGATGATATGCATCCAATTGATCCCTTGGAAAGGAGTTTGGTCAACTCTATGACAGAAGAAGGACAGTTCGATGAGGTTACTAAAGGGTATGCAAAGATAATGGATGCTAGCAAGAAAGTGATGCAATTGGTTGCTAATGTGGAGCTAGATGGAACTACTGTGAAAGCTACAAAAGTCAGTGATTGGAGTGAATAAAAAGCTCCAAAGATCGAATTCAAACCGCTTCCATCTGGGCTAAGATACACTTTTCTTGGTTCTAATTCCACATACCCAATTATTGTTAGTGCTTCTTTGAACAATGCAGAGCTCACTTTATTGCTAAGCAAGCTACGCAAGTTTCGCAAGGCTCTTGGCTATTCTCTTAATGATATTTTAGGTATCTCTTCGGATTTGTGCATGCATAGGATTCACCTTGAGGATGAAACTAAGTCATCGATAGAGCATCAGAGGAGGCTAAACCCAAATTTGCAAGAGGTTGTCAAGAAAGAGATCCTGAAACTTCTTGAAGCTGGGATCATCTATCCTATTTCGGACAGTGTTTGGATTAGTCCGGTTCATGTGGTGCCTAAGAAAGGAGGGGTTACAGTGGTGAGGAATGAGAAGAACGAGCTAATTCCTACGGGACTGTGATGGGGCACAAGATGTGCATTGACTACCGGAAATTCAACGTAGCCACCAGGAAAGACCACTTCCCTTTGCCCTTCATTGATTAGATGCTCGAGAGACTGGCAAATCACCCTTACTACTGCTTCCTCGGTGGCTACTCTGGTTTCTTCCAAATCCCTATCCACCCAGAAGACCAAGAGAAGACCACGTTTACTTGTCCCTATGGAACTTTTGCATATCGCAGAATGCCCTTTGGACTTTGTAACGCTCCTGCGACATTCCAGCGCTGTATGATGTCGATTTTCACGGACATGATTGAGGATTACATGGAAGTCTTCATGGATGACTTCTCAGTCTACAGGTCCTCCTTCAAAGACTGTCTTGACAACTTGGAAAAGGTGCTAACTAGATATGTGGAGAAACACTTGGTTCTCAACTGGGAAAAGTGCCACTTCATGGTGAAAGATGGCATTGTGCTTGGCCACAGAGTTTCAACTGATGGGATCGAGGTGGATCGCGCTAAAATCGAAGTCATGACAAGCCTTCAACCATCTACTTCAGTCAGGGAGATAAGGAGTTTCTTGGGACATGCTGGTTTCTACTGGAGATTCATCAAGAATTTCTCCAAGATTGCCCGTCCACTCACCACATTGCTCTGTAAGGATGTCAAATTTGTTTTTGATACTGATTGTTTAGCTGCTTTTGAACAGATCAAACAGGCTTTGGTGAGTGCTCCATAGTGCAACCTCCAAAATGGGAATTGCATTTCGAAGTGATGTGTGATGCCAGTGACTATGCAGTTGGGGTAGTGTTGGGTCAGAAGAAGGACAAGAAGCTTCATGCTATCAACTATGCTAGTAGGACATTCGATAAGGCTCAAAGGAACTATGATACTACGGAGAAAGAGTTGTTAGCCGTGGTCTTTGCTTTTGAAAAGTTCCGTCCTTACTTGATTGGAGCTAAGGTGATAGTGCACACTGAACATTCCGCGCTCAATTACCTGATGCAGAAAAAAAGATGCTAAGCCGAGGTTGTTGAGATGGATTCTACTCCTTCAAGAGTATGATATTGAGGTGAAGGACAAGAAAGGGGTTGAGAATGCCGTCGCAGATCATCTTTCGCGGATTCGGATTGAAGACATTGTTCCTATTGATGATTACTTCCATGAGGAGAGTGTACATTACATTGAGATCGGATTGCAAGCAAGCGAAAGCATAAAGTTGCAAAAATTCGGATTAGCAGATGATGCGTCGATCGACGCCATGGACCTGCGTCGATCGACGCAGACCTCCAACATCGGGTTCTAGACTTTGAAAGAAGGTGCGTCGATCTACGCGGTTTTGAGGAGAATACACATGGAGTGTTTCATGACCCTATCTACGCTGTTCGAGGATCCGATCGTCCTTGGTATGCTGACATCGCTAACTATTTAGCTGCAGAGGATGTACCTACCAATCTTAAAGGATATGAGAAGAAGAAGTTCATGAGAGAACTTAGGAGGTACTACTGGGATGAGCCTTATCTTTACAAACATTGTTCAGATGGTCTATACCGTATATGCATTGTGGAGAGTGAAATTAGAGATGTGCTCTTTCACTGTCATGGTTCAGAGTATGCTGGGCACTTTGCTACGTTCAAGACGGTCTCCAAGGTTCTAGAAGCAGGGTTCTGGTGGCCCTCTATGTTTAAGGATGCTAATACCTTTGTTGCGCAGTGTGATACCTGTCAGAGAAGAGGGAAGATTAGCAAGCGACATGAGATGCCACAAAACATCATCCTTGAGGTCGAAGTTTTTGATTGCTGGGGCATTGATTTCATGGGTCCTTTTCCATCATCTTATGGGAATGAGTACATTCTAGTCACAGTGGATTATGTTTCCAAATGGGTGGAGGCGATTGCTAGTCCGAAGAACAATGATGCGGTGGTTGTTAAGATGTTTAAGACCATCATTTTCCCTAGGTTTGGAGTCCCCAGAGTTGTCATCAGTGATGGTGGAACGCACTTCATCAACAAGGTTTTCTCTAAGTTATTGGAGAAATATGGTGTTCATCATCGCGTAGCTAGCCCTTATCATCCTCAGACGAGTGGGCAAGTGGAGGTATCAAATAGGCAGATCAAAGAAATCCTAGAGAAAACAGTGAATTCAACAAGGAAAGATTGGTCTACTAAGCTCGATGACGCGCTCTGGGCTTACAGAACTGCTAATAAAACGCCTCTGGGAACCACTCCATTCCATCTGCTTTATGGGAAAGCATGCCATCTTCCAGTCGATCTTGAACACAAGGCAACATGGCAGTGAAGCTCTTCAACTTCGACATCAAGCCTGCTGCAGAAAGGCGATTGATACAGCTAAATGAACTGGATAAAATCAGACATCATGCCTATGAAAACTCCAAGTTATACAAGGAGAGGACTAAGGCATATCATGATAAGAGGATCATCTCCAGGAATTTCAAACCCAATGACCAGGTACTTCTTTACAACTCTCATTTAAGCCTTTTTACCTATTTTTGACCATGATATTAGTCCATTTTATAGAGTCTTTTTTGTATTTTTCGAGCATTTTGGCGCATGTTGGAGCATCAAGGAAAGAAGAGCCGAAGTGATCAACTCGGAGTCAAGTTTTGGAGCTTGCGTCGACCGACGCAGCCTTCTTGCGTCGATTGGCGCACCTATATCAAGTTTTTGAAGATTTCCTTTTTTTTTGCGATAGAAGCCCAGAAATTTGCAGAAGAAGCCCAATCCGATTTTAAAACCCTATATATAGTTTTTCTTTAGGCTTTCGTGGATATATCTTGTTTTCTATTGAGACTTGGAGAGAGAGAGATTTGGAGAGTTTTTAGGGAGACAAATCTGTGCTTGATATCCATCGATTTCGAACCCTCTGTATCTCTTACCCTATCTTTTTATGCAATTTATTTCATTAATGATTTTTTCTTCATCTATGTCTGAGTAGTTTGCTTGTTAGGTTTTGGGGATTCAAGGGTTTGATGAGAAATTGTTAGGATTGAAACTCTGTTGGGATTTATCTACTTGTTTTTCATCTAGATTGCTTTAACTCTGATTTTAGGATTGATCAACCAAAATTGGAAATCCTAGGTTGCTTTAATAGATGGGAAAGTATTATTAACAACCTGACCTAATCTTAGATGAGCAAAATTATCTATTCGCAAAGTTTGCAAAAAAATTTGGAATTTATGGATTTAGTCATAGATAGTCTCTGCAACGAAAGTTGATTGATTTTACACTAGTGTTCGAGTTCTAGAACTACACTTAATCAAATCCTGACAGTCTTTTAATCCTTAATTTCGATTCATTCCCAAGAATTACCCATATCCTAACTCCTTTGTCTTATTGATTTCTAGAACCTAAATCAAAATCTGCCTGCTTGACTTTGTTATTTTTATTTCACTCATACATATTTACTTAGCATAATTTGAAATCATCAGTCTTTTGTGTGAACCGATTCCCTGTGGATTCGACCCCTAAGTACTACTACGATCTCTTAATTTGAGAGAATAGCTCAGGGTAAATTTGAACATATCATTCGCGTAGCAGGTTGATAGAACCTGGAACGTATTGGCGTCCCAATCCTGTCTCTTTACTATTTTAATAATACACCATACTATTTTATTAATTTCATTAAAAGATCTAGATTAGAACTTAAATTTATTTAAAATTAAACATACATATTAAAATTCAGTTAAAACACTGAAAATATAAAATAACAAAATTAAAATGAAACAAACAGAAAACTAAAAGCAAAAAATTTCTCTTTTTTGCAAGACTACAATCAGTTTGCCATGGAATGCGATAGAATGCCATCTTTGCAAAAACTATATTATTATCAGTCTGCCATGGGGGCCATTTTTTAATATTAAAAAATCAGAAACATTTTGGGGCCTTAATAAGTAATTTTAATACACTCATAAAGGGTCTTAAGTAATTTTTAAGATTAAAAACACTTTTTTTTTTATAACCGTGGAGATCCCAAAGGCTTTCTAGGCCCAAAGACTAATCCCATGAGGCCTTGCATCGGGTTACACGTTTGGAAATATTCCAAATTTAAAGCCCAGCTAGGTGGCCAAGATTAAAAACACTTTGACACCCTAAATGGAGGGTTTATTAAGTGCCTCCCATAAAACTTTTTGATGGAGAGTTCACTGATTTTTTAATCATTTTTACTTTTAAGACACTCTCAAGAGTGTCTCCATTAATGATATTAATGCTCTTAAGGCCCATGCTTTATTACTCTTTGGCTTTCTTGGGCGATGGAGTTGCTCTAGAGAAAGGTCGAATAGACAGAAGTCGAAAAGACAGGGATATATATTTCAGTTATACGACAATTTATCTTTGTTCCTTAGAAAATGGCTTCTTCCTCTTCCATTCATCTTCTGATGGAAGACATAAAGCCGGTAAATTGGTTGGATCTTCCGCTGGAGTTGATGTCTTCGATCCTTGTCCGGCTCGGCGCGGTTGAGATACTGTTAAACGCTCAGAGAGTATGCAAAGCGTGGAGACGCATCTCTAAGAATCCCTCGATATGGCGGAAAATCGACATGCGTGGATTTAATCATAAGGACGCCCAAAGAGTTTGCTATAACGCCGTTACTCGTAGCGAGAATGGCTTAGTCAAAATCAAAATTGGCAACTTTGTCAATGATTCGCTCCTCAGATTCATCGCGCACAGGTTTCCTTTTCTATATCCTTAATGTTTATAACAAGTACATCAAACTGTCTCACTATTTTGAGTGATAAAAAATGTATGAGCGTGTTTCCTTTTGTTTGTCACATACTCACATGTTGCACTTTTGGACATTTGTGTAAGTAGCTCGAAATTGGGACATTTTAGTGTACGTTTTGGTTTAGATGTAGAGATATGAGGGATTATTGGAATATGTTCGGGTTACATACAAGTAATTACCCTATTGTTGTAGTATGAATGTTGTATTATTTCAGACCATTATAATCCCTTATAATTATCCTTTGTCATTGATTAGTAGTAACCATCAAAAAATCCATGAACTCTATCAAAGACTTAAGCATCATTTAGCATGTTCAATGGTAGAACTATTCATTGAGTTCTAACCAATTTGTTTATTATATATTTTGCATAAGAATTCTTCTAATAGATTTTAGTTTTTTCTTCCTCCAATGGTAGAACTCTATTAAAGATTTTTAATAATAAAGAAAATATATGAGAAAATTATTTTATTTTAAATAGAATTCTTACAAATTTATTTCAAATATATATGAAAAAAACATTTCCTCCTCTCAATTTGTTTATTTTGTTTTTTCTCCTTGTACAAAAAACATCTACGAATCCCAGGTTGACAAGTGTCAGTTAAGAACCAATTTTTTCCATAAATAAGACTCGGTTCTTGTTAATTAGACCAATTTTCATTTAATTTAAATATGTTTTATGCTAAGAACTTAGCCTAAGAAACATCATTGAACATGGTCTAGAGTTTTTATCTTTTGTGTCATGCAATCATATGCAGATCAAGTAATCTGAGAAGTCTTGGACTTGAAGAGTGCAAACAAAGAACTAGTGAACGCAGTTGCAAGATTTCCATTTCTAGAAGAGCTTGAGGTCTTACGCTTATGGTCAATGCTGGATTTGAAAGTTATAGGTCATTCTTGTCCGCGGATAAAGACATTGAAGCTAAATTGCACATGTTACCCAGGCTCACGGTACTAATCTAATGATGAAGATGCCCTTGCAATTGCTGAAAGCATGTTCGAACTATGCCACCTCCAGCTTATTGGGAACAGACTAACTAACACCGAGTTAAACGTCATTCTTGACAACTGTCCTCACCTGGAAAATCTTGATTTACGTATGTGTATGAACATCAACCTTTTCGGGGATCTTGAGAAGCAATGTTTGGAGAGGATCAAAGATTTTAGACGCCCCAACGATTCACTCGCAGATTATCCATATTATGCAGTTTTTTATGATACTTAGTCAAATGAAGACTTGGACAATGCATCATCAGATACCGAGTCAGATGATGATTTGGACAACGTATATGATACTGAGTCAGATGATGACTTCGACAACGCAGGATGACGGTGGTGACGATTTCTCAAGTGACAGCAAATTTAATTTGGACTACAAATTCAATCTTTTTGAATAGTGCAGAAATATGAAAATAGTTTTGGTGGTCTTGATTTTTTCGCTTGGAGTTTTTGTGTTTAGTTCGATTGTCTGTGAAAACTTGGATCAAATCTGATTTTGTTAAGTTTTAATGGATTGTATAATCTCTCGACTCTACTTTGAACAATTAAAACGTTTGATAATTTGAAAAAAAATTGAAATGTGTATAATTCTATGCATGAAAATAAATATTTTTTGGGAAAATTGTGTAAATGGGTCAAATTTGATTTGAATTTGTCCTACTACCTCTTTCTCTATTTTTACCTAATTTGCCCTTTTAACATTTCTAATAAATTATTAAAATAGTTTTAACAGCAAAAAAAATTAGAAAAATTCAAAACAATAAAAGAGTCACTGGGAAAAATATAAGTATATTTTTTTTATTTTAAAAATATGGTTAGAATTAAAAATAATTTTCTATTCTACCTTTTCCAAAAATCAAATTCTACCGTCTACGGGGTAGTTGAATATATATTCTACAAATTGGTCTGAGTCTACTGTATTTAGAATATAGGTTCTACGGATTATTGATATATCTACGCACCCGTAGAATATAGGTTCTACTCATTACTCTATATTCTACGATTTAATTGATTTGGTAGAGTACACATTCTAAATTCTACCAATTTTTGGAATATATATTCTACCGTAACTACTATAATCCACCATTCGTAGAATTCATCTTCCAGTTTTTTCCTTTTGTCTACGGGTGGTAAAATATATATTCTGCGAAAATATCCTAAAATCTAGGAAATATGGTTAGTAAATATTCACCATATCTTTCCAAATATTTTCTAAAAAAATATAAAAAAACTGTCTTCTTTGCTGTTCTCCTTTGCCGTTCTTCTTCTCTTCTTTTTTTCCTGTAACTTTTTTTTTGTTTCTCTTCTTCTTGGTTACTATGTTACATATCTATGCAACTTGGGGTTTGTGGAAATCGTCCACTAATGGATGGAAATTTGTTGTGGATGGGAAAAAAGGAGGTAGATTGCTTGCTTTTCAATCTAATGATACTTTTGAAGAGCTACAGATGATGGTTTCAGAGGAGTTCGGAATCGAAGATAATAGTGTTGATCTCGAGTTGAGCTACTTACCTAGCGAGTTGATCAACAACAAAGAATCTCCCCCAGTTATAATTGCAACTGATGGTCAAGTTAGAAATTTTGTTGGCTATGCAAGGAATCAACCATCAACACATTTGTGTGTGACATGTAAAGCCTTGTTAAAATTTAATTTAAATGAAGAGCCACCTGCGGATTCAATTAATGGAGAAGATGAAAGACGTTTGGGTGAAAAAGGTGAAGAATTTGTGACTCCCAATGGAAAGAAAGAGCACTTCGAATATTTTGTTGTGGTCTATTGTGACTATGATTAAGTACTTTTGACATGATCCTTATATTTATGGATAGATGAAGTTTGAGGGATTCTGTGAAACTGTTTATGCATAGGTATGAGGGTGTTAAGGAAGGGCCTAGACCAAATGATATCAGACAGATGATGCGTACAAAGTATGGATGCGAGCTATCTTATTCTTTAGCATGGGATTCACGTGAGTATGCAGTTGCTGCTGTTAGAGGTATACCGGTAAAAGTTATGGTAAAATACCAAAATACTTGCACATGCTAAAAGAAGCAAATCCTGGTACGCATTCTTATTATGAAACGGATTGTGATGGTAGATTCAAATATCTATTCATTACTTTTGGTCAATCTATAAGAGGTTTCTACAAAGCCATTCGACGAGTAATTGTTGTTGATGGTACATTTTTGAAGAGCAAATACAAAGGAGTTCTACTAGTTGCTACAGCTTTAGATGGTAATTCTAATTTGTATCCAATCGCATTTGGGATTGTTGATTCAGAGAATGATCGGTCGTGGGAGTGGTTTCTGAGACAACTAAAGGTTGTTATTGCGGATGAGCGTGATTTGGCGTTTGTGTCAGATAGACATGTCTCAATTGGTAAAACGCTAGAGCAAGTTTACCCTCAAGCTAGCCATGGAATTTGTATTCACCATTTGTTGACCAACGTGGTCACATATTTCAAGGGCAGAGGTGTGTCTAACTTGGTTGCAAAGGCTTTAAAAGCATACAGGGTTACTGAATTTCAGAGGTTGTTCACTCATATTTGCAATATTAGTCCAGGAATTGGAAAATATCTACTCGATGCTGATGTTACAAAATGGGCTCGCTGTCGATTTCCTGGGTACAAGTATGACCTTAGAACAACTAATCCTGCTGAATCGATTAATTCTGCCTTGCGATCACCTAGAGAGTATCCAGTAATTCCTCTGTTAGGTAGCATCAGAGAAATGTTGACCCGGTGGATTTATTAGCGTAAAAAGCTAAGTGCAAAGCACACCCAACATTTAACCATTGAAGTGGAGAAGAAGATTGATAGAAGGATTGAGAAGGGCAAAAAATTTAAGGTATATCCGGTTAATGAGTACAAATTTCTTGTTAGGGGTGATACCTTTGACTGCCTTGTTGATTTGGCCAGAAGAACCTGTTCATGTGGAAAGTATGACTTGCTAAAAATTCCTTGTCGACACGCCATTAAAGCAGGTTATTCATTGTCCATGGATCCACGCTCTCTCTCTGATGAAAAGTACACCAATACTATATGGAGAAAAGCATATGAAGAATGCATTAATCCCATAGGTGTTCCGGAAGATGCATGGCAAGTCCCAAATCATGTCAACCTAGCTCAAGTTCTACCACCTGAAACACGAAGAGCTGCTGGAAGGCGAAGAAAACGAAGATTTGAATCTGTCGAAGACAAGATACGCTTTTCACAAAGTGAACAACGACCTAAGATTCACAAGTGCAGCCGGTGTGGAATTCAAGGTCACAACAGGGCGACATGTGATAGAGCAATATAGGGGTGTTGTTTATTGTTCTATTTATTTCTCTTGTTTTAGTTTGTTTTATCAAACATTTCGTTGCAACATCTTCTTTTGTAGTGCTTTTTTAATTTTTAAATTTGTTTGCATCACTTTTGATTATGTGTTAAAGCAATGGTTTTTTTTGGTCTGTTGTGATGATATCCAAAAACTTCCAAAGATCTTCACAGTTTTTGGGACCAGATCGATCGATCCATATGTGGATCGATCGATCTAGTCGTCAAATCCGACTTCTGGTCGATCCTGAGGTCTTCCGACAATTTTGTTAAAAGCGGATCGATCGATCCATATGTGGATCGATCGATCTAGTCATCAAATCCGACTTCTGGTCGATCCTGAGGTCTTCCAACAATTTTGATAAAAGCGGATCGATCGATCTATATGTGGATCGATCGATCCAGTCGTCAAATCCGACTTCTGTTCGATCCTGAGGTCTTCCGACAATTTTGATAAAATCGGATCGATCGATCCATATGCGGATAGATCGATCCAGTCGTCAAATTCAACATTTTTGATCTTTTTCTTCCTTTCTTTGTTCCATCTTAATTTAGACTCGTTCTAAACGTGTTTCAACCTGCAAAGACTCTGAAAACAAAAAAAATACTCGACAAAACACTAAAAACATGGGTTACAATGCGTTAAAAATGCAACACATCAACTCCCCCAGACTTAGCTTTTTGCTTGCCTCAAGCAAAACAGAAAACTAATCCTGTGAAAGAGGTTTGAAAATGCAGAAACTCAACTTCTCACTTGGAACGTTTAATGACCACTCAATTTGTAATCCACATTTTGCAAGAACAAATCATTAGTCGGATCTGAATTCATTCTCTCACTGAAAAGAAATAGTCAATAAACAAAGAGAAAATTTGAATTATAGTTTCCTAACCATGATACTCTTGACTCAATAAATGAATTGGATTGACTCAAGAAAAACATCAAAATAAAAAACAAGAAACAAAACAAAGAAAAGGGGCGTTAGTCCCGAAATACTACAATCAATGGTCTTCGGAGCTGGCACTCTGACTCTCACCTTGGGCTCTCCGATGGCTGCGGCGGCTTACGTCTTGAGTCTCGGTATCCTCATCTAAATTCATGTGTCCAGCAACACTAGGACCAGATCTAGTAGCGTCTTCTTCTCCACGAGTCTCCGAAACTCCAGCGCGAAAGCAAGAAGGTGGGCGTGGGCAGCTGAGCTTGGATAACGCATTCCACATGGTTTGCATCATCGAATGCTGAGCCCTCTGAGAAGTCTCCAGCCATTGCCAACGAGCTGAATCTGATCCATCAGTAGGAAAGGAGGGAAGATCATACCTACCATCATACGGTGGGAGTAGTGGCTCAAATGAAGCACGTGCATTGGGAGCAAAATCGTCTCGAACTTCATCCTCTTCGACATGGGAAGTAAGTCGCCCTGGGGCTCCGGTACGACGCCTATCAACTGCGGATCGGGAAGGAGAAACTGAGGATCCAAAAAGAAGTCCAAATTCTCTCTGGATATGGGAATCGTAAAGGCAGGGAGGGGGAGCTGGCAGAGTCACATGGTCTGGGAGCGATCAAAGAACTTATACCGAAGCGCAGAATCAGAAATGCCATTGTTGCTGAGGAACCGCTCATCGTAAAATTCTATCTTCTCCACACATGTAGTAGAGGTATGGTCAATCCCATGATATTGGAAAATCGGTGTCAAGAGACTGCCAACACCCTCAATCTTCGTCTTCTCCAAAGTGTTAAGACCTCGAGACTTTCTGGCGACTAACATAGCAGCAAATACCGCTCCCAAGTTCGTGGTAAGCTCAGATGAAACCTCTCTACCGTAAATGGCGTGTGGAAAAGGAAGCCCATAGTGGATCATCAACAGCTCATCTACCTGTAAAGAACCCGTCTCCTCCTTTGCATTAAAGGAATGTCCAAGAACTTTGGCGAGGACCCGAATCACAGGATTCCTAATCAAACTGACCTTTGCCTTTCGAGAATTTGCAGAGTAAAAGGAAGGTCCTGAACCAATCAAACCCCATAACTCAGTAGCTAAGGGAAAATTAGGAAATCTGCAGCTCGGTATTGTTCTGTCAAATCCGTAGAGATCACATAACTCCGGGATAGAAATCTCATACAGAACCCCACTAGAAAGGTAGGAAAGGGTTCCCTCATCTGCTCGGTGCAGAGCAATATCCTCGTACCTAAGCTCTACGGAAGCAAGAAATTTTCGAACCAAATCCGGTTACAAAGGATACGTCTTATACGCCAAAGTTCCGAGTCCCATCTTCCTCAACATGGATAGAACATCCTCTGCAATACCCATTCTCTGCAATACTCTTGGACATAGAAATCGGGTAGGTACCATAGAGACCTGACGCAATCCATTGTAGAATAAGCTGTTGAACTCATCCCATGCATGACCAGGCCTGCGAGAACTGTACCCCGGTAACTTCTACACTGCACTCATACTAGTATGAGGAATCTCCTCAACAATCCTACCGGGAGGGAAAACTGTTCCTTCAGTGCGAGGCCAAGGAGCTCTAGTCTAGACGCGTTCTTGGTTGTGCTCCATCTCATCATTCGTAGCATTTGATGAGGATGCGATTTCCTTTCCTCTTTTTGTTGAGCTCTTTTTGGAATGTTGTCGGGAAGGTCGTGAACTTGGCTGGTGAGGGCCAATCCGTTCGTGTGTCTTAGTCATTTCTTGCAAAACAAAGACAAAGACTTGTCGATCAAAAATTTCTCGAGCATAGAGAATAAGGGATTTGATACAACATAAGCATGAGATTATGAATTTCTAGCAATAACATTTGTCAATTAAGTACAATGTTCTTTTATCCTGTCTAAGATTGCAATAAAACACGCTCAATCCGGTTTGCATCCAAAAATTCCAAAATCCATCATAATTTTCAAGTTGCCAATTCGAAAACTTGTCTAACAGAATTCAAGACACGTACCTTCGCAGATCGATCGAGACGTTGCTAGAATCAGAAAGAGGAGAAAAATCCGAGTGGAAAGCACCCAAAAATCACTTAAATCCGTTGAGAATTGAGAAAGTTAGGTTTGAACCAAATTTTTGCTCAAGAACTCTTAAAATCGCGAGTGAGAGAGGAGGATGATTCAAGTTTTGATCGACAAATCAGTGTTGGTGTTTAAGAACTGTGTTTATCCGGTTTGGTTTTAGTGAAATTAAACCTGTTTAAACCGCAAATAACCGAATCAGAAAACTTACCTGTGTATCAGATCGATCGATCGAGACTGCGGATCGATCGATCTGGTGCAGCAGAGCTGGATCGATCAATCCTCACGGGAGCCGACGATTTCTTTTTTTGTGGATCGATCGATCCGGTAGTTGGATCGATCGATCTTGTGAGGTACAGGAGGATCGATCGATCTTAGGTCGAGTCGACGATTTGCCATTTTACGGATCGATCGATCAAGTAATTGGATCGATCGATCTGATCTTAACCCCTTTTTTTTTTCTTTTTTGAAATACCTGAAACACAAAAAAAAGGGAAAAAATTATCATAAAAAAAACGAAACTGAATTATGTACACTTACCACTGGGTTGTAGTAAAACTATCATCTTATCTATCTTCTCTTTCGAAAGTTTTTTTCATTTTTTTTTTCATATGATATCTATGTGTTTGTTGACAAAACGAACACTCAAAGTTGACAATAACAGCTTAAAGATTGAAACAACCCGACCCGTTTTTTTTTTTTTTTTTTTTTTAAACATCGAATTAGTATTCCCATAAATACTAATTCTCAACAATTATCAGCAACGTACTAAACTAGCAGGAACAAATCGACTAAACCAGACAAATCTCAACCAGTCAATTCCAATAAACCAATCAACCAATTATCAATATTCAATTCCACAACACCCAACAGGCTAACAACTTGATCGAGTCTAACAAGTTCCACAATCCAGAATCACTAACACCCTAGCAATTCCAAACAATCGAGACCCTAGGATAATCCTCTCTTCCCGGCCTTGATTCCACGATCACATCTTTTCTTTACCTCAAAGGATCGAAAAGAACGGATGAACGACGTTTACTAAAACCCCCGTACACGACAAACCACCAATCCAATTCCGAAACAGGCGACTGTTACGGAAACTAGACACCCACAGCTACACGTCGGTATGTGGATCACCTCCAGAATCCCTCTGGTTCAATCGGAATCCCCCCTCAAACCCGACTGATCGCAGACAACAATCCTCCAAAAATCAGCCCAATCCGCCAAGCAAAGCCCCGCCGTTTGCCCTCACAAAAATCCGATCAGAAACTGTCTCACTCACACAAACTCTCAACTTCTCCCAAACCTTTTCACTTCAGATTTCTGATCCAACAAAACGGCCAGGACCCTGTTCCAGCCTTTTATATCAAACCTAGGGTTCTCCCTTAACCAACCCGCAAACCGTGCGATTAACAAATCAACACTCGGTTCGATCTAACCCCCTGTCGATCGACACACACAGACTGTGTCGATCGACACAACCTTCACTGCCTGACTCCTCGCGAGTCAAAACACCCGTGTCGATCGACACCCTACCAAAAATCCTATTTTTTGGATCACGGGCGTCACAATTCTCCCCCACTGACAAGGATTCGTCCTCGAATCACAAGCCAATAACCACTCAGATCCGTGCTAAGGTCACCACTTAAGCTCAGAAACCCGACCCAACCTTCCCGGAGATACACCACAATGTATCGCTGTAGTCCCGGCCCAGTCTGCCCGATCGATCGAACAACAATCAGACAAGAACATGTCCGACCCACCGTAGACCCAGCATAAAGGACTAACTAATCGTGCAACAATCAGACAAGAACATGCACGACCAGGACGCTACATTTCTCTCCGAAATTGCCCGAATCGAGGTTCCAGCACAAATACTAACCCTAGACCAGACCCTACCATCCAACCCACACACTTGACCCCACCGGTCAACCCACCTGAGATCCCTCTCGATCCCCGATGGCCATTCGGTCGCCCACTTGCAACCTGCTCAAACGCTATTGCTCATACTCATACTCATGACTCGTACACATATACACCACATCTACTCGCAGGATCGTCACCCCTTGAGCTACAGTGTGCAGAGAATCCACTATTCCCTGGAGAGACCCACTATCCCTCAAAGTACATGTAGGAGACCCACCGTCCCCAGAGGCCCACTACCCCTCGAGTGCATGCAGGGAATCCACTATCCCCTGGAGAGATCCACTATCCCTCAAGTATACAGGAACCCACCGTCCCTAGAGAGGCCCACTATCCCCTCGAACGCATGCAGGGAAACCACTATCCCCTGGAGAGATCCACTATCCCTCATATCTACAGGAACCCACCGTCCCTAGAGAGCAATACTTAGCAGCGTGCCGTCATAGACATCTATCGACCGACACACCCCCATGGCTCACCATGATATTTCCCCACTGAAAATGTTAACTCTCGCTGTAACCCCCCACTAGGTTACCGTAACCCCCACTAGGTCACTACACATGAACTCGCATTTTACGATCCAACAATAATAAGAAAGCATATCTTATTAATCTCCAAAACGTACAATCGTTACAACAAAACGAAAATACAACAACTGTAGCCACATGCTACTACAAAACCAACAACAGCAAAAGAAAGAACTCAAGCCTCCGCTTGCTTCTCGAACCACTTCGGAAACTTGGCCTTCATCTTCACCTCCGGCTCCCAAGTCTCCTCCTCGACACCATCGCAGTCCCACACGACTCTCACCAATGGTATCCTCTTACGACGCAAAACCTTGACTCTCCTCTCGAGAATCCTCACAGGCCTCGCCGCTAAAGTCATGTTGGGCTGAAGATCCTCCGGGATCCTAGCCAACACCTCCTCCGACTCATGTAGACACTTCCGCAGCATCGAAACATGAAAGACATCGTGAAAAGCCCTCATACTCTGTGGCAACTCCAACCTGTAAGCTACCGTCCCAACCCGCTCAACCACTCTGAACGGACCCATAAACCTCGGACTCAACTTGTTCTCTGCAATGGATCTGTTAGGACCCCTCAACATGGCTGCCTTGAGATACACCATATCTCCCAGCACGAACTCCAACTCCCTCCTCCGCTTATCGGCATAACTCTTCTGCCGATCCTGAGCCTCCTTCATGTTCAGCTTCAAGACACGGATCTTCTCCGTCGTCTCCTGAACGAAATCTGCACCAAACATGCTCCTCTCCCCCACCTGAGTCCAGCACAATGGTGTCCTACATGGCCTCCCATACAGAGCCTCATACGGAGCCATCCCGATACTCGTCTGATAACTGTTGTTGTACGCAAACTCTACCAAGCTCAGATGATCTGCCCAATGACCACCGTAGTCTAACACACACATCCTCAGCAAGTCCTCCAATGTCTGAATCGTCCTCTCGGACTGCCCATCCGTCTGAGGATGATATGTCGTACTCATATGCACCTTCGTACCCATCTCAGCCTTAAACGCTCCCCAGAACACCGAAGCAAATCTCGGGTCTCGGTCTGACACAATGCTCGCAGGCACCCCATGCAACCTCACAATCTCCCGCACATACTTCCTAGCCAACACTGCAGCCCCATCAGTCTTCTTAATGGCCAGAAAATGTGCTGTCTTGGTCAGACGATCCACAATCACCCAGATCGCATCATAAGTCCGCGAGACCGGTAATCCTGTCACAAAATCCATAGTCACCATATCCCACTTCCACTCCGGCATAGGCAGACTCTGCAATAACCCGCTCGAAACCTGATGCTCAGCCTTCACCAGCTGACACACGTTGCACCTCGAAACCCAACTCGCAACATCCCTCTTCATCCCGACCCAGTGATAGTACCTCTTCAAGTCCCGGTACATCTTGGTCGCTCCAGGATGAATCGACAGCATGCTCGAATGAGCCTCACTCAGAATCTCCTGCCTGAGACCCTCATCCTTGGGTACACAGACCCGACCGTTCACCAGTATCATCCCACTCCCGGAGACCTGATACTCCGAACCCGCCTGCTGAGAAGCATCAATCAAACCCTGATCCTTCTCCTGAGCTGCCTGAACTCTGCTCAGCAAGTCCGCTCGGTTAGCTGCCTCTAACCCCAACGGCTCCTGCGAGATAACACACAGGCTCAACGCGCCAATCTCGCTCGCCAGCTCCTCTAGATCCCGCTCCTGAGCCGAAGCAACCCTCTTCTGACTCAACGCATCTGCAACCAGATTAGCCTTCCCCAGATGGTACTCAATCTCCAGGTCGTAATCCGCTACCAGTTCCATCCAACGCCTCTGCCTCAGGTTCAGCTCTGGCTGAGTGAAGAAGTACCTCAAGCTCTTATGATCCGTGAATACCTGGACCTTCCCACCATAAAGGTAAGATCGCCAAATCTTCAGGGCGAAGATCACTGCAGCCAACTCCAAGTCATGCGTAGGGTAATTGCACTCATGCTTCCTCAACTGCCTCGAAGCATAAGCAATCACCTTCCCCTGCTGCATCAGAACACACCCCAACCCCACACCAGATGCATCCGTATACACCACATATGGCTCGCCCGCATCCGGCAGCGCCAATACTGGAGTACTAGTCAGCATCTCTTTCAGCTTCCCGAAGCTCTCCTCACACTCCGCAGACCACACAAACTGAACATCCTTACCCGTCAACTTCGTCAACGCCTGCGCCATACTCGCAAAACCCTTGACGAACCTCCGGTAATACCCAGCTAATCCAAGGAAACTCCTGATCTCCGTCGCATTCCTCGGTCTCGGCCAATCCCTAATAGCCTCGATCTTAGCCGGATCCACTGAAACTCCCTCGGCAGACACGACATGCCCCAGAAAACCCATCTCCCGCTGCCAGAAACTGCACTTACTGAGCTTCGCATACAACTTCTGTTCCCGCAGCTTCTCCAGAACCAACCTCAGATGAACCTCATGTTCCTCCAGAGTCCTCGAGTACACCAAGATATCGTCGATAAAGATAATAACGAACTCATCCAAGTACTCCTGGGACACCCCGTTCATCAGCCTCATGAATGCCGCTGGCGCATTCGTCAATCCAAACGGCATCACCACGAACTCGTAGTGTCCATACCTCGTCCTGAAAGCCGTCTTCTTCACATCGCCTCATCTATCGGAATCTGATGGTATCCCGAAGCCAAATCGATCTTGGAAAAACAAGTAGCCCCCAGCAACTGATCCAACAACTCATCAATCCGCGGTAGAGGATACCTGTTCTTCACTGTAACCCGGTTAAGGCCCCGGTAGTCGATACATAACCGAAAACTACCATCCTTCTTCTTCACAAACAACACCGGCGCTCCCCACGGTGAACTACTCGGTCGGATGAAACCCTTACCCAGCAAATCATCCAACTGCTTCTTCAGCTCTGCCATCTCCGCTGGAGCCATGCGGTAAGGTGCCTTAGATATCGGAGTAGTCCCAGGCTCCAACTCAATCGTGAAAGGATCAGACCTAGACGGCGGCAATCCCTGCAACGACTGAAACACATCCTGGAAATCTCGGACAACCCGAATATCAACCAAAGCGACCTCCCCAACAGACTCTGGCATCACAATCGTCAGCAAGTACGCCTCACAGCCCTTATCAATCAACTGCGCGGCCTAAATCGCCGAAATCATCAAACTCTCGGAAGTCGGCCTGATGCCCTGATAGACCAACCTCCCCGCCTCACGCTCAAACACCACTCTACCTCGATGACAATCCAGATGAACCCTGTAACGATTCAGCCAATCCATCCCCAAAATGACGTCGTATAACTCCACTGGACTGATAACCAAATCTGCCGGCATGACCTCTCCTGCCACCAGAACCTCTACTCCACAAGCACGCCCGAAAGTAGCCAAGGTCTTCCCTCCAGCCACCCTAACCACTCCCGGCTGCTCCCCGGAATCGCTCCGGATCCCACTGCACTCCGCACACTCCGGTGTAATGAAGCTATTCGAAGCTCCAGAATCGAACAAGACATGGGAATCACGCCCGCCTACTACTAAGGTCCCTACACAATTCATGTGCCACAGAGCCTAAAGTATTATCACAAATACAAGACTCCCAAAACAAGCAATTCGCAACACATAGTTGAAATTCACCAAGTTAAGGTTAATGTACCTGTGATCGGCCTGGCGCTAGGACCTCCCGTCTCTGCCGAAGTAAACACACGCGGCGCTGTAAGCTGCCTCAACGGCTGCACATCAACCGCCGTCCCCTGCACTGGCTGCACCACTGCCACTGCCATCTGCAACTTGGGACACCTCACCCTAATGTGCCCCGCCTCTCCGCAATGGAAGCACGCCTGTGTAGTCCGAACCTCTCTCCTCTTCGGACAAGCTGCCACCCGGTGCTCCGTGCTCCCACAACCATAGCACCCCGCACCACTCTGACCACTCTGGGCCCTCTGACCGAAACCCGAAGAGCCCTCCCACTTCCTCTTCTGTCCCTGAGCCGGCTTACCGCCCCGGCTCGCACCTGCCTGCTGCTGCTGCGGCCTCCTCTGCTGCTGCTGCGGCCTCCTCTGCTGCTGCTGCTGCACCGGTGGGCTAAGCGCTGCAGCCAGCTCCGTCCCCATATCAACCTCAATGGCTGCCGCAGTCTCAACCAACTCCGCCCTCATGGCGTACTTACGAGCCCTGTACAGCGTCCTCAGCACCGGTCGAAGTCCCTGCATGAACCTCCTGATCTGGGACTCCTCGCTCCCAAATTCTCTACCAGCATACGCCAACAGCCGGCCGAACTGCTCATCATAACCCCGAACCGAACTCACTCCCTGAGTCAGCGCTAAAAACTGCGCCTGCATCCGGTCCACCGCCTCCTGCGGAAAATACATGGCGTCAAACTCCGCCAAGAAATCCGCCCAGGTCATACCCGCCTGCGGCCTCCTGCTCGTCACACCTCTCCACCACAGATGTGCATCACCCTCTATGTAGTGAACCACAAGGTCCACTCTGTATCCCTCGGGACACCTCAGCGCCTGGAAATTACGCTCCAGACGACTCCTCCACGCCGCAGCCTCCTCAGGCTTAGCACCGCCCGAGAAATACCCAGTAGTAATCCTGTGCATCTGCTCCAAAATCCTCAGGTAGGAAGGAGCCTCCTCGGCAGCCGCCACACCTGGCTGCCCCCGGACCACTGCTGGCTGAACACCCGCCGCTAACGGCTCAACACCAGCCACCCCTGGCTGTACACCCGGAGCATACCCCTGAGCCGGTGCCCCACCTGGCAACCGCTCAAGGACCTGAAGCATCATCGCTTCCAAACGGTCCAACCGACCCTGAGCATCGCCCCCGGCAGGACCCCCACCTGGGCCCTGCGCCACACTGGCTAACTCAGTACCACCCACTGGCTCTGGAGGTATCTGCGACTCTGCAACCTCCTCCTGCGTGGCCTCCGGAGTCCCACTCGACTCAACAGGATCAACCACGCCCTCTAGCCCCACGGGCACCACGACCTCTGCCTCTAGCCATCTCTCACTGACTAATCACAGAAGACTAAGCATTAGAAACAGAAATCCCAAACAAAACACTTACCGTGGAATCATATTGAAGGCTCGGAGAAGATGATCCAGGACTCCAAACCCAAGAAACAATCAATTGACTAACTCACATAATCAATTAACGCTATTCCACACAATCAGCAATACATGCAGTTACTAAGTTCTCCCGCCCTAGAACCGTAAGGGCTCTGATACCAAATTGAAACAACCCGACCCGTTTTTTTTTTTTTTTTTTAAACATCGAATTAGTATTCCCATAAATACTAATTCTCAACAATTATCAGCAACGTACTAAACTAGCAGGAACAAATCGACTAAACCAGACAAATCTCAACCAGTCAATTCCAATAAACCAATCAACCAATTATCAATATTCAATTCCACAACACCCAACAGGCTAACAACTTGATCGAGTCTAACAAGTTCCACAATCCAGAATCACTAACACCCTAGCAATTCCAAACAATCGAGACCCTAGGATCATCCTCTCTTCCCGGCCTTGATTCCACGATCACATCTTTTCTTTACCTCAAAGGATCGAAAAAAACGGATGAACGACGTTTACTAAAACCCCCGTACACGACAAACCACCAATCCAATTCCGAAACAGGCGACTGTTACGGAAACTAGACACCCACAGCTACACGTCGGTATGTGGATCACCTCCAGAATCCCTCTGGTTCAATCGGAATCTCCCCTCAAACCCGACTGATCGCAGACAACAATCCTCCAAAAATCAGCCCAATCCGCCAAGCAAAGCCCCGCCGTTTGCCCTCACAAAAATCCGATCAGAAACTGTCTCACTCACACAAACTCTCAACTTCTCCCAAACCTTTTCACTTCAGATTTCTGATCCAACAAAACGGCCAGGACCCTGTTCCAGCCTTTTATATCAAACCTAGGGTTCTCCCTTAACCAACCCGCAAACCGTGCGATTAACAAATCAACACTCGGTTCGATCTAACCCCCTGTCGATCGACACACACAGACTGTGTCGATCGACACAACCTTCACTGCCTGACTCCTCGCGAGTCAAAACACCCGTGTCGATCGACACACTCTGTTGTGTCGATCGACACCCTACCAAAAATCCTATTTTTTGGATCACGGGCGTCACAAATATGGTTTAGAGACAACGTGAAAAATACATACTTTGCTTCTAATCAATCCAAACCCAATTATAAGTCAAGGTCAACCACATGCAAATATTAAAAAGTGAACTACAAATAAATTCTCGAACTCATTCAATGTCTATAATCTCCGATTCGGTCAGCTTAGGAGGTACATACTTTGACATGCGGTACACCAAGACCTCATCATTTGCTGCTTCCCAGAGATCAACTGCAATCTTGTGTCGGGCCTCTTGAATGTTGTCATCGCTAATCAAAGACAAGTCAAGTCCCAGAGCGTGACACTCGATGAATTTCAAGGCAAACACCCCACAATCACAACTACTCTTGTTTAAAAACTTCTGCATCGGCGAATACCTGACTCAATATTGAGCAATATTAAGATGTTTGTTGTTCTCAGGTGACTGAACTGCTTTCACAATACGAGGGATGAGGACTGCGAATGCTTTCACCTCTTTGTAGTTTTTCAACCCAGAACAATCAAAGACTTCAATTGCTCTATGGAGAAAACTGATGCACATCGAGATCCAGTGGGTATTGCTGATACAGACTGGAACGTATATACGACTAACATCCACATCCCAGACTTTGTTTGTCCTTCCGTGAGAAGGAAGCTCACCTTTTCCATAAGCTAAAAGCAAATCAGGCAATTTGAAATTTTTCTTATCGGCTCAAAATTTATGGTATGCCGCTCTGATTTGAACACTGAATATGCAGCTCATGAAACTCACACGCTTTGCATTCCATCGATGCAGAGAAGTATTTTCCCGAAATAAGTACAAAAGGGCATCCATATCCTGAGATAAACATATAACTGTGAATAATTTGATAATTGTAGCAATTTGATGTTCATAAGAGTATGTAGTGGTACATTTGTTACCTCGTTATGAAGCCATTCCCTGGGTCCCATTATACAAGTGGCTAATATATGACTAAAAGCACTTGGACCAATTTGAATATCCCTGAAATAGGAAACAAACCGTAAAAAATGTATTAGTTAAAGATAAAGTTATTGTATACAATTTTAAATGAGGAAAGTGTTGGGACTTACTTGGGTGACATCGGCCAATCTTGTAGTTGTTGCCATGCTTCTTGTGAGACGAATACCAATGGGTAATCAACATCTTTTTTACTAGTTTGTGTTATGTCGAAGTCATTTAAGAGAGGCTGCGACAACTTCTCACCGACAGTAGGACTACGCTTTTGTGGAGTTAAAGTACTGATGGGCCGAAAAGATGTGTTTGGGGTCAACCAATCCAGTGGGTCTTCCTCTTTTGATGGCTGGGTTGGATCAAAACCAGGTACAACTGGATCTTGAGATAGCTCACCAATTCTTTTGCGGAGGTATTCTTGTGTACTTAATTCTATTTCCAAATCTGAAGTCTGAGTTAAGTGAACTTCATGTAGTTTATCAATGGAGACATTTATTTTTGGGACCTGGTAATGGAAAAATATTAGCTCATACAATTAATACAAAAGACAGCTTATAATATTTACAATCTTAGAAACACACAAAGAGTTATACATAATTTCTGACAAACACATACAGACAGCTAGTGGTTTTAAAACAAACTTAGACACGCATACATACTTAAACACTTAGGCATATATTACATAGACACATGTTACAAAGACAATTTAGATAGAGATCAAGACTTAGAGTTTTTTTTTCTTGTTTACCTTTCTTTTTCTGTGAGTTTTGTCTTCCTTTTCTTTTGGCTGCGAGTCGTCTACCGTTTCTTTCGGCTGAGAGTCGTCAAGAGAGGAAGGATTCGATATGTCGGATGGCTCTCTTATCTTTCTTGCAAATGCAAAAGCAGTGACTATATCCTCTAGTTTTTCTATCTGATTCTCTAATTTGTCAAGTCGAGAGTCAAACTTTTTGTCAAACTTCTCCTCCAAAGAAGTGAACCCAGAAGTAAACAGACCTTGTATAAACTTTTCAAACCTTCGTTAACAGTACAAGGATTTGCAGCTGATCTTTGACACAACAATTTCTGTTTACGTGACTGAGCACCATGATCAATCTGCCTTTTTATACCCATACTTGAACTAGGTGCTGATCTATCTACTGTAGTTGGAGTTCTACACTCGTCAACATCATCAACCATCTCATGCTCTACCTCTACATCTTCTTCGTCAGAAAGATGTGCAGGAATTGTAGCAGCTTCTATAATGACTCCACGCATTTTCGCCTCTGATGAGTGAGTTCAAATGATCCACCCTTTCATCTTTCTTTTCAAGGGTCCTTAGAAAGTCAGCAGAATCGCAAATGTCAAAATTCCCAGTGGCAGAGATGTATGGATATAGAACACCCTACAACAAAATTGAAAAAAATACTGTAAGACTTTTTGATTAAAACAAATAAAAGTTTACACAAGAAAGAAGTGTTTTTCTCATGAACTACTTACCTCCGATCCAAAAGTGTTCTCAAGTTGAATGATCTCTGTATATGATACCTTTGCAGCTCCTTTCCAGTTAGAACATCTATGACTCACCACCTCATCTTTACTCAGCTTTTGTCCCAACATAACCCCAAGTCTGGAATAGCTTCCATAATCCATATCTGAAGTGCATACGAGAATCCTTCCAAGACATAGTTATCCGGCTTATCCAATTTCACCCTAACCTTTCTAATCGACTCTACTAGATAGTCATAGGTATACAAACCCCATGGATAAGACCGCAGCTTCTCTAAATCCATAAGCAATTTGATATACTTTTCTGGGATCCAAACCTTCTCATCTTTTGCCATTAGCAAACCACACATAACACACAGATACACTAACCTCTTCCTGTCCACGCGCGTCCAATTCCTAGACTCCTCTATGTGCTTCTCTCTAATTGTCTTAATGCTAATCTTACCACGAGTCTTTAGCAATTCACTCCAGAAACTCTCATCATCGACCCACTTCTTAACTTCACAGTTGCGAGTTTCTTTGTACTTGAGCCAGTAACAGCATGAAATTCTTGCATGGAAAAGCGTAGAGGTCTCCTAGCAAATACAAACCATAGCTCATATCGCTTCCAGGTAATAAGCTGCCTACACAAGAAACTGTGTATCAGTTTCACTGAATACTTGAGACCATTTTCACGAATTGCGATAATATAAGCAAAAACCGGGTCCCTCTTCACTTCATTGTACTCATCTTCCATCTCTTTCTTCAATAAATCCAGAAGTGACATTTTGCAGCAATTGTTGATCTTTTTCACTTGTGGTTCAGTTCCTTCCCCATAAATTCGTTTTGGCAACTCTAAATCCATGCCTATAAGAATGAAACAAAAACATATTGAAATTCTTAGAAATAGATTATCCATAGACAAGAGAACAACAAGTAAAATAAACCAGGCAACATAAGATGTTTCTTACTTCCGAAATCAACAAAATAGCAAGCTATGAACACAAACAAAGAACAATTCCTAAAGCTAAACTTGTTATCCAACCATGTCCTTGTGCCTAAAAACATAAATAAAGTACACCAAAAACAAAATCGATACTACACAAATCCGATTTAATAAAGTTACATACAAAATTTTGACTTCACAAGATATAGACAAGTTAACAAAACAAGCATTCAACTCTAGCAAACAAATTTTTAGTATCAAGTCCATAACAAAACAATTCAAATGAGTCACATTCGATACAATTAAAATCAGTATATGAGAAAGCTTTTGATACCTACAAATTCTTGGAATGTGGAGGTAAGCTACTGCTGCTACTGCTATTGTTGATGGTGATTTCGAGGGTAAGAACCCTGTAATAATTAAACCCACATAACTCTTAGTTACTCACTGTTTTACTTTCAATTCAATAGCTTCAAGTTCATGTCGAATGAAAAGCAATTGAAATGGTTTAGCATAAACCAAAAAATATCATAAATTTCAAGTTTTGTGTGAGTAGAGACTGAAAATCGAAGAATATATTTGATGCAATAAGCGTGAAATTCAAAGGGTTTAGGTGAGAAAGAACACATATAACTTATTCCTAAATATGTTCTATCTTGTGAATTTTGTTATTATGTTGTAAAACAGTGAGATTAAGAACCCAATTACTATATTGTTGTACCGTAATTGCAAACCCTAGAACAAACTAAATTTGTAAAAGAGCAAATCAAACAAAATCATACTCACATTAAATCACAGACTACTCAACTTACCCAATGAAGAATACGTTTGAAGGAGATGGCGGAGGAGGAAATAAACGAAGAGAGATAACGGGGGAAGAGGAGGAAAGGGGATGAGGAAGAAAGGGGGCAGAGATCTAAAGTGAGAGACGGCCAAATTGTGGAGGTCAATTGGTGAAGGATGGTGAAGAAAATCAGATTTGGAGACACGGTGGAGCAGAGCTTGGTGGAAAAGCAGGAGGAGAAGAGAAGGAGCCCTTCGAAGATATGACGGCTTTTGGTTCTAAAAATCGTTTTATTACTTTGTTTTTTAATATTTATAAAAACTAAATATGAAGGTTAAAAACGGATTATCATTAAAATAAATACTAATGGGACAAAATTGAGTTGAAAAAATACTAATAGGACATTTCCTATTTGATTTCGATCCAATTAGCCAAATTTCCCATATTTTTTTATATTTTTTTCTATAATAATCGTTTCTATTATTATTTATATGAATTTTATATTTTAATTTAATGATTTAATATTAATTTATAAAATATTCCCTCAAATTTAAACAAATTTATTATTTTCGTTTTCCCCCAATTATTACAATAAAACAAATTTGGAGTGAGCAATCTTACTTTATAGTAGAACATAATATCAAATTATATTAAATAATGATTTGACTTATATAAATTAAAACGTAATGACATATATTTCATAAAAACAAATTAAAAACATAAACCAATAATAAAAATAAACAAACATAAATTATGAGAAAACTTTTCGAGTGGTAGTGATTAAATTAAAATATACTCAATTTGTTTTGTTATTTCTATGTGTGTGTTATATATTTTTATTTCAATTATAAATGTTAAATTTGAATAATATTAATTTATGGACGTTTTAGAAAAGAAAAAGAAAAAGAAAATGAGGTTAATTTGTAAATTTTATAGATAGGAGGTAATAATATGGTTAACAAATCCAACTGGTTGATTAAAATCGCATCAGATTGAAAATGTTAAATTATAGTTAAATTATAGTTTCAGTTTTAATTTTATACTGTAATAGAAACTTTTGTATAAGGTAAATGAAAATATAAGGTAAACTTACGTAATAGAGTGTCATTCTCATCAGTTGAACACTAATGCAATGGCAGACAAAAATAAGAAAAAGTCACTGAATGAATAAAAGAAAAGAATTACATCGTCTTGGGTTACAATATTTTCGCAGATCTTTCGCACGCTTGTCGTAGAAGACTTGCGGACAATAATTCATTTGTAGAAATAAATTAAGGCATTGAAAAATTGTTGCAACGATCAAGTCGAATTGTCACTTTTCTGACTTGTATGTCTTCCCCACGGAAGATCTACGAAAGAAAAGAAAACCTACACAACAGTGTCGATTTTGAGACTTTTTCTTCCTTCTCATCTGAGAGTTTCGATTTTGAGACAGGTACGATTTTTTTTGTAAACTAGAAAAAAGCGATTAAGAATTAAATATAAAATTATAATAGAAAATTGGTGGGATACTAAATTGATAGAAAGTTAAATTTCAAAAATTAATAGCCAAGTGTAACGTAAATTAATTTCAAAAATTAAAATGTAACATAAATGATCCAATTTGAGTTTTGTTCGTGGTTCCTCTTCCGCAAGTTTTGTTTTTAAAAAGTTAAATTTTCTGTTGATGATGTGTGTATTTTATTTTTGGTCATCTAATGGTATATTATAATGAAAGAGCACACAAACCACACGAGTTACAACGACATCCACAAAGCATGAAGTCCAAAGACACAAAGATATTCATAGAGAAATCTTTGTCCAAGAGATATAAAACACTAAAACAGAGAAGAAAAAGAATTTGAGTAAAGAGGAAAGTATCGTCATCCCTCCAAGCTCAAACCATAGAGCCAATAGCACACCCACATTCGAAGCCAAAGATCAAGAAGTAGCCAACTCTGAGCCAACAATCATAAGCAATGAAGTTATGATTGATAATATTTCCTTTTGGTTTTCGTGTTTATTGCATTTGTAAAAGGTAAAATCATATTCAAATAGAATCAAATGATTATCTTTATCTTTGGTTTCTCACTAAATATTTATCTGAATGACTTACCACCTCCATCAATGGAAGTATATATCTGCCATTGCATTTGTCTGCTAGTATTCTGTGATATATTTTCTGAAGATTTGCGTTGCTAACGAAACCCAAGACAACAGTCCTTTTCTGACTTGTCCGTCTACCACACGCAAGATCTACGAAAGTAAAGAAACCCTGCAAAACAGTGTCGATTTTTAGGGAAGGATGATATTACTCTCGCTTTTTATACTTTCAAGTATGTTGGATTTAGCAATAATAATTATAAACTATTTATAATAATAAACTAATGAGCGAAAATACAAGAAAAAATTAAAGTAAAACACCGGAAACATAAAACTTCAAAATTAAACCAAAACAAACATAAAGACTAATAGTAATTGTAGAAGATGACCTTGATGCAACAATTGAAGAATGAGTCGAAGTCCCAAATCTCAAGAACTGCTACAATGCTACCAATGAATTTGGTTGGAATATACTACTATTTCCGAGAGTTATGTTACTACTAGTATTTTTTTTAAAATTTTTTATTTACCGAATGTAATTTTGTTAGTATTAACTACATACTAATAAAAAGTATTAATCAAAAATAGTAAATAATAAAATAATTAATTAATAAGAGTATAACAATAAAGAATGATGTATTCTATACACCATCTGCATGAAAAAAATTAATGAAAAAAAAAGACATACAGCAAAATAGGTGCGGTTTACTTGTTTTTTATTTTATTTTTATCTAAAAAAACAGTCAAAAAAAATTGTATGAATTAATTTCATTGAAGAGTAATAACATACTACCAAAAAAAAAATTAAGACACATGAAGTAAAATAATTTTTCACACAAAGTCGTACTTACAATATTGCCCTATTTGTTATTTTTTGCCAATCAAACATTACTCTGTCCCGTGTTTTTAACACAAACTGCACTTGTTCCCCAATTAATAATTTTCTGCACAAACAGTATTTGTACCGTACCGCACCGCACAATTTTCTTACCCATCCCACACTATTTTATGTCACCATTCGGATGTATGACTTTCTCCAATCAGTGTTACCACCTTGCGTTCCGCTCTTTTTCTCGTCACCAAGTTGCGTTCTTTCTTCACCAACTTCACTCTCTTACATGAGCATAATAAATCAATTGTGCTAATCACATCATCACACATCTAAATAAAACAAATTTGGCTCATTTTTTAAAAAACTCTTAGATTTTTTAAATTTTTTATTTGGAACGGAAGGGAAAATAAACTGTGAGAATCGAAGCATTTTTAGGAAATGGAGTGAAAAAGGGACACATGTCATAATGCCTTTGTTTTGCAAATGTAGTAGGGTTAAAATTACATGAGTTATACAGATTTATCTCAACTGGATTTTTTTTTGTCTAATATGTTGGTTAATTTGAAGTTAGATTATTTTTTATCCAAATTCTCTTTTGTTTATTTTTGTTGATTTTTGTAAAATCAGATATCAATAACTTGTACATTAATGGTTATTCATCATGCCTTGATACTAAGCTTATTTAGCTTATGGACAAGTGTCATCTATATAAGCTTGACACAAGTTAGACACTGAAAAGATAACACATGAGAACACATGAGAACATATATACTTGGCCAAGCTTTATCTATGTCCAAGTGTCCTTTTGCATGTAATTCTCTTCTCCTATATAAGTTGTACATAAGATAACACATGAGAACACATGAAATATATTAACAATTCATATAATATTATAAGATGTTTTTAGATTTCTGTGTCCTTTTTACTTTATTGAAAACTGTGTAACCAATAGTATTATACAGTCTTTTTTTTTTAATTGGTTGACTTGTATTATACTTCTTCCGTTTCAAAATATAAGTTATTTTGATAATCCTAGGTATTTTTTTAACTTTAGTGACTATTGTGTGACCAATAGTTTTTTTCATTTGTTAAATTATTTTTAAGATGATATTTACTTTTTAGAAGAAAAGTTGTTTCTTATATTATTCGCACTTTTAGCCAAAACAACTCATATTTTGAAACGGAAGAATTCTGTTTTATAGAAAACAATTTTCTTAATTTTTTTTGTGCTTTAACCTAAAAAATTAACATTTGAATTAGTACAATGAGGGTGTTGAATTAGGGTGTTGAGATGAGGTGGATTAAATTGTGTTAAATCTTTTTAACATGTTGAAAAATGATTGTGGTGGGGACACGACGCCACATGTCTTATTCTAATTCGTCTTTCAGATTTTTACTTTACCCTAGTTATTTTAGTTTAATTATTTCATAGTAATTTAGTTTTATATTTTAAGAAAGTTATATAAAAATTTGTAATTTTTTTACTGTATAAATAGAGATTTGTTTCATTTAATTTAGATATATATAAAAAATGTTTTTTAACCATAATTTTGTAAGATAAATGATTTAAATGGTAAAATAGGGTGTTGAATTTTACTCAACAAAACCATTGGAGAGTATAAAAATTAAGTGGGTGTTGAATTATTAGGTGGAAGAAAGAGAAGATGATATGAAGTTTTAAGAAGTAAAAAGTAGAGTGTTGAAAATCAAAACCATTGTACATGGTCATTAATAAATAAAAAACGGAGTAATAGTTGAGTTTCTCTCACAATAGTGTGACACATCAGCACTCTTCCTATTGACACATCAACTCTTTATACTCCCTCCTTATCATCTTACTTGATGTTTACGGTTTCTACACATAAATTAAGAAATCATATACTAATTTTCTATATTTTCAATATAAAACATGTTTTATCATCAATTTCAAAACAATTCAACCAATAAAAAACAATCTGCAGAATTCAAATAGTCAAAAGCTATATAAACACAACTAATTTTACACTGCAAATTGAAAACATCATCTAAGTTGAAACAAAAAAAATCTCCAAAACATCATCTACTACGTTGAGTGGGGTTTAAAAACTAACATGGTAAAAATTAGTATTAGTTATTACTTGTGTATTATTATACTAAATTTACTGTTTATAGTAAATAATTATTGAACTTAGAAAATTAAGCATTTGTAGCAAATTGTTAGACATACACATCATTATATATATATATAATGATAGAAAATTATAGCATATGGAAAACATCTTCTTTGGTACAAATCCCTAACTTGTAGTATGTCTAAATCAATATATATATTCACTACGGTTTTATAAAAAATGATTGGTCAATCAATATATATTCACTATAGTTTCATAAAAAAAATGATTGGTCGTCTTTTTTGCATCAAATACGCATGTTAAACCTATTGATCAGACAAGTTGTAATATATTTTGCTTCTAGTGAGACAGCTATATCATCTCAATAGAGGTGTTGTTATACATATTTTTGTTCATTTCTTTAGAATTTTGAATAAGGAGAGAATATATAATTGATGTTTAATTTTTTTTTTCCTCACGCTATTTATCACTTTCCTATGATTTTTAACTTTCACATCAGTTCATTGGTGAAATGATTCTGTTTTTCAGGATTTACAATTTGTGGTGTAGTAAAATTTTTTTTTAGATTCTTGGTTACGAAAATTACTTTGTTCAGCACAAATTGTTTCAATTGCATTAGAAGGTGATAGATAAATTGGTTTTAAAAGCTATGACATCATTTTTAAAAACTTGTAAACTCTAAATTTCTCCACTCGCACATATTGAATTTACCTACCATAAAAGTTCTAAAATTACTCTTTAATTTTCTCACATCATTTTTTTGTTCATGTTTTCTTTTTTGATTTACTTATTTTAAAATCAAAGTTACAAAAAAACAAATAAAATCTTTTTTTCTATACATAAATCTTTACGTCTGGTTAGCAAAATTTACAAGTATTTTTTTGGTACAACTGTAAAAAACTATTTATAAAAAAGCCACTAACTAAAAATAAATAAATCATTAATGTTAAAATTCTAAATTCTAAAAATAGTTTGGGACAATTGGAAAAATATCACTTTTAGTGTGTACATTTTCAAAAATACCATTATAGGTTGTCCATTTATAAAAAAATTTCAAATAATTTTGACACCTAACAAACCCTAGACGGCTAAACTCTCAAAACTAAGTTTCTTAATGAAAACCTAACTTAATTCTTTACTAATTTCGTTTTAACAAATTATGAAAAATGTCACCTTTGAAGTGCCATTTTTTACAAATGACACTTTTTAAAAATCTCTGTAAAAATGTCATTTGTCAGAATTATTTATGTTTGAGTTAACAATATTGTATTATGGTTTAGTTTTGAGGATTTATGATCTTTTAAGGTGTCAAAATATTTTTTATGATTTATAATTTAAAAATTTAGTCTCTAAATATTCGTAACTAGTGGTATTTTTGCAAATAAACAACCTATAATGGCAATTTTGCGACCAAAAATAATATTTTTGCAATTGTTGCAAACAATTATATTTTTTAATTAATTATTCCCGCCTCCTCCCTTTCTCAAATTACTCAATTGGTAACAACTTATAAATTTTTCACCAATTACTCAAAATCTAAAAATTTCTTTGCCACCGGTTAGGCCCATTAACTTAAAAAAAAATATACATAATAAATAAACAATCGAGAAAAAATGGTGGAATATGCATAATAAATAAACAAACACAACAAAATAACTTTGATATGCCTATTCTATAGGTTTTGTCTTTTAGTAAATTCCATAAATTCTTCAACTTTCAACTGGTGACATTTATAAAAAATTCCACACAATTTCACACAATTCCACCAGAAAGTAAACTAATTTATATTTTATTTTTTATACTAATTCTTCATTTATAATACTCTATGAATAGAAACATATTTTATTTAATTTCGACATAGAATAAAAAACACACTTTTACCAAAAAAAATTAAAAATATGAAGTAAAAGTTAGTGGAGTGTTGCATTATTCAAAAGAAACACACTTTTACACATCTCATGCCCACCCACCTAAAAGATATATTATTCAAAAAAACAAAAACAAAACAATTGCAGATATTTTGTCAAACGTTTTAAACTAATGAAATTAAAATGGTCACATCGGTATCTAGTTGTGTCGCCGTTTTCCTAGGTTCGTACAAACTGTCTGACAAATATTTCAATAAACCACAACATTCCTGTCTAGTCCTCTTGGAGCAAAATCTGCGAAATTAACAAAACCCTAAAACTACAGTGCCAAGGGGATAATAACGGGTGGCGGAGCCAGAACAATTACTTATAGGGCTCATAATAATTTTTTTCTCCAAACGAAATTATTTTTTAAATTAACTACAATATCATCACAAATATACATTTAAAGATGTAACCATTATTCATGTTCTAAAATCGTTTTATCAGTGTTTCGTTTGTCACAATATCAAATACGTGACAAACAAAACATATTTATAAATGTATCACTAATATGTTATCTTCATGATATCCATGCAAGAAAAAACATCTTTTAACATGAAGATTCAAACTATATCTGTTATCAACGGCGTTTATACTATTTGATAACAGGAACGTACGTACATACTACAATAAATCAATAATAACTAACTTCCGAACGCTTTGTTGTGATAATCCCAGTGACGCTGAAAACCGTTATCGAAGAAAAATGGTTGTGTAGCTAAATAAAGATTTAACCTTTAAGCTAAATATCATAATATACCAATGGAGTACATGTGAAATGACGGACGATTAAAAGTCCGGTATACTAGTAATCTCGAGCAAAAGTTATTTATTACCAGATGTATTGGTTCCCTTGTGCCTCCCGGGCTCAAACCCCATTTGGTACGAAGGGTTATTCTTTAAATCGGAATATCCAAAGACTACATGTAACGCTTCGACCACTGTTGAGCTATCCATATGCAGCGGAAATCCTAATCCTCTCGAGAGAAATCCTCATCTCTCGATAACATACAAGGAAAATCATCATCCCTTCAGGAGAAATCCTCATCTCCAATAGGCCCCACACCAACTCTCGGACTGTGGGCCCACCCCTGTCCGACGGTCGGTGCGTTAGTCCGGGAAGCCGAAAGACTTGCTTACTGACCCTGCAAATCACCATATGAACTTTCCCCTTGTTTTGTCCTCACTCACACGGTACTGGAAATGACTTCCCAGTAGGTCACCCATCATTAAATTGCTCCAGCCCAAGCACGCTTAACTCTGGAGTTCTCTCCAGATGTGTGACGAAAAAGATAAGTGCACTTTGGTGATATAGGTATCCAAATCAATTCTCTTAAACCTCTCCGCATGCACCACATATTTCCAGAAACCGGGATGTTACAATCACCCCCACTAACTGATCGCAACGTCTTCGTTGTGCACCAGGATCGTTACCCTTGACAGTGACTCACACACTTGTCAGGGTTCGCTCTGATACCAAACTGAAACAACCCGACCCATTTTTTTTTATAGCATCGAAATTAGTATTCCATAAATACTAACTCTCAACATGCTAAATTGCCAATCACAACAAACCAGCGGAAATCAATAAGCAAATAAACCAATCAACCCTTCAATAAATCTCATACTTTATTGAACCAATAACCAAACATCTCAATTCCAGCATCAACAAATTCCATAACAATTCCAAAACCATCAACTTAGTATTTCTAACACATTAATGCAATGACAGCAAACAACCGAGACACTAGATCATCTCCTCTTCCTTGCCTTGATTCCACGATCACATTTTCTCTTTACCTGCATCACATGGATAAAAGAGATGCGTGAGTATTATCACAAATACTCAGTGAAACGGTCATCCCATCTACATGCTATACACACAGGCATAAGAAAGAGATACAATACCAGGATGAACAATCAACAATGCATCACACAACAACCCAACGCGAAAAATAGCACAATCAATACGTCAAACTGACAGTAACGATCAACACTACACGCCAGTGTCGATCATCACCCGAACGCAGAACCCAGGAAACTTAACAAATCGATTTCCTGCACCAAAATCCACTGAAATCTAACCCAAACAACACAACAATCGCATCCTATCAGTTCCTTTGCCCAGATAAACCTATGGTCACGCACTCACCTCGATTCGGGAAGAAAAACGGATCGAAATCAACGAAGAATGCGAAGAACACGAAGAACGCGGATCCACCAAGCCCGAATCCTCTCCTAATCGCAGAACTCAACACCAGAAACGATCTCCCGAGCCTCACAATCACACTAACGAGCTTTTAGGATTAAGAAATCGAAAAAATCAACAATGATTCTTTCTTTCTCTCAAATCCTCTCACAAAAACTCACTAAAAAACTCTCTAGAACTTTTTGGAAACTTTTTGGAACCAAAAGGTCTGACAGAAATCGGCCACAACCCTTTTATAGGGAAGCCATAGGGTTTTTTCCTAAACCGAGCCGAACCGACGACTCAAATCGAACTAACCCGGTCCAGTTTACTCGAGTGTCGATCGACACCCACCCTTGTGTCGATCGACACCGAACCAAAAATTTGATATTTTGGTTTGCGGATGTTACAATTCTCCTCCACTAATACGGATTCGACCTCGAATCACACACTACTGTCCTACTAAGGTTAACACTCCCGTCCGAAACCCGACTAGATTAGCCCGGAAACATCAACATTGCAACGTTCCCTGATCTGGATTAGGTCTGACCGATTGATCGCGCAACAATCAAATAAGAACATGCACGACCAACTGTAGACCCAAAATTGGGCCAATTGATCGCGCAACAATCAAACAAGAACATGCACGACCAAAGACGCTACATCTGTTTACCAGGGTCGTCTGAACCGAGGTTCCAAACACAAGTAAAAACCTCTGACTAGTCATCCATTTACACATCCTTATCACACTCCTGACCTACCCGGCCAGCACCACCTGAGATCACTCCCGATCCCTGAAGCTCATCTAGTCCTATATAGCCACGTTTCAGACATTGATTGCTCTCAACTCATATCCACACCACTCACACTCTCAGGACACACAGTCCGTCAAGCTCTCGGTGTGCAGGGAAACTCACATCCCCTGGAGAGAACTCACATCTCTCAAAGAAAATACAGGAAAACTCACATCCCCTAGAGAGAACTCACATCCCTCAAGCAATTACAGGGAAACTCACATCCTCTTTATTCGGGAAAATCCTCATTCCCTAGAGCAATCAATTCTTAACGCCTATAGCATCTCTGACTAGAACTACCCTCTGTGGTCTCAACCTGACATCCCACTCTCATCCTTGACCAATCCTCAGGTCAACTCTAACATGACATTCTACTATCCCGGAATATCATCTCATCTATGACCACTCCTCAGGTCATCTGAAACAACCCAATCACACAGGGTGTTTCCACTAGAGTCTCTAGGAATAGACAAGTTCTAACTCCCATAAAACTTCTATTCCCAAACCCTCAGAAATAGACAAGTTCTAACTCACATAGAACCTCTATTTTCCGATGCTCAGAAATAGACAAGTCCTAAGTCACATAGAACCTCTATCTCCATCCCACGCATCATTCCTGACACACTAGTCATACCATAAGAACTCCACATTCTATAACACATAACTCATGACACTCCCGTCATACCATAGGAACTCCTCATCCTATAACACATAACTCATGACACTCCCATCATACCATAAAAACTCCTCATCATATAAATCTCAAACCATAAGAATACACATCTTATTCAACTAATCAATAAGAACTACTCATCTTATTAAATCCCAAAATACAAAATTCATTAATCCTCAAAAGAAATACATAATTCAAAAACCACATAGCAAACATGCTAAACTCTAAAACTAGAAACCATGAAAACAAACTCAATCCTTGGCCTACTCCTCAAACCATCCCCTGAACCTTGCTTTCATCTTAATTTCTGGTTCCCAGGTTTTCTTCTCCACTCGTCACTTGCTGCCGCTTGAGACAATTCGGCTTGATGTGTCCCGGCTCCCTATAGTGATGACAGACCCAAGTGTCCCGAGTCTCGTCCCTCCTCGGACAGCTCGCCAATTTGTGATCCATGTCCCGGCACCCGAAGCATCCCTGACCACTCTGGCTCGACCCCGAAGTGTCTGCCCACTTCCTCTTCTGTCCTTGCGCAGGCTCACCGCCCTTGCTCGGAACCATCTACTGCCGCGACCTATTCTGCTGCTAAACCGGCAGACTAACCACCACAGTCTGCTTAGCCCTGAGATCCTCCTCAATGGCTGTAGCAGTCTGAACCAACTCCGCCCTCGTGGCGTACTTACTCACTCTGCAGCGAGTCCCCAAATCTGCTCGAAGTCCTCTTAAGAACCTCTTCACCTTGGCCTGCTCGCCTTCCATATCCCTACCAGCATTTACCTAGAGCCGACCAAACTCCTCATCGAACTCCCGGACAGACCGGTTACCCTGAGTCAACTCCAATCGATCCATTACCTCCTATGGAAAGAACTTGGCGTTGAACTCAGCCAAAAAGTCCGCCCAAGTCATCTCCGCCTAAGCTCTCCTAGCCTCCACATCTCTCCACCAGAGATACGCATCACCATCAAGATAGTGAACTGCCAAGTCCACCCGGTATCCCTCTGGTCACCTGAGAGATTGGAAATTACGCTCCAATCTGCTCCTCCACAAATCTGCCTCCTCAGGCTTGGCACCGCACGAAAAAACCCGGTGCCAATCCTCTGTATCTGCTCCATCATCCTCAGGTATGATGGAATCTCCTCAACAACCGCAGCCCTCTGCTGCACCCCAGCCACTCCTGGCTGAACACCAGCCACACCCAGCTGCCCTACCGGAGCCTGACCCTGAGCCGACACCCCTCCTGGTAACCGCTCAAGAACCAACTGTAGCAAGCCCGCCAAACAATCATCTCAATCATGAGCTACACCTGCGGTAGCACCCGCTCCCGGGCCACACTGGGATCAACACCCATCCCACCAATTCTCACAGTGGTACTCGCAGTACCCACACTCACAGATCTCACCTGATGCGTCTGCGAAGCCGCCACCTGCTTCTCAGTGGAATCCTAGGCCAAACTCGCGGCAACAGACTCACTCAACTGCGCCTGGCGACGCCCGCGCCCTCCGCGCCCACCACGACCGCCACGACCTCTGCCTCTAGTACATCTAGCCATCTCATACTGCACTGCCAACAGTAGAAAACTAAGCATACTAAAAGCCATAAAAATGTCAAGAAACACATACCGTAGAATCCCATTGAAGGCTCGGAGAAGATGATCTAGGACTCCAAACCCACACAACAATCAATTGACCAATTCACATAATCAATTAATTCAGCACACGCAATTGACTATACACTTAATCAACTACGTTCTCCCGCCCTAGAACCATAAGGCCTCTGATACCAAACTGAAACAACCCGACCTTTTTTTTTTTATAGCATCGAATTTAGTATTCCATAAATACTAACTCTCAACATGCCAAATTGCCAATCACAACAAACCAGTGAAAATCAATAAGCAAATAAACCAATCAACCATTGAATAAATCCCATACTTTATTGAACCAATACCAAACATCTCAATTCCAGCATCAACGAATTCCATAACCATTCCAATTCAAATTCCAAAACCATCAACTTAGCATTTCTAACACATGAATGCAATGACATCAAACAACCGAGACACTAGACCATCTCCTCTTTCTTGCCTTGATTCCACGATCACATTTTCTTTTTACCTGCATCACATGGATAAAAGAGATGCGTGAGTATTATCACAAATACTCAGTGAGTATTATCACAAATACTGAGTGAGACGGTCATCCCATCTACATGCTATACACACATGCATAAGAAAGAGATACAATACCAGGATGAACAATCAACAATGCATCATACAACAACCCAATGCGAAAAACAGCACAATCAATACGTCAAACTGACGGTAACGAACGACACTACACGCCAGTGTTGATCGTCACCCTCGATGTCGATCGACACCCACCAATGGTGTCGATCGTCACCCGAATGCAGAACCCAGAAAACTCGACAAATCGATTTCTTGCACCAAAAACCACACGGAATCTAACCCAAACAACACAACAATCGCATCCTATCAGTTCTTTTACCCAGATAAGCCTATGGTCACGCACTCACCTCGATTCGGGAAGAAAAACGGATCGAAATCAACAAAAAACATGAAGAACACGAAGAACGCGGATCCACCAAGCCCGAATCCTCTCCTAATCGTGAAACTCAATACCAGAAACCATCCTCCGAGCCTCGCAATCACACTAACGAGCTTTTAAGATTAAGAAATAGAAGAAATCAACAATGATTCTTCCTTTCTCTCAAATCCTGTCACAAAAACTCACTGGAAAACTCTCTGGAACTTTCTGGAACCAAAAGTTCTGACAGAATTTGGCCACAACCCTTTTATAGGGAAGCCCTAGGGTTTTTCCCTAAACCGAGCCGAAACGACGACTAAAAATCGAACCAACCCGGTCCAATTTACTCGAGTGTCGATCGACACCGAACCAAAAATTTGACATTTTGGTTTGTGGATGTTACACTACCTCCGGATACCGAAGAAATTTTGAGCCAAAGGTTTGGAACTACATCGGTTTATCCAAACAAAAAAAGTCATTTATTAGTATATATCGTTATCCAGTGGTCTAACCAAAAGTTGATATGTGGCAAAATTCAATTGTCACATCAAGTCCCTACATTCTATGGCAATCGAGGACATAATAATAAATATATACTAACTAAAAGGAATAGTTTGAGGCTTCTTAAGCCATCCACATCATCTAAATTAAACTATTTTACTATGATGCCACGACAGCAGCAATTGTGCATCACCGAACCTCATTTAACTCTCATTAGCCCAAACCCTAATTGTTATTCAATCTAAAATCGTGGCCCATCAATCAAAATAGTTAATATGATAAGGCCCACATAATAACTAAACTAAGCAACTCTTACGTGAAGTCCAAATCCTCTCCTAAGCGTCGTCGTCTTCTTCACATTACTCACCACGATTTCTCTTCCAAATCCTAGACAAAAATCAGAAACCGTTACCAATCACTTGCGATTCCTCTTCCGAAACTTCATAAACTTGACGACCGTTATCTTTATTGTCTTCACAGTCATTGCTATTCAATTGTTTTAATGGCCACTACCCACTCGTCCATTACCTTCCACTCCATCGCTTATATAACCAAACAATATACACAAACCTCTTCCAAGCTACACAATCTCTCCTTCTAGACCATTCAGTTAACGTAATTTTAGTCTCTTCACCTTCTACACAAATTATACTAACTGATCCTCTTTAAGTGGAATTATTCTTCCCACCACAACTGCTTATTGTCGTCAGTGGAATACCTACAAGTTTTTCTTCCTATATTTCTTTGTTATGTTTTTTTTTCCTATATTTATTTATTCTGCTACTCATTTGATCACTTCGATTATGGGTTATGACGATTTAGTTTCTCTGTTTTAGGATTAAACTTAGACTCCTCTGTCATTATGATATGTTGCAGGACATATCTATAATATAGATATATATTAGGAGATTAATTAATGTCAAGGATGATATGGTACGAAACGAATTCAAAGAGACCATGGTAAAAATGTTTATGGTTTAATCTTCACAAATATTGCCGTTGAAAATTTCAGCCAAAGATTATCAAATTTAGAATGGATCTAGCATCAACAAGCTAAACCAGGTATTGTCCTACATCTCAAATTATTTGATAGATGAGACTATACAAAAATTAAATTACATATGTACTTTGCAGTCAACCAAATCCAATTGTGTCATAGAAATAGTCAGTTGAGAGGCTAAGTGGTTTAAATATGTCATGATCTTTTATAATTACACAATTATAATCAATAAATTCAATATCTATATTATGATCGTATTCATGCTTCCAAGACTGATCAATAATACTATTCGGGAATTGAACTAGAGGATGCCATAACACATTCTAAGCATCTTGTGTAAACGAGTTTGTGTAATACAAATCTGAGAGGAGGGAAAAACAAGAAAATGCATAAACATTTTTCCCTAAATATTTTAAATTAGTGTGATTCCGATTGTGATGGATACCGAAGAGATTATGAGCCAAAATTTCGGAACTCCCATTGTTTATAAAAAAAAAAAAAGATTGGTATTCTAGGGAATTCTTCTTATTTTAATGTGGATATTTCAATGAGATACCCACATTGGACAAGTTCTCCCATAACGGCCCAACACAACAAAGTAGTATAAAAGCCCACAAAATGTTCGGATGTTCAATGAGATCGGTTTTCGAATCCGTTTCTTCTTGGATCAATTGCAAGTTCGAAAGTGTATGAAGGCTTTTCACACACTATGGGCCCTGCTCGAATGAGATCCTACATTGTTTCTTAATCCACCACTAGGATCAGTAACTTTTTAACAAAAATTTACTAATGGCTTTTTTATTTTTTAAATGTAGACATAAAAAGCCCACATGCTAAAATCCAGTCCCGTGACATACACATGATTAAATTTATCTTTAAAAATTGGACCTTTTTTTTGTCTTTTGCTAAAGAATATCTTCTGCCTTATTGTTAACAATAGTGTCTCGAAATTGAAATTTCATGTCAAAATAAACAGTTGTTTATTCCATAATTTGTAAACATGTCAGTCAGAGCAAAGTAATGCTTACAGAGAACAAAAAAAACAAAGAGACAGTCACGTTTTGTCAATTTACGTGTTCTTTTTGCACTTATTAAATTGGTAAGGGTATCACCAAAAAAATTTTTTTGGTAAGGGTAAGACGGTAAAATCTCGTAATTAATAAAGTAAGTTTGAAAACGAGCAAAGGGTATTTTTGGTACGATGAATCTTTTCCAATTTATAAGGTAAGGGTACAATAGTCAATTCGCAAAATGAATTAAAATATTGGGAAAAGAAGAGAAAGGTATTTTTGGAATGAATAAATTTGGACAATTTATATGGTAATGGTACAATGATAAATGTATATTTTGAATAAAAGTATTAAGAAAAACGATGGAAGGGTAGTTTTGGTATTACATGTATGAGTGGACCCCTGTTAGAACATTTTTCATATGGGGTACATTGTTGACAATAACATATGATTTTGGACCATTTCAGATAATTTTCTGAACAAAAAATACCATCCCGATCTAACTGTCCGAACTAGGGATGCGGTTAAGAGAGGAAGGCAAAGTGACTAGGCAACCCAACATGCTTCCCGAAGAAGAGTTAACTAAGATTATTTAACATGAACTACAAGGTGGCTTGATCCCTGCAAAGGGTACGTAGGCAGCTCGTCTTCGGATGGGTTCAATTGCACCTCCCCTAAAAAAAGGAGTGAGTAGGTACGTATACTCGTATACACCTATCTTTATACACGGCTTACCGTTTAGAATAAATCGAAAGCCAAGTCTTTACTTGGAAAATTATCCAAAATATTTTCTAAAACATACTTCTCTTTGTTATCTCATTTATGTTGGCCACAGTAATGAACTCTACATTCCCAGCGGATTAAAGCGCGCTATATAAATTGTGTTTATTGCTGGAGCAGACTTGTTCACGGGAACATATCCGTAAACCAGAATGTTCATCTCAAAAACTGAGCACACAACTCGCTGGTCTAAGTGTTCATTGTTGGAGCAGACTTGTTCACGGGAACATATCCGTAAACCAGAATGTTCATCTCACAAACCCAGCACATAGTTCGCTCGTCAAAATTCTATGCTCATTGCTGGAGCGGACTTGTTCACAGGAACATATTCGTAAACCAGAATGTTCATCTAAAAAACCCAGCACACAACTCGCTGGTCTAAGTGTTCATTATTGGAGCGAACATCTTCACGGGAAGAGGCTTGTAAACCAGAAAGTTATTCAAAACTCAGTACAAACGGCTCGTCAGCCTGAACATCATCATTATAAAAAATGGCGATCCATCTTCTCCAAAAAATTGCTTATCGCTATTATCTAGCAAAAAACGAACAAATGTTTTGCCATTGTCTCAATCAAACCTATATTCATGTCAAAAAAATCCCTCCATCAATGGAGTCACACCATTCCTTCATCAACGGATCGCCATGATAATCGCGCTCTAACAAGTGACAACATCGGCTTTCATCGAAACAGCTCGCCGCTTCGGCACAATCTTCAGAACGGAGCGGCATCCTTGATTGAAAAGAAAGATATTTGAGTCATCTTTCCAATGGAGTTGGAACGCATTATTTGGAGTTGTGGTTAGAAAGATACATTCGATTTACTAAAGACACACCGATATGGGTTTCTCATGGCTCGTCAAAACGGCTCGCCGCTTTGACATAATCATCAGAACGGATTAGCATCCTTTATGGAAAAGAAATATATTTGAGTCATATTTCCAATGGCGTTGGAATCAAATTATTTGGAATTGTGGTTAGAAAGATACATTCGATTTACTAAAGACACCAATCTGGGTTTCTCGCGCCTCATCAAAACGGCTCGTCGCTTAGGAAAAATCGTCCGACGGATTGGCATCCTAGCTAAAAAAGAAAGACATTTGAGTCAAATTGCATCTAAAAGAAGATTCAAGTCATTTGGATCAGCGGTCCAAAAGTTACATCAATTTTCGTTGAGACGTGTCCATCTTGGCTTTTCAGTATCGATCCGAAGAGATCGGATCTCTACAACTTAATCTGAAGACTTAACGAGCTGAAATTTAGGCAAAAGATATATAATTGAGTTAACTTTCATCCAAAAGAATATTTAAATCATTTGGATCAGTGGTACGAAAGTTACATCAGTTATAGTGGAGGTGTGTCAATAAGGCAGCGATGAGGAATCAACCAGAATCGTATAACACAGATCCTCACACATCATAAAACAGCTCACCTATCTTAAAAACAGCTCGTCACACTTATCAAAGATAATATCGTCTCGCTGCGGATAGTCACAGCTTATCAAAAATGTTCAACTCTCACCACGGTGGCTCGTCTTAAAAAAACGGCCAGCCCATCTTGCGTATGAATAAAAATGGTTCGCTATGATTTCAAAAACGGTTAGTCGCTATTCATCATCAATGGATAGGCATCATATCAATTTGACATCATCCTCTACTATCATCAAACGGCTAGCCGCAGAGGAGTGAGAACAACTTGTTTTAAGTGGCGAGCCGCTGAGAAACTCAATTCAACAAATGGCTAGACACAAAAACGCGGCAGGCGATGGGATTATGGATTGCTTCTCTACAATATGTTTCTAAGTAAAACACGGCAGACAACGTGAGGAATTTTTTTAAGTATGAAGTTAAGGGCGAACCGCTCTAAAGAAGAAGAATTTTTCTCGAACCGCTCTAAAGAAGAAGAATTTTTCTAAGTATGAAGTTATGGGCGAGCCGCTTTAAAGAAGTGGAATTTTTTCTAAGTATGAAATCAAGGGCGAGCCGTCCCAAAGAAGAGGAATTCTTTCTAAGTATGAAATTAAGGGCGAACCATTCTAAAAAAAAGGAATTTTCACAAAAGACTTGTTCTTTGGAATTACTATAAAACGGCGAGCTGTTATCCAACGGATCAACATCAATACATCAGGACGTCCAAAGTGATAAGCCAAGGATGTTATAGAACAAGCGGGTCGACATCGCGCTCTCCCATGGCCTAGCTCCTCTTCGCGGCTCGGCACCAAGATTCGGCATCATGACAACAATGCCTCGGCATCATGTTAACGAGCGGCTCGACATCATGGCAAAACTGCCTTTGCATCACATTAACAGGCAGCTCGACATCATGGCGAAACCGCCTCAGCATCGTGAGTACAACAGTTCGGCATCATGGCGGCGAGCAGCTCAACACTACCCATTAAATGCTTCGGCTCTCCGTTAAGGAACAAATGTGTATCTTCAATGGATAAATTTCAAGACTGATAATTCCACTTTAAGCCATTTTATACCTCGACATTATCATCACTGATACTGCCAAGCTGGAGGGCTAACTGTTGGGGTCGGATTTCTCCCTCTAGGAATTAACATTCCTAAAATGTTTAAAGTATGGAGATAATCCGGTGACCCGCTCATTAAACTGGCGGTTGGATGTTAAACCGGTGAGTCGAATGTATACCAGCAAAGCGATGGGCCGACCCGAAATGACAAGACATAAAAGCAAGCCCAAGACAAATCCAAAAGAGCTAGCTGACTTAGAACTCTCCGCAAATAAATAAAAATATTTAGGAGAATGGAAGTTTTCCTTATTCTTTTAGGCTTAGATATAGTCGACTTTGTAACGCCCGTGAACCAAAAAGTGGATTTTTTTTTGGCATGTGTGTCAATCGACACGGGTTAAAATCAGACCGAGAGGTTTGATTTCTGATCGTTTCGATTTGGGCCGGTTTAGGAAACCCTAGGGTTTCGTTATAAAAGCGTGGGGAACGCGTTTTCTCTTTTCTTTTGGCCGTAATCAGAAGAGGTTGAGAGAGGAAAGAGAGTGTTTATGTGAGGATTGTGAGAGAAGTGATTTCCTTGAGAGAAAATCAATTCTGCTCGGGTTTTTGGAAGAGACGATCGGCTGGGAAGATGGGATCGGATCAGAGTGAAACATTGAGGGTAAGTTCTCCACTCTCTAATCTTGATTTAGGAGGAAACGGTTTGTAAATCGGATGTGTATTCTGAGATTTATCGTTCTTTTCCCGAGAGAGGTTTCTGCAGTTTCGTGTCTGCGATCAGTCCGTTTCGAGGGAGGATTTCTGTCGAACTAGAAAGAATCAGGAGACGATCCATATGCCGTTGGAAAGACCTCGCTGTCTAGTTTGTAGATTAGGGTTCTGATCCTGATTCGGAGGTAATCTCCGTTCTCTGTGTTCTTTCGATTTCAGGGTGTCGTTTCTAAAATCTCTGTTTTTCCAGTTCCAATTAGCAAGATTGCGGGTTGTTTTTCCGTTGAATCTTAGGTATGCATAGGACGATCTACATACCGTTGTGTAGATCTCTCTGTCTAGTTTTCAGAACAGTTTTCCGATTCTGTTTCGGAGCTGTGGTTGATGAGATAATCGATTCCAAAATCAAGGTGAGTGCGCGACCATAGACCCTCGGATTAGGATTTGATGGAATATGATTGATTGCTGTTGTTCCTGGTTGTATTCGTGTTTGGATATTGAATTTTGTGCAGGAGATCGATGAAAACGCGTCTGGAATCGATCCATGAGAGGATATGATCGATTCTGGTTTTCTGCGTTTTCTGGGCTCTGTGTCGAGCGACACACGGTGTTTGTGTCGAGCGAAACAGAGTGTTTGTGTCGATCGATACGCATTTCTGATTGCCGTCAGTTTGACGTATTGATCGTTGTGTTTTGCGTGTTGTTTGATAACCCTGGTATTGTATCTATGCTATGACTGAGTACATGGTATGTTGATGGGAGGACCGTCTCACTGAGTATTTGTGATAATACTCACGCATCTCTTTTTGCCATGTGATGCAGGTAAAGACAAAGTATGATCGTGGAATCAGGGCGAGGACGAGATGCATGATCTAGTGGTCTCGTTTGCGTGGATTATTGGATTGCTAGGTTGTTAGTGATTCGATATAGAACGGTCTAGGATGTTGAATGATTGGTTATTGGTTTATGAAGTATTATTTAATGGTTTATTTGCATAATTGATTTCCGCTGAATGTTTGCTGTATTGAGAATTTTAGCATGTTGAGGGTTAGCATTTATGGGGATGCTAATTCGGTGCTAATTTATATATATAAAAAAAACGGATCGGATTGTTTCAGACTTAGACTAGTATATATATACATGTACATCCTCCGCCAAGGGGTTCCAAAAAAATCAGTAGCAAAACTCTTGTATTCTAAAAACAGTTTCTTTGACAGCTAATAAAAACATCACTTGAGATCTTTACGTTTTACTGGATTTTCCCCAGAATTTCAAACTCTAAAAAGTTACTTATTCTTATCGTAAAATTTAGCATATACTAGATCTTTTTGTTGATGAACTGGGTGATGAAGGTAATTGATTACTGCCATTGCTGGTGCCAGATTGGTAGAGTGTGCGAAGACACTGATTCTGATCTTGATCAGACAACCAAAGTTCAGATTGTGGCGAGATGAAATAATTAGGATTGAGAAATCAGATACGTTTATGGTCGTTTGTGTTATTTTGTTTTCTATTACATGTAACATGTGTAAGTAGTTGTGCATTTTAAAAAGAATAATTTTTGGGTTCATTCTTAGGGGTAAACCTCTCTTATTCACCATATTTTAATTAACCAATTAAAATTTGCCATGTAATATAATTAAATAATTAATATTATATAAAAAATTAGATTAAATAAATAAACAATAATTAAATGAAAATGTGTATTTTATATAGATTACGAGTGATTGTATATATGTCTACTTTTTACATTTTAATCAAAATAAATAGTGGATTCATAAAACATTATAACATGTTTGTTTCATTATTAATTGTTTTAAAAATTAGGAGTATTAAACAGTAATATGTGAGCATAAACTCTCACAAATGAACGTACAATGTTGTATGTTTTCAAACACTCGATTTGAATAAACTTATAGATTTGAGGGTTACTAACCCTAGTATGGGAGCCTAAACCCTCACAAACGAACGTGCAATATTGTATAATTTAAAACACTCTATTTGAGTAATTTAGTGGATTTAAAGGAATAGTAAACCCTAAGATGTCAACCTAAACCCTCACAAACGAACGTAAAATATTGAATGATTTAAAACACTTGATTTGAATAATTTAATAGATTTGAAAGGGGTAATAAACGCTAATATGGGAGCATAAAAAGTAAAAATATATAAAACTATTAGTAATTTATATAAAATACACATTTTAATTTAATTATTTTCAACGATTTAATCTAATTATTTTAGTTTGATAACATAAATTGTTTAATTATATTACATGGCAAATTTTCATTGGTTAATTAAGAGGAAATGAATAAGAGAAGTTCATCCGTAAGAATTTTTCTTTAAACAAATAAATTAACTAGGTAATTAATTCTTTTTCATTTATAGAATAAATCAGTTTCAGTTCTAAAATCAAATAACATATTTGATTAATTATTCCATTTTGATGTTGAAAATAGAATAGATTGAAAAATATTTTATTTTTAAATTAAAATTTTGAATGGAATTTGAAATAGGATTAGTGATGCTTTCAAATGCTACTTCCAATTTTTTTTCTGTCAATAACTTTAGAAACTTAAAACGATTCAGTGGCCCAAATCGGAAAATTAAAGTTTACATAAATAGTTTCTTGTAGAAAAACCCGGACTCTTTTAGACCCTTCGATCGCATTGATTACATAATGTGAACGTCCGCCATTGTTCAAGGTGTGGAAAAAAGTAAGCATTTTCTTCATCCACGAAATTTGTCAGACCTCACCAAGAAACAGTGTACCAAGATTTTACCTCCCAAAACAAAAAAAAAAACAGTGTACCAAGACGTAGATACGTCTACATGATTCTCAATGTCAAAATATATTTTTTTTTTATAAATTCTTTATTTGTAACTAATCAAAAATACAGATCCACTCTTATACAAATTTTCTTTTCATTTTTTAATATTAACAAAGTACTTGTTCTTTCTATGATCTAAAATTGGAACTTACCATGAGATGTCAAAATAGTATTTGTTCTTTCTATTCTCTATATTAGACTCTACGAAGAGCGTCAGATCTCGTTCTACCTTCGTGGTTTCCAGACCTCAACGCATTTGTTGCTTGTATTAGAGACTTGGTCATCTAATGTTTCGACTTATAGATATAACATTCTTTACACACCAACCATATTAAATTAGATATAAATATTGATTACACAAAAGTTATTTTATAGAATGAAGGTAAAATAATTGTCAATGGCTTCTATCAATTAATTAAACCGATTCATAACTTAAACAAAACAACCTACGTTTATATACGAATATCGTGTGGATAAGGTCGAACACTACGTTCTAACAGATCTGTTTTTGAGTTACTAAGACGATGGATGTAGGTTCCAGAAAAGGCCAAGAATGCGGACTCGCAGCTCTCGAATCAGTCTGGATGAACGATGAAAGCTGGCCATATCATCGCATTTTACATTGCAAATATCATTATTTTTTTTTGTAAAAACCCAAAACATATAACAGCTTAAAAACAGGAATGGAGACAATAGTTATTAGACCTGGGCGAGGAATGGATATAAAAAAAAATACAGTATTTGTTATTCGATTTGTTTTTGATGGATCTCTAATTTTCTGATTTGCTTTGTTTCGAAAAATTTCAGATATCCGGAATTTTTTTCTGGATATTTGCGGATAACAAGATCTTCGCAGATATCTGTTTTAAACCAAAAAAATAAATACCATAATATTTGTTTCAAAAAAAGGTTTTAATATAAGATATTCGTTTTGTTTTTGACGGATATCTAATTTTCCAATTTGCTTTGCTTCGAAAATTTGGGATATCCGGGATGACGGATATCCGGATTTTTCTGAATATTTGCGGATATCAAGATCTTCGCGGATATCTGTTTTAAACAAAAAAAAAATTAAACACCATAATATTTGTTTTTAAAAAGTGTTAATAAAAGATTTAAACTAATTGATCAATATATATATGAAATGGTTCTAATTTTATTCGACAAATTGTTTAAAAGATGAAACATGAAAGATTAAAACGGTGAAAAATGAAATATATATTTTTATTTAAGAAAATATATTTCAAATAAAGTTAGTATCTATCTATTTTTACTATAAATATATTCGCTAAATAGATTTAAAAGTAAAAAATTTAAATATAAGTTATAAATCTATCATATTATATGTATATGCTAGAGAAAGTCTGCGTGTTTCGCAGAAAAACTATTTAGGTGATTTTTAAAATTATTTTAATATCATATATATATATATATATATATATATATATATATATATATATATATATATATATATATATACTTTAATGATGTTTAAGATTTATGCTCATAAATTCCAATTTTTAAAAAATTAAAACATCATTTTTAAGTTTAATATGAAGTGAACTATATGCAATTTTAATATCTATATTTAAGTTCATCAATTTGCTAGTATCAATATCTTTTCTCAATACAATTTTAATATCTATATTTTAATATCTTTTCTCAATATATTTACCTCGTGTCAAAGATAGAAGATGACCGGATATGTTTTGGCCGGACTGAAAAGATGATCATATACGCACATAATCTAGTGAGGACAGTGAATACAAAAATCCTTTTTTTGATCAGTTATGAGCGTCTAATAAAAAAGAAGCAAAAAGTGTTAACGTTGTTACGTTTTGTTTTTTTCTAGAGAAGTGAGGAGGAAAGCTGTCACGTTTTTATTGTTTTTGCCCAAAATTCTAACTAAAAAAAATACCCCCACAACCCGTTCACGAATCTGCACCCTACGCGTCTCTCTCTCAATCTCATCTAGCTAGATTTGCGAATCATTATTTCCATATGAACCGTACGGAAACGAAAATAAACACTCAAAATGAAGGTTTATGCCAGCCGACAAATAGATAAGAACATTAATAAGAAATATGAGGCCGAGAATCCAATGTCTAACTATCTATAACAATGTCCCTCCCTATAAAGTATTGCCTCTCAAGTCTCCACACTCGATTCTTATCACCAAAGTCAATTAAGAAAGAGCACCTAAGGTGATAGGTCTGGTACAGAAGAAATGTCAAGCGTCAAAAACAATACTGCGGCTAACGGAGTTCCCCCTTACTCCACCGTACGAGCTTCCATCGTCCAAGCCTCTACCGTCTATAACAACACTCCGGCCACTCTTGGTAATCCATTATTTCTTTTGATTTGTAATTTTGGTTTTGCGTAGCAAGAAGCTCTCTCACTCTACATATGTGTGTATTTGCAGAAAAGGCAGAGAAGTTGATTGCGGAGGCTGCGAGTAACGGATCGGAGCTGGTGGTGTTTCCGGAGGCGTTTATCGGTGGTTATCCTCGTGGTTTTAGGTTTGGCATAGCTGTTGGTATTCATAACGACGACGGTGGTGATGAGTTTCGCAACTACTATGCTTCTGCTATTCATGTTCCTGGTATAATTAAGCCTCTATCTTTGACTTTTATTTTTCTTCTTCTTATTTTGTGTAATAATCTATTAAGTAATTTATAAATTTGATACTATTACTTATAATATTATTATATATGATAGTCACTTATAAATATCAAATTTATATTTTTATAATATGTTAAGGAAAAAAATATAGATCCGCCTTGATCTGCTATGGTTTGAGATGTATCTACGTTTTGGACGATTGAATTTTTATTGGAACTAATTATAACTTGACTGTGAGAAGACACAAATTCAGTTTGATATCTTTTTGTAATTTTTAGACTGAAATTTGTTGGAACAAGCATCTGATTAGTGAGTAACGAATGAAGCAATTTTGAGCTTTCATTTACAAAAGTGCCAAGTGTTGGAAGGAATTTGTGATGTTGTATTCAACAGGGCTAGGTCTTAGTTTATTTGAGCATAACAAGCTTGGGTCACTAATAACTCTTTCTTGCACATTAATTAGCTTGGGTTTTGTGATGAAACTACAGGCCCTGAAGTAGAAAAACTGGCGGAGATAGCTAGGAAAAACAATGTGTACTTGGTCATGGGGGCGATAGAGAAGGACGGGTACACACTCTACTGCACAGCCCTTTTCTTCAGTTCCCAAGGTTGCTTCTTGGGCAAGCACCGTAAGCTCATGCCCACATCTATGGAACGTTGCATCTGGGGTTTCGGGGATGGATCAACCATCCCTGTTTACGACACTCCCCATGGCAAACTCGGTGCTGCTATTTGCTGGGAAAATAGGATGCCGCTCTACAGAACTGCCTTGTACGCAAAAGGTCAGTCCTCCATTTCCTCTGTTATTAAAAAATATGTACTCTGATAATATCTCATGTCAAATTTCATGAGTTTCGCATTTAGTAATCAAATAACCTTGAAGGATGGAATGACTCGTATGTCCCTTGTATATTAGATTAAGCCCTTTCTAACTTTTATGTAAGACTCCTAACAGTTTTGATTTTGGGCAGGAGTTGAGATTTATTGTGCACCTACTACTGATGGCACAAGGTTATGGCAACCATCTATGCTTCACATTGCGCTCGAAGGTGGATGTTTTGTGTTGTCAGCCTGCCAGTTCTGCCGGCGTAAAGATTTCCCTGATCATCCTGATTACTTGTTTTCCGACAACTTCAGAGAAGCCGATCCTACTATTGTTACCGCAGGTGGTAGTGTCATTATTTCACCTTTGGGAAAGATTCTCGCCGGACCAAACTTTGAATCTGAGACCATCATCACAGCTGATCTTGGTATATATGTATACTCTTCTTTGATATTCATCTAAGGCTAGAGAATATGATAAGTTTTTGACGTAATCATATTGATAACGTTTTTTTACTCATCCAGATCTTGGCGATATAGCAAGAGCCAAGTTGTACTTCGATGTGGTCGGACATTACTCGAGGCCAGAGGTTTTCAACTTGACCGTAAATGAGGACCCAAAGAAATCGGTTACATTTGTGTCGAAGGTGGAGAAAGTAGAGGATGAGCCAGACAAGTAATGGAGAAAACCAAGGATGAGTCAAAAAAATAATAATCGATCGATGTTTAGTTTCTGTTAAGTTTGCTTATCTTTCTGCTCAATAATGTAAGAGACAATTGGATATGATCGATCAATGTTGTTTAATGTTGATCCAATTAGATCGACAATGAATTTAGGATAGGTCGGAGGTCGGAGAATCTCGTTTATAGAACGTTGAGTCGAAAGGGGGAAAGTCCAAATAGACCGCTAAAGATAGTCCGGACAGATCCCGGGCTATCAGTTCGCTAGCTGAGAGATCGTGGTAGGTCGGACAGGCCCCGGGCTGCCAGATTTTGTGTATAAAGAGTAGAATTTAGAGAGCTCGCGAATGACGGCGCATGTGCTTCGTGAGGAATCAATCCATGCCCTTCATAACACCCTTTGACCCCTATTTATAGTGAAAGGTGACAGGTTTAACTTGAGTTCAACTGACCGTGGTGCGATCAGATCGCGGTTAACAGCCGGAGTGGGTCTTTGGCAGCCCGCTGGGCCTCTGCCTCCTTTGGTGATCCGCATCTCGCGATCTGCTCAGAGTGTTGGGCCGCAGCCCCGGGCCCAACATTTAATAAATCCAATTTGGTTCTCTTCTCTTGTATTTCAATACGTAAAATCCATAAAGGTGATTTTATGATGTTACTGTTTTAGAATTTGTTTGCAAATCGGAAAAACAAAATGTGTTATATTCCTTTTTTCTTATTCCTCTTATATTCTTTTTTTTTTGGTTGAAATAAGTTATATTCTTTTTTTCGGCTTCGTGTTATCTGTTACCTGTGACTTCTTATTTTTCATTTTTTTTTTTATGTTTTTTCTTTGGTCTTCTTTATACAAAACAATTTTTTTGCTTCCTTTTGTTTTTATTTTTCTGTGACATGTGACCAAAATAACCATTCAAAACATACAAACATACAAAGCATCCGCAAAACCATAAAAGTTTTTTAGTTATTCTGAGTTTTGCTGTGAATGGTGTGTAAAAAGGAAGAAAAATATTTTTTCCAAAATATACTGGATCCACCGTCATTTTTATTGTAGCCAAGTGTTTTTTTTTTTCAGTAGAAAATTTTCTACCAGTAAATTATATGAGAAAAAATTCTACTGATTTTCCAAGTGTAAAAAAAGTTTTGGGTGAGACCCATAATGTTTTGGAAGAAATTTTTTTCGTCTAACTTATCTATCAATCACAACAATATGTGATTCGCAGCCAATGAGACCAATAAGTCATCAATGCCTTTTTCATGCCCACAAACGTAGACAAAAAATGTTGTCCTTCTTCAACGACTCCAACATTGTAGATCAATCATGCAATATATACATTTTCTCTCCCTTATTGATAGCATGTGGATATAAAGGTAATCGTTTATGTTAGGTTATTTAGCATCTTCTCCAAAACCTGGAAAATAAATTTAAGAAACAATAAAACATACTATAACCCAAATCTCTTATCTTATAAAACAGAAGTTAGAGAGAGAGTCATTTTTCTACTATCATAATAACATTTTAGCTTTTTTAATACATGTCAATTTCTCAAATTTTTTTGGCTTTCAATTTTTTTCTAAAACCTAATTATTAATCTAAATTTCACAATTCAAAAACCTTTCAACATGTTATAAGTTGTAACTTTTCACTATCTTCGCTTCCTACTTACAAGGAGAAACTGCTATTTTAGTGGACATATATATTTTCGAAATCACTATCTACAAGAAAAAAATATCCACCCTCTTTTCACTCTATTAGTTTTTTCAATAGCCTTCTCTCTCCCTATGATTTTGTTTGTTTGTCAATCGCTCCTCTTGATCATAAGTGTTAACTACAAACATACTCTTTGCTACTTTTTTCGTTTCTTATTGAATCCATATATTTACTGTAACAACCGCAAACCAAAATTTATGAATTTTGATCATGCGTAGATCAACGCAGTGAGTGTGCATCGATCGACGCACTTTGCAGATAAACCGACGGGTTCGGTTTTGAAACAAAGGTTTGCGGTTTGGGTTAGGGAAAATCGTAGGACTTGCCTATAAAAGAAGGCCAGCCTCATCAGTTGCTATTTTAGAGAGAAAAATAGATAGAGACTTGAGAGAATTGAGAGAATTAAGAGAGAAGCGATTTTGTTGAGGAGTTGAGGTTTTGGAGGCAATTTTGTCCGGTTTTGGAAGAGGAGGCAAAAGGCCAGTAAGAACAAATCGGTTCAGAGTGAAAATTTTTGGGTACGTTCTCCACTCACTGATCTTGACATAGGAGAAAACCGTTTGTCAATCGGATGTATATTCTAGGAGTTATCATTGTTTTACTGAGAGAAGTTTGTTCAGCTTCGAATCTCCGATCAGTCCACTTCGAGGGAGGATTTCTCTCGAACCAAGAGGACTCGGGAGACGATCTGCATACTGTTGTTTAGCACTCTCTATCTAGTTTTTGAAAAAGGTTTCTGATCCTGTTTCTGGGGAGTTTTTCTGTTAGAATCGATATGAATCGAGATGAGTGCGTGACAATGGCTTATCTGGGTAATTGGGGTGTTCATGATGCGTTTGATTGTGAATTGGAATGGATTGATGTTTATTACTGCTTGTTTTGGGTGGTTTTCGTGTCTTAATGATGTTTTTAGTGTAGAGGATCGATCTTTTTGGTCAAAGAAACGAACCTTGTGAAGAAGATTCGTGTTCTTCGACACTGCAATATGCGTCGATCAATGCAAGTGTCAACAGTGTACGTCGATCGACGCAAGTGTCGGTTGTGTCTGTCATGTCAGCAAAGCTTGCGTCATTCGACGCAAGGGGCTGCGTCGATCGACGTAGTGTCTGAACGTGATTTTTATGTGTTATTTTATTGCGTTGTTGGTTGTTGATTAATCCTTTGGTGTTAGGGTATTCCTTTATACCTGTGTGTATAGCCAGTTGATGGAATGACCATCTCACTGAGTTTTGTGATGATACTCACGTATCTCTTATAACCATGTAATGCAGGTAAAGAATAGATGTGATCGTGGAATCATGGCTGTGAAGAGGAGATGATCTAGTGTCTCGTTGTTATTGTGTTTTCCGCATTATTTAGAACTGCTAAGTTGTTGATTGTTATTGTGTTGTTGTTTCGAATTAGTATTTATGAGAATACTAATTTGAGTGTGTCACGTTTTGGTATCAGAGCTCTTACGATTTTAGGACGGGTTAAAGGTGCATTTAAGATATGATTGTTTGATTGATTATGAGTAGTTAGTCAATTGAGTAATTTTAGAGTCCTAGATCATCTTCTTCGAGTCTTCAATGAAATTCCACGGTATCTGTTGTTTCATTTTTTTCTAGCTTTTTAGTATTATTAGTTATGCTGTTGTTAGTGCAGAGAGTGATGGCTAGAGTTTCTAGTGGTAGAGAGGCCGTGGTGGTCGTAGAGGTCGCGGTGGTCGTGGAGGGCATGGGCGCGGGGACTTATGAGTGAGTCTGCTACCGTGAGTGTGGCACAGGATTCCATGCAGGAGTAGGTGGCTGATCCGCAGATGTTTCAGGAGGGGTCCGTGGGTGTGGTCAGTGTGAGTACTAGTGAGAGGACTGGCGGGTCTGGTGTGGGTCCCAGTGTAGCTGACTATGTGGGCCCAAGAGCGGGTGCTGCCGCAGGTGTTGCCCAGGATCGAGATGATCGTCTGGCGAGTTTGCTACAGTAGATCTTGGAGCGGTTACCGAGAAGTGTACCGGCTCAGGGTCAGGCTCCAGTAGTGCTACCTATGACAGGAGTGCAGCCAAGAGTGGCTGGTTTATAGCCGGAAGTGGCGGTTGCGAAGAAGCTCCCATCTTATCTTAAGATGAGATAGCAGATGTAGAGGATTGGCATGGGATTTTTATTGGGAGGTGCCAAGTCGGAGGAGGCGAATGAGTGGCTGATGAGACTAGAGCGTAGTTTCATATCTCTTAGGTGTCCAGAAGGATATCAGGTGGACCTGGTGGTACATTACCTAGATGGTGATTCACATCTCTGGTGGAGAGGTGTGGTGGCTAGAAGAGCTCAGGCGGTGATGGCCTAGGAGGAGTTTTTAGTTGAGTTCAATGCCAAGTTCTTTCCACAGGAGGAGATGGATCGGTTAGAGTTGAGGTTCTTGGAGTTGACTCAGGGTGACCGGTCGGTTAGGGAGTTTGATGAGGAGTTTAGTCGACCCCTGATTTATGCTAGTAGAGGCATGGAGGACGAGCAGCCCCAGGTTAAGAAGTTCTTGAGAGGACTTCAAGCTGATTTGAGGACTCGCTGTAGAGCGAGTAAGTTTGCCACGAGGGCAGAGCTGGTTGAGACTGCTACAACGATCGAGGATGATCTCAGGGAGTAGGTTGTGGTGGTTAGTTCGTCCGTTCTGCAAAGAAGATCGCAGCTGCAGGTGGGTCTGAACAAGGGCGGCAGGCCTGCGCAAGGACAGAAGAGGAAGTGGGAGAGCTCTTCAAGACTGATTCAGAGAGGTCAGGGTGGTTCAGGATGCTTTGGGTTTGGAGGCATGGATCACCGGATGGCGAGCTGTCCGAAGAATAGCGAGCCTCAAGATACTCGGGTATGCTTTCACTTTAGGGAGCATGGGCATATCAAACCCAAGTGTCCCAAGATGTAGCAGATGGTTATGGCAGCAGTGCAGCCGGTGGCACAGAGTACAGCAGTACAGCGGGTGTTCACTTCGATGAAGGCAGGTAGTTCAAGCGCTTGGTCTGTCACATGTAAATTTCAATCTTGACATGGAAAATTCTTATGGTTATGAATTTTTGTCTGTTTGGAATTGGGAGTCCTATGATAGATTGTTAGGGTTCTTAGGCACATGGGATTAGTGGATGAACCTTATTAGTGGACGGTTTTGAGTCCCATATTTTGTTTGATTCTGGAGCTACTAATTGCTTTATTATTATGGGGTGTCCTGAGAGCAGCAGTATCCAGAGCGATTCCGGAGAGCAGTTAGGAGTAGTTAAGGTTGCTGGTGGGAAGTTCTTAGCTACTGTTGGTCAGGCTAGAGATGTTGATATTATGGTAGTTGGTGAGTCTATGCCAGCGGATTTGGTGATTAGTCTGGTGGAGCTGTACGATGTCATTCTCGGTAAAGATTGGCTGGATCGGTACAGAGTGCATCTGATTGTCATCGGGGACGAGTTGTGTTCGAGCGAGAGGCAACGAGGTTGGTTTATCAGGGAGTGAGGCCGATTTCTGGGAGTCTCGTGATCTTGGTGATTCAGGCTGAGCTATTGATTGAGAAGGGTTGCGAGGCGTATTTGGCGATAATAGTCATGCTAGAATCCGTTGGAGAGGTTGTAGTTGGGGATATTCGAGTTTTTCAGGACTTTTAAGATGTTTTCCAATCATTGCACGGATTACCGCCGTCTCAGTCTGATCCTTTGACGATTGAGTTGAAGCCCGGGACGACTCCGATATCTAAGGCACCTTACCGAATTACTCCAGCAGAGATGGCAGAGCTAAAGAAACAGCTGGATTATCTATTGGGAAAAGGATTTATCCAGCCTAGCTATTCACCATGGGAGCACCGGCGTTATTTTTGAAGAAAAAGGATGGGAGATTCCGGTTATGCATCGATTACCGGGGACTTAACCGAGTCACTGTGAATAACAAGTATCCTCTGCTGCAGATTGATGAGTTGTTGGATCAGTTGCATGGGGCTACTTGGTTCTCCAAGATTGACTTGGCGTCGCGTTACCATCAGATTCCTATTGATGAAACAGATCTTAGGAAGACTGCTTTAACGATGAGGTATGGGCAATTTGAATTTTTGGTAATGCAGTTCGGCCTGACTAATGCAATAGCAGCATTCAAGAGGCTGATGAACGGGGTCTTTCAGGAGTATCTAAATGAGTTTGTGATCATCTTTATTGATGATATTTTGGTGTATTGGAAGAGTCTTGAGGAGCATGAGGTTCGTCTGAGAGTGGTTTTGTAAAAGCTACGAGTGCAGAAGCTGTATGCTAACTTTAGCAAGTGAAGTTTTTGGAAGCGGGAGATGGTTTTTCTCGGTCATATAGTTTCTGCATATGGAGTTTTTGTGGATTTGGCGAAAATAAAGGCTATCAGAGAGTGGCCTAGACCAAGGAATGCCACTAAGATCAGGAGTTTTATCGGTTTGGCATGTTACAACAGGAGATTCGTCATGGATTTTGCAAGTATGGCTCGGTCTATGACAAAGCTAACACAAACCTTTTGAGTGGTGTTCGGCTTGCAAAGAGAGTTTCGCGAAGCTGAAGGAGATGTTAAATAGTATACCAGTGTTGGTGTTACCCGACCTGGGTGAGCCTTACGTAGTGTATACAGATACTTCAGGAGTTTGTCTAGGCTGTGTGTTGATGCAGCAAGGTAATTGCTTATGCGTCAAGGCAGCAGAGGAAGTACGAGAGCAACTACCTTACCCATGATCTGGAATTGCCTGCGGTGATTTTCGCTTCAACAATTTGAAGATCTTATCTTTATGGCAGAAAAGTACAGGTGTTCACAGACCATAAAAACCTAAAGTATTTCTTTACGCAGTTAGAGCTGAACTAAAGACAGAGATGTTGGATGGAACTAGTAGCCGATTATGATTTGGAGATTGGTTACCATCCTGGTAAAGCTAATCTAGTTGCAGATGCTTTGAGTCGGAAGAGAGTCACTTCGGCTCAGGAGCGAGATGTGGAGGCTTTGATGAGCGAGATTAGCACTTTGAGGTTATATGTTATCTCATAGGTGTTGTTGGGGTTAGAGGCAGCTAACCAGGAAGACTTGTTGAGCAGGATTCGAGTAGCTCAGGAGAAGAGTTAGGGGTTGATCAATGTTTCTAAGGTTGCAGGTTCTGAGTATCAGGTCTCTTCGAACAGGACGATACTTGTGAATGGGCAAGTTTATGTGCGTAAGGATGAGGATGTGAGGCAGGAGATTCTGAGATAGGCTCATGCGAGCATGTTGTTTATTCATCCAGGAGCGACTAAGATGTACCGGGAACTGAAATGATATTATCACTCGGTCAGGATGAAGAAGGATGTTGCTAACAAGGTGGCAGCTTGCATGTGTGCCAGTTAGTGAAGGCTGAGCATCAGGTTCCGAGTGGTTTGCTGCAGAGTTTACCCATTCCAGAGTGGAAGTGGGATATAATTACCATGGATTTTGTTTTAGGGTTGCCAGTTTCGCAGACCTATGATGCTATTTGGGTGATTGTGCATCGTCTGACTAAGTCCGCACATTATCTTGCCATTAAGAAGACCGATGGAGCAGCATTTTTGGCTAAGAAGTATGTGCGGGAGATAGTGAGGCTGCATAGAGTGCCAGCGAGTATCGTATCAGACAGAGATATGAGGTTTGCTTCTGAGTTTTGGGGAGCATTCCAGGCTTATATGGGCACTAAGGTGCATATGAGTACTGCTTATCATCCTTAAACATATGGGCAATCTAAGAGGACGATTCAAACACTCAAGGATTTTTTGAGGATGTGTGTACTGGATTATGGTAGTCATTGGGCTGATCACTTGAACCTGGTTGAGTTTGCGTATAACAATAGCTACCAAACGAGTATTGGTATGGGTCTATATGAGGCTCTATATGGGAGGCCATGTCGTACACCATTATTTTGGACTCAAGTGGGGGAGAGGAGCATTTTTGGTGCAGATTTTGTTCAGGAAACGATAGAGAAGATCCGTGTTTTGAAGATGAACATTAAGGAGACTCAGGATCGGCAAAGGAGTTATGCTGATAAAAGGAGGAAAGAGCTAGAGTTTTAGCTGGGAGATCAAGTGTATCTCAAGGCAGCGATGTTGAGGGGTCCTAACAGATCCATTTCTGAGAATAAGTTAAGTCTGAGGTTTATGGGTCTGTTGAGGGTCGTGGAATGGGTGGGACCAGTAGCTTATCGGTTGGAGTTATCTCAAAGTATGAAGGCATTTAATACGGTCTTCTATGTGTCGATGTTGAGAAAGTGTCTGCATGCGTCTGAGGAGGTGTTGGCTACGATTCTGGAGGATCTTCGAGAGGAGAGTCAAGGTTCTGCGCCAGAAGTAGATACCATTGTGAAGAGTCTTGTGAGACTGTGACGGTGTTGAGGAGGAGACTTGGGAACCAGAGACGAAGATGAGGGTAAAGTTTTCGAAGTGGTTCGAGAAGCAAGTTGAGGCTTCAGTTTGTTTCTCTGGTTTTTCAGTTTCAGAGTGAGCATGTTCCTATGAGTTTTTGTTTTATGTATTTTCGTCGGCATGTAACGATTATTACATTAGAGATAATAAGATGAGTATTTCTTATTATTGAGTTTCATAAGATGAGTATTTCTTATGAATGAGTTCTATAAGATGTGTATTCTTATGGATTGAGATTTATAGGATGAGGAGTTCCTATGGTATGATCGGTGTGTCATGAGTTTGTGTTGTGGATGGAAATAGATGTCTTATGTGAGTTAGAACCTGTCTATTTCTGGGAGTCTCGGAATAGAAGTTTTATGTGAGTTAGAACTGGTCTATTTCCCGAGACTCTAAGGGAAACACCTTCTGTGATTGGGTTGTTTCAGATGACCTGGGGTTGGTCATGGTTGAGATGATATTCCAGGTTAGTGGAATATCATGGTGTAAGAGGGAGAGAGGTAATTCTGGTCGACAGGTGCTTATGATGTACGTTACAGAATTGGGGGATGTAAGTTTCTCTATAGTTTTTTGGGGATGACTGATAGCTTGACGGACTGTATGTCCAGAGAGTGGGAGGGATATGGTGCATACCAATAGGTTGACGAACCCGTCGATCGACGCACTCTGCAGATAAACCGACGGGTTCAGTTTTGAAGCAAAGGTTTGCGGTTAAGGTTAGGGAAAACCGTAGGACCTCCCTATAACAGATAGAGAATTGAGAGAGAAGTGAGTTTTTTTTAGTGAGTTGAGCTTATGAAGGCAGTTCTGTCCGGTTTGGCAAGAGGAGGCTAACGGCCAGTAAGAATAGATCGATTCAGAGTGAACCTTTTTGGGTACATTCTCCACTCACTGATCTTGATATAGGAGAAAACCGTTTATCAATCGGATGTGTATTCTAGGAGTTATCATTGCTTTTTTAGAGAGGTTTGTGCAACTTCAAATCTACGATTAGTCCATTTCGAGGGAGGATTTCCGTCAAACCAAGAGGATTCTGGAGACGATGTGTATACCGTTGTTTAGCTATCTCTATCTAGTTTTTAGAATAGGTTTTCGATCCTATTTCTGAGGGGTTTTAGTGTTAGAATTGATCCGAATCAAGGTGAGTGCGTGACAATGGCTTATTTGGGTAATTGGGGGGTGCTCATGATGCGTTTGATTGTGAATTGGAATGGATTGATGTTTATTACTACTTATTTTTGGGTGGTGTTCGTGTCTTTATAATGTTTTAGTGTAGAGGATCGATATTTTTGGTCCAAAAAATGAACCTTGTAAAGAAAGGTTCGTGTTCTTCGACTCTGCAGTGTGCGTCGATCGACGCAAGTGTCGGTTATGTCGGTCATGTTGGCAGACCTTGTGTCGATCGACGCAAGGGGATGCGTCGATCGACGTAATGTCTGAACATGATTTTTATGTGTTATTTTATTGCGTTGTTGGTTGTTGATTGATCGTTTGGTGTTATGGTATTCTTTTACGCATGTGTTTATAGCCGGTTGATGGAATGACCGTCTCACTGAGTATTGTGATAATATTCACGCATCTCTTATAACCATGTGATGCAGGTAAAGAAAAGATGTGATCGTAGAACCATGGTTGTGAAGAAGAGATTATCTAATGTCTCGTTGAATGTTATTGTGTTGTTGTTTTGAATTAGTATTAATGGGAATACTAATTCGAATATGTTTTAATTTAAAAAAAAGGTATGGTTGTCACATTTACCATTTCGACGACTTTCCAACGAGCAATTTTGAACTCACTATTTTTTTTTTTTTAAACATACGTCATCACATTCTATAAAGAAACTAAATTATCGTCTGTTGCTTCCTCAAGATAATTATCTATCCACGTTACCGACATAGCCAATATTTTATACATTTTCTCTTACTATATAAAGGCATGCATGTACCAAGGTGATTGAATGAAGAAAGAAACTTCTCTTTTTCTTTATAAACGTTCGTCTCTCCTCTTTGTTAAAATTCTCTTACTCTTACATACATATATATATCTCACCATAACCTTATAATACGTTATCAGCACTACTTTCTCTATATCCATCCTATACTGTCTAATCTTATACCATTCCATATCGAAAAGGTAAGATTTAATTTATATTTTATTCAATTTAAATTTAAATTTATGTGTTATTTACGGAGTGATAGGTTCGCCTCCTCATGATGTTATGGTAGGCTCTGCCTCTTTAATTATGTAATTGATCATTATTATGGTAGGCGCTACCTCCTTGATCAATTAATTTTTTTTTTTGTCTCCATAATCTCATGGCAGGCTCTGCCTCCTTGATTATATAGAGGATTATGCCTATAGGTTTATCATTATTTTCTTACTATTATTTATTTCTGCTATTTATTTATGTTCATTATTATTATAAATTATATGGAAGGTTCTGCCTCCTGTTATTGTTTTAAATTATGCTGTTATTATCATTGTAACTGTTTTATCATAATTCTATAAAATTGAAATTTAATATGATGTTTAAAATTTTGTTATATAGTTATCATGTCAAACTTGACAAAGCATTGAGATTGCTGCCCTTGATCTATCTGGGAAAAATTATATGACCTAGGCAGTGGGTGCAAAGATGCATCTAAAAGCGAGTGGGCTTCTTGATACTATCGATAAATCAAAAAACACGTCCAAAGAGAAAAAGGTAAAGACCATGACATTCCTACGCCACCATATTCATGATAATCCTGCAGATCTTTGGAAGTCACTCAAAGATAGGTTTGATCACCAAAAATATGTGATCTTACCAAAGCAAAACATGAGTGGTTGAATATAATTCCGCTTTGTTCGGAATCACTTCGAGAATGATGTTATGTGGAGAGAGTGTAAGTGATTTTGATATGATCGAAATCAGCATGGACGTGGAGCTTGGAGATAAAGAAAAGCATGTAGCAGAGGAGGATGAGCTTGATGAGGAGAAGGATTTACAAGTATCTAATGGTCCTATGACACGTTCTAAAACCAAGAAACTCAACCAGGCTGTTAGCATGCTACTTGAGCGTATTAAGAGCAGTTTTGGAGAAGAAGCTTATCAAACCACTTTGGTTTTGATTCAAGCCAAGTGAGTTCAACAAATGGGAAAGTGTACTTGTTTGTACTCTTTTTCCCTTGTCAAGTTTTGTCCCAATGGGTTTTTTTGACAAGGTTTTTAATGAGGCAAACTTTGCACTTCACAATTGCCCATTTGTTGAACAAAAGTCTAAGGCCCTTTTGCAACAACAACCCACGGCCAAGGGAAAGAGAAGAGTCAAGTTCTGTTCAAATTTTATCTTTAATGCATTGTATTTTCGAGAACAGCCTTGTAAGTTGTTCCAAGGTTTGTTCTTTTCCTTTATAAGTTATGTATTATGTTTCTAAACAATCCATCTATCTTTTTATTCTAAAACTCTTTTAAAGATCAGATCAAGGTAAATCAGAGTTCTCTTCATAAACTCTGTGTGACCATTCAATCCATCGGTGAATCAAGAGACAATCCGCAGCTCTTGTGTGATCTTTCGTTCCATCCCTGTTCGTAAATCCGTTGGAACCTTGTTGGTTTACGAATCTGAATTTGTTCTTAGCCTTTCAAAGTGTTGATCATAAGAAGGAACATATTAAGTGGTATCAGAGCCACTTTGAAAAGCTAAGTGTTCATCTGTTCATGTTAAATTGTCTTTTCGAATTCTCTCATATGTTTGAATCCGTTTTTATGAGTTCTAGGTTGATAGATCATGTTCGTGACTTTCACTAAACAGTTTAAGGATGATCGCTTATCCATTTAGTATGAAATTTGATTAGATCATGTAGATCAGTTTGTGAACTGTAAGATTTTGTATTAGATCTCGTGATTTGGAAAAAAACTCTTTAATTTCTTTGATCTCGAATTGAGTTATAGATCTGATATGTGCTTGTGTTTTGATGTTTGATCGTGTCTTTTGAATCATAAATCACATCTGTTTGATTGACATTTGAACTAGTTGACTGCGACTTGTGTTGTTTTGCATCAGGAACTATGGGGAGTGAAGAAGAAGAAACAAGTGTGAGCTGAAATAACAAACTCATCATTGAAGCACTTACTGCCCATATAGAGAAACGATACCACTCTCAATTTATCTCTGCACCTCAAGGAACTCCTACGGGTTAGGAACAAAACCAAATCAGAACAGGTCAAGAACAAACTCAAGCTAGAACCGGTAGAAACAGAGGGCAAGAACACAAAGACCTGGCCAATGATGGTGATACGGATCAGTAGTATAGACATAGAAACGATTCCTCTCGGAGTGGTTCAAGAAGGCGCAGACTTGGGAGAGAAGGCAGAGAACGTGCTCGAGACAATCTAAATGGCCTTAAGATTAAGATTCCATCTTTTCATGGGAAAAATGATCCAGATGCTTACCTTGAGTGGGAGAAGAAGATTGAATTAGTTTTTAATGTTCAACACTACACCAAGTCCAATAGAGTGAAGGTGGCTGCTACAGAATTCTATGATTACGCCCTTAGTTGGTGGGATCAGGTTGTTACTTCTAGAAGACGTAACCAAGAGTATCCGATTGATACTTGGAGCGAAATGAAGAGTCTCATGAGGAAACGGTTTGTTCCCAACCACTACCACCGTGAGCTTCACCAGAAACTAAGGAGACTTGTCCATGGAAACCGTTCAGTAGAAGATTACTATAAGGAGATGGAGACACTCATGCTACGGGCTAATATACAAGAGGATAGTGAAGCTACTATGGCACGGTTTCTTGGTGGTTTGAACCGTGATATACAAGACAGGTTAGAGACTCAACATTACATGGAACTAGAAGAAATGCTACACAAGGCTGAGATGTTTGAGCAACAGTTGAAGAGAAAGAGTTCTTCAAGAACTAATCAGACCATGGGACCATCTTTCACTAAGCCAAATCATTACCGTGAAGAAAGAATCAACTGTCCCAAGGATAACAAACAGATTGTGGCTCCAAAGGTTGACACTACTCCTTCGGTTGATCTTAAAGGAAAGGCTAAGGTGGTTACGGGCAGATCACGTGATGTTAGTTGTTTCAAATGCCACGGGAGAGGTGCTTACGCCAATGAGTGCTCAAACCAGAGAATCATGGTCATTCGTGCTAATGGAGATCTTGAATCAGAAGAAGAACCACAAGAAGAAATTGATGATGATCATGAGGCACTACCCGTTAAAGGAGATCTATTGGTGGCTAGGAGAACTTTGAGTATGCAAACAAGGTCACAAGAACCAGTACAAAGAGAGAATATGTTCCATACTCGTTGTTATGTCCAAGACAAAGTATGTAGCCTTATAATCGATGGAGGCAGTTGCACCAATGTGGCTAGTGAGGTTATGGTCAAGAAGCTTGGGCTTGAAACAAGAAAACATCCAGCACCATACAAGCTGCATTAGCTTAATGATGTTGGAGAATTAAGAGTACGTCATCAGGTTACGGTACCTATCTCAATAGCCAAATATGAAGATGAGATTATTTGTGATGTGTTACCTATGGAAGCTAGTCACATACTTCTGGGAAGACCGTGGCAATAAGATAGGAAAGTCTAGCACGATGGGTTCACAAACAGACATTCTTTTGAGTTCAAAGGCAAGAAAATTACTTTGGTTCCCTTGACACCTCAAGAAGTCTATGAGGATCAGAAATCAACTTCTCGAGGTCATAAACCACCCAGTTTCTTTGCTAAAGCAAGTGAGGTTAAGCAAGCCATCTACTCTAAACACCCTTTGCTTTTATTTATGTTTAAAGAGAATCTGCTTAATGTTACTAACCTTACACCGGTGCTACCGAGTGAGATGACTAAACTTTTGCAAGATTTTAGTGATGTGTTTCCTGATGATGCTCCTAAGGGATTACCACCTATCCGAGGCATTGAGCACTAGATTGACTTTGTCCCTGGTTCATCTCTTCCCAATCGACCATCCTATAGAACTAACCCCTTGGAGACCAAAGAACTACAAAAACAGATTGGAGAAGTCATGGAGAAAGGCCATATCCGTGAAAGCATGAGTCCTTGTGTTGTTCCGGTTCTCCTTGTGCCTAAGAAGGATAGGAGTTGGCGTATGTGTGTAGACTGTCGTGCCATCAATAATATCACGGTGAAGTATCGACATCCATTCCTAGATTAGATGATATGTTAGACGAATTACATGGTTCTAGCATATTTTCTAAAATTGATCTTAAAAGTGGATATCATCAAATTAGGATGAAAGAAGGAGATGAATGGAAAACTGCATTTAAAACTAAGCATGGTTGATATGAGTGGCTTGTTATGCCATTTGGACTCACTAATGCACCTAATACATTCATGCGTTTAATGAATCATGTCCTTAGAGCATACATTGGAGTCTTTGTTGTTTGTCTATTTTGATGACATTCTCATATATAGTCAGAACTTAGAAGAACATATTAAACACTTAGGAATGGTTCCGGAGCTGCTTAGACAAGAGAAACTGTATGCTAACCTCAAAAAGTGCACCTTTTGCACATATAGTCTTGTGTTTCTTGGTTTCGTGGTTAGTGTAGATGGCATTAAGGTGGATGACGAGAAGGTGAAAGCAATTCAAGAATGGCCTAGTCCCAAATCAGTTGAAGAAGTGAGGAGTTTCCATGGATTGGCAGGCTTCTATAGGCGATTTGTCAAAGATTTTAGCACCTTAGCAGCCCCTCTCACTGAAGTTATCAGGATGTTGGTATCAAATGGGGACAAGCACAAGAGGAGGCTTTCCAAAGCCTAAAAGAGAAGCTTATTCATGCTCTTGTTTTGATTTTGACTAACTTTTTAAAGCCGTTTGAGATTGAATGTGATGCTTCTGGTGTAGGTATTGGAGCTATGCTTATGCAAAACAAACAACCCATTGCCTATTTCAGTGAGAAGCTAGGAGGAGCCACACTCAACTACCCAACGTATGACAAAGAACTCTATGCCTTGGTTCGAGCTTTACAAACGTAGCAACACTACTTATGGCCTAAGGAGTTTGTGATCCATACTAATCACGAGTCTCTCAAGCACTTAAAAGGGCAGCAAAAGCTCAACAAAAACGGCATGCAAGGTGGGTTGAATTCATAGAGACTTTTCCCTATGTCATCAAGTACAAACAAGGTAAGGATAACGTAGTTGCCGATGCATTATCAAGGAGGTATACTCTTCTCTCTACTCTTGAAGTTAAGCTTTTGGGATTTGAACAAATTAAAGAATTATATGCTACTAATCCTGACTTTCAAGACACTTATAGAGATTGTGAGAAACATGCTTCTGGCCATTATTTCAAACAAGATGGGTTTCTCTTTTATGAGAATCGTCTTTGTGTTCCTAACTGTTCTTTGAGATACTTGTTTGTTAGGGAAGCTCATGGAGGAGGCTTGATGGGTCATTTTGGCATTGTCAAGACTTTAGAGATCATGAGAGAACATTTCCATTGGCCTAACATGAAACGTGATGTGGAGAGAATCTGTGGCATATGCATGACTTGTAAGCAGCTAAATCCAAAGTCTAACCCCATGGTTTGTATACTCCCTTACCCATTCCAACTCACCCTTGGAATGATATTTCAATGGATTTTATGATGGGACTGTCTAGGACTAAGAATGGTAGAGATTCTATCTTCGTTGTGGTTGATAGGTTCTCAAAAATGGCTCATTTCATTGCATGAAACAAAACTGATGATGCATTGCATATAACTAATTTGTTCTTTAAGGAAATTGTTCGCATTCATGAAATGCCTAAGTCTATTGTTTCTGATAGGGATACGAAGTTCCTTAGCTATTTCTGGAAAACGTTGTGGTCTAAGCTATGAACTAAACTGTTATTTTCTACTTTATGTCATCCCCAAACTGATGGACAAACAGAAGTTGTTAACAGAACATTAGAAACACTCTTGCGTGCATTGATAAAAAAAAACTTGAGAACTTGGGAAGAATGCTTGCCTCATATTGAATTTGCATACAATCATTATGTGCATTCTGCTTCTAAGTAATCTACTTTTCAAATTGTTTATGGGTTTAATCCCACATCTCCTTTGGATGTGATGCCTTTACCTTTGAGTGAAAGAAACAGCTTAGATGGAAAGCAAAAGGCAGACTTAGTTCAACTGATTCATGAGAATGCTAGAAAGAACATTGAAGGAAAGACCAAGCTTTATGCTAAGCATGCTAACAAAGGGAGACGTAAAAGGATCTTTGAAGTTGGTGATCGGGTTTGGGTACATTTAAGAAAAGAAAGGTTTCCTGAAGAGAGAAAGTCCAAACTCATGCCAAGGATTGATGGTCCTTCTGAGATTACAAGAAAAATCAACAATAACACTACAAGAAATAGGGTATTTTTCAGACGGATTTTCCGACGGAAAAATTTCGCTCGGAAATTTCCGACGGAATTCCGACTGAATTTCGAGGAATTTCCGAGGAAAACTTATCCCTCGGAAATCTTCCTGAAATTTCCGACGGATCCCCATCCGTTGGAAAGTTGTCGGACTTTTTTGAATTTTCTGAGGGATTTCCGAGGACTTTTCGAGAAATTTCCGAGGAAAACTTATCCCTCGGAAATCTTCCTGAAATTTCCGACGAATCCCCGTCCGTCGGAAAGTCGTCAGACTTTTTTGAATTTTCTGAGGGATTTCCGAGGATTTTTCCAGGACTGTCGGCAACATAACCGTTAATGTATCCGTTAATGTATCCGTTGGAGGAGCCGTTGCAATTTACAAGTCCTCGGAAATCCCTGAAAAATCCCCGGAAATTTTGTCTATATATTCTCCACCTCCCATTCACATGTAATGAAACCAAAACTATAAACAATACCAACAATAATGTCTTCCGATCCTTATAATTATTTTCGTTCATGGATGGACAAACCTAAATACGATGAAGAGACAGGCAAACTTACATAAGAGTTCAAGGAAGGGCTTAGGCAATTCATGTCATTCGCCTCAAATCAGGATATAACAATACAAACAGGTATTATGTTATGTCCTTGTCCAAAATGTCGGAATTATAGAAATCTTGATGTTACTTTAGTTAGGAAGCATTTGTTTAAGAATGGATGCCGGGTTATAAGATATGGTATGCACATGGAGAGAGTGAGCCAATGCTAGATTTTGGTAGTACTAGTCAGCAATATATTCCGGATAGTGTAGAGGAACCATCAGTAGAAGTAGACATAGGTACATTTCAGAAGGTTAACGATGCGTTTAGGGAAAATGCACCGTCGTTCGTTAAGGATGGAGATAGAGCAGAGCAACCAAATTTAGAAGCCCGGAGATTTTTTGATATGTTAGATGCAACTAATATGTCGTTGTACGATGGTTGTAAGAAAGGTCATTCACCATTATCAGTTGCAACTAGATTGATGGGCATAAAGACGGATTGGAACTTGTCTGAGGGTTGTGTTGATGCGATTACTGATTTTGTGAAAGAAATTTTATCGGAAGATAATCTTTCACCAGCTTCATACTATGAGGTGCAGAAACTTGTAGCTGGACTTGGCTTGCCGTATCAAGTCATAGATGTATGCAGTGATAATTGTATGATATATTGGAGGGAGGACGAAGGGCGCACTTCATGTCGGTTTTGTCGTAAACCTCGGTATCAAGACACCAGTGGAAGAGTCCAACACCATTTAAACGGATGTGGTATTTGCCCTTAGCAGAGAGGTTGAAGAGGTTGTATCAGTCAGAGCGTACAGCGGGATCAATGAGATGGCATGCAGAACATACATCAGACGGTGTAATTGCGCACCCTTCGGATGCAGACGCCTGGAAACATTTTCAATCAGTGTATCCAAGCTTTGCCTATGAGCCAAGGAACGTTTATCTTGGTTTGTCTACAGATGGTTTCAATCCTTTTGGGAAGCACGGGAGGCAATACTCATTATGGCCAGTTATCGTGACACCTTATAATTTGCCGCCATCATTGTATATGAAACGAGAGTTTCTTTTTCTCACTATTCTTGTTCCTGGACCAGATCATCCTAAGAAAGCACTTGATGTGTTTCTGCAGCCATTGATTTATGAGTTACAAATGTTATGGGAACATGGTGTAGAAGCGTTTGATGTTTCAACTAACCAAAATTTCAACATGCGCGCGGTGCTTATGTGGACTATAAGCGATTTCCCAGCCTATGGTATGTTATCGGGATGGACAACGCACAGCCAGTTATCTTGTCCGCATTGTGGAGATAACACCGATGCGTTTCAGCTGAAACATGGACGTAAAACGTGTTGGTTTGATTGTCATAGACGATGGCTACCTGAAGATCATCCTTATCGTTGGAACACCACATTATTTACGAAAAACAGACAAGTCTTTGACAGTCCACCTCCTGAGTATAGTGGCGAGGATATTTTGACGCAGTTACGTGATTTTGGTGCTGAGAAGACAGCGGTGTGCGGTGGTAATGGGCATGAAGTCGTTGATGGATATGGCGATCTTCACAACTGGCACAAGAAGAGTATTTTCTGGGATTTGCCATATTGGAAGGATCTTTTGTTGAGGCACAATCTAGATGTCATGCATACGGAGAAAAACTTTTTCGATAATCTCATGAACACCGTTCTTAATGTACAAGGAAAGACGAAAGACAATTTAAAGTCTAGATTGGACTTACCTGATATATGTTCTCGAAGAAAGCTTCATGTCATGCCAAATGGAAAAGCACCAATCCCTCTATTCCAATTAGATGCACCATCGAAAGAAGTGTTCTTGGAGTGGATTATGAAGGAAGTCAAATTTCCGGATGGCTATGCATCTAATCTCCGTAACTGTGTGAATATGGGAGAGGGGAAGTTTCAAGGATTGAAAAGCCACGATTGTCATGTCATTATGCAGCGCCTCCTTCCATTTGCTTTTGATCGTCTTCTACCACAAAACGTACACAAAGCAATTGCAGATATATTATTACATAATTTAATTTTCTAATATGTAATTTAATTACCATTTAGTTACCATCTATCTTAACAATTTGTTTTTATAATACGCAGCAATAAGTGTGTTTTTTCGAGATTTATGCACAAGAACACTAACGGCAGAAGGTATACAAAACTTGGAGAAAAATATACCGGTCATCCTATGTAACCTTGAGAAGATTTTCCCACCGTCTTTTTTTGATGCTATGGAACATCTTCCAATTCATCTACCCCGAGAATTAGCGCTTGGCGGTCTCGTTCAATATCGATGGATGTATCCTTTCGAACGTTACATGGGTACTCTCAAGAAGAAAGTGAAAAATTTGGCAAGAGTCGAAGGTTCTATTGTAGCTCAGAGCATCAATGAAGAAACGACACACTTCTCCGAATATTATTTCCCAAAACATGTCCAAACTAAGACCCGGAAACCTGCTCGACACGATGACGGTGGTGAGAGACCTTTTTACGCAGTAGAAGTGCCTAATTTATTTTCACAAATTGGTCGATTAAGTGGAAAATCGAAGAAGCGAAGGCTAACGGAGGAGGAACATCAACACTTGCACATGTACCTAGTGACCAACTGTGAAGAGCTTATAGATTATGAGAGGTATTATTTTCAAGCAAGAATGTTAATTTTAAACTTTTAATTTACATTTGACTTTTGATTATTTTCAAATTATTTAATTTTCAGGATTTACTTGGATCAAGTACGCCTCGCATATCCATTAATGATGGAGGATGACGTTCAAAACTTAAGCAGAATGAATTTTCTCATTGGTTGAAATTCTACGTAAGTTTCTTCTTTTTAATATTCATGACTAATAAATTTGTAATTATATTGTTAGTTTATATTTACACAATTTAAAGTACTTTGTACAAGTTACAACAATGTCTTCTAAAGGTCAATCATTCCCTACGTGGTTAGTCGAATTTGTTAATGGACCGTTATATGTTGCGGATTCGTATCCTATGTATTGTACTCACGGTTACGCTTTCAAGATTCTTCGACCCAAGAAGACTAGGCCAACTTGTGATTATGGGGTATCGGCACAATCTGGTGATGTTGTATACTCCGGTCTCCTTCGCGAAATTTTCGAGGTTCGTTATCCGGGGATGATCAATTTGAGGTGCATTGTTTTCTTATGTGATTGGTTCGATCCACTTGTTGGTCGTGGTGTTCAACATGACGAATTCGGTGTGACAACAATACACACGAGAAAAAGGCTTTCGGATTATGACCCATTCATCCTCGCATCACAAGCCGATCAAGTTTGCTACATTAGATATCCACGGGCAACCGAAGTTGATGATTCTTGGATCACAGTGATGTCAGTAAATCCTAAAGGAAGGATTGTTGGAATTTCCGAGGATAGTGACCATGACCCTATGCAACAAAACACACTCGGTACCATCGGAGCAGTCGACCACTCACTAGCGGTAGATCTTGTTGTTGATTTCACACTTTATGCAGATGATGAGATTTTAGATGATTCTGAGGAAGATGGAGGCGAATTTGAGGATGCCTCTCAGTCTGACAATTCAGAATATTCTCTAAATGAAAAAGACAAAGAATAAATTATATAAGTTTGTATAAATTATTTTGAAGACTTTATTAAATAATGTTTTGAACACTTTATTTTATGAATAAATGGTATATTTTAAATTATGTATTTTAAATTAAATTTATTTTAAATTATGAAATTATGTAACTTAAATTTTGTATTTTAAATTATGTAACTTAAATTTTGTACTTTAAATTACGTATTTTAAATTAAATGTCTTTTAAATTACGTATTTTAAATAATGTATCCGTTTATATTTTATTAAAATATTCTAAATTTTCGAGGAATTTCCGTGGAAATTAAATATTTCCGACCACTTTCCGACGACTCCTCGGAAATCCGTCGGAAATTATTTTATTAAAATATTCTAAATTTCCGAGGGATTTCCGTGGGAAAGAATTTCCGACGGATTTCCGAGGAAATTAAAAATTCCGACCACTTTCCGACGGTTCCTCGGAAATCCGTCGGAAATTATTTTATTAAAATATTCTAAATTTCCGAGGGATTTCCGTGGGAAAGAATTTTCGACGGATTTTCGAGGAAATTAAAACTTTCCGACCACTTTCCGACAGAATCCTCGGAAATCCCTCGCAAATTTCCGACGGCTTTTCGAGGAGTTAGATTTAAATATCAAAAGTTTTAGATTTTTTGAATATATAGTGTTTGTCTAACACTAGAATATACCATATTTGGCAATACTAATATATTATAGAGTAGATAATATTCAAAAATTCCAAATTTGGGTAATCACATCATCACCGTAGTTAAGTGTTTATGATAGGATATGTACGATATAGTTTGTACTTATAGAAAGTTATGAGATTATTAAAACGGTTGTGTTTATTGTTCTAATATGATCTGTGCAATCTTTATATTGACAAATATGGCTTGTTACAGTATTAGGCAACATTAGATATCAATCAAATCAGCAAAAATAGAAATATTATAAATATCCTCGGAAATCCCTCGGAAAATTCCGAGGGATTTCAGAGGACTTGTTCGAATGTCCTCGAAAATTTCCGAGGGATTTCCGAGGACATTTATAATATTTCTATTTTTATAAAAATATATTAAATCCGCCGTTATTCGATTTCCTATATAGACATACAATTTATATTCGATTTCCTCGGAAATCCCTCGGAAATTTCCGACGGATTTTCGAGGACTTGTGTGCGAAAATTTATTTACCCGCATTTTTTTCGGTTTGGCGGTAAACCAAAAATTTTTCCCACCGATTTCAGACAGATTTTCGACGGATTTCCGACGGAAATATCCCTCGGAAAAAACGTCTTATAAACCCAGAAACAGACCGACACAATTGATTATATCGACAACCACAAACACAATCGATTCGACGGATTTCTGAATCCGATCAACCGGATTGTGCAGCCACCCCCGTCGCCGGTTTCCCCCACCCCCGTCGCCATTTTTCTCGCCGGAGTCGCCGTTTTACTCGGAGCAGTCGCCGGTTTCGTCGCCGTTTCCCCCACGATTTCCCCTTCCAATTCTTCTCAAGAACTATGTAAGATTTGGGATTGATTCAATATAGTTTAGGAATTAGTTTTGGAATTATATAAATCGATTGATTTGGAATTGATTTGGAATTGATTGTTAGTTTAGGAAATAAATTGTTAGTTTTAGAATTGATTGTTAGTTTAGGAAATAAATTGTTAGTTTTGGAATTGATTGTTAGTTTAGGAAATAAATTGTTAGTTTTAGAATTGATTGTAGGAATTAAATTGTTAGTTTTGGAATTGATTGTTAGTTTAGGAATTAAATTGTTAGTTTTGGAATTGATTGTTAGTTTAGGAAATAAATTGTTATTTTTGGAATTGATTGTTAGTTTAGGAAATAAATTGTTAGTTTTAGAATTGATTGTACGAATTAAATTGTTAGTTTTGGAATTGATTGTTAGTTTAGGAATTAAATTGTTAGTTTTGGAATTGATTGTTAGTTTAGGAAATAAATTGTTATTTTTGGAATTGATTGTTAGTTTAGGAATTAAATTGTTAGTTTTAGAATTGATTGTTAGTTTCGGAAATAAATTGTTAGTTTTAGAATTGATTGTTAGTTTAGGAAATAAATTGTTAGTTTTAGAATTGATTGTTAGTTTATGAATAATATAAAATTATTTTGTAATTAGATTTTTAGTTTTTTTTAAACATTTCAAATTTTATTAAAATTATAATAAGTATTTTGTAAATCAATTCTTCAATTTTAAATACTAGTACATTTACAATTTTGCAATGTAGGTCTTATTCGGAGTTCCATGGTGCATCGTCTAACCGGTCAGGGATAGCACATAGTGTTTCGGGAACACCGACACAATCTCCGCCAGGCGTTCCTGAGACACCTTCTGCATTGCCATAGATGATGACGATGGAGGTGTTTGTTACGCAACCGGGACGACATCTTCTCCCGATGCTCCACCCGCAGGAAGAGAACGGAGCAACTTGGTAATTAATTTCATTTTAATAATTATATTCATTTGATGTTAATTTTTATTTTATTTATTTTATTATTTATTTATATTAATTTTATTTTACATGTTCTAGGTTCGGATTGAAAAATGACATAATAAAGTCAATTCTTAGGATTTTCAAGACGCAGCTCACACAACCTTGGCCAACATACATGGATGTCGATACAGAAACCAAATTGATTTGGTTCAAGACTTTTGCGGTAAGTCTTTAATTGGGAACCCAGTCTTTGTCAAATTGTCCGGCGTCACTTTGACATTCAAGTTAATGCATCGTACCTGTAACGCCCGTGATCCAAAAATAGGATTTTTTGGTAGGGTGTCGATCGACGCAACAGGTGTGTGTCGATCGACACGGGTGTTTGTTCGCGTGTTGGATTCGACCAGTGAGGTCTGTGTCGATCGACACAGAGTGTGTGTCGATCGACACGGTTTCGAAGTGAGAATTGGGAGTTGGTTTTGGTCGGGTTTGATCGCACGGTTTGCGTGTTGGTTAAGGGAGAACCCTAGGGTTGGATATAAAAGGCTGAAACAGGATCCTGGTCGTTTTGTTGGATCAGAAATCAGAAGAGAATTGTTGAGAGAAGAGTTAAGTGTTTGTGTGTGTGAGTCAGCTTCTGATCGGATCTTTGAGAGGGCAAACGGCGGGGCTTTTCGCGGCGGTTTGGGCTGATTTTTGGAGGGTAAGTTCTCCAGTCTCTGCTCATGTTATAGGCGAAAACGGTTCGTCTTTCGGTTGATTATTCACCGAGTTATGGCTGTTTGAACTCGGTGGGTTTGTGCAGATTGTTGTCAGCGATCAATCGGGTTCAGAGGGATTTTCCGATCGAACCAGAAGGAGTCTGGGGGCAATCCACATACCGACGCGTAGCTGTGTGTGTCTAGTTTCCGGAACAGTCGCCTGTTTTGGAATTGGACCAGTGGTTCGTCGTGTACGAGGGTTTTAGTAAACATCGTTCATTCGTTCTTTTCGATCTTTTGAGGTGAGTGCGTGACCATAGATTTATCAGGTGTAGGTTGAATAGGAGACGATTGATTGCTGTTATGTTGTATGTATGTGGTGTGCTATGGGTGGATATGATGCAGATGATCGGTTGGGGTCGATTGGATCGGAGCCATGAGAGGATAGGCTCGATCCTTCAAGCAGCAGGTGCCGTGTCGATCGACACACTTGGGTTGTGTCGATCGACGCAGCAGACAGTCGTGTGTCGATCGACGCCTAGAGGCTGTGTCGATCGACACAGAGACTGCTGACCGGATTGTTGTTCTGTTTGCTTGTTTTGTGTGTGCCGCTTGTTTCACCCTGGTATTGTATTCTTTCTATGCCTGATCATATAATATGTAGATGGGATGACCGTCTCGCTGAGTATTTGTGATAATACTCACGCAACTCTTTTTGCCATGTGTTGCAGGTAAAGAGAAAGTGTGATCGTGGAATCGGGCAAGGAAGGGAAGATGATCTAGCGTCTCGGTTGTTGCATTTATGTTGAATTGCTAGGTTGCTAGCGAATTCTAGAGATTGTGGAATTTAGACTTGGTTAAGTATTGAATTTGATTTGACATAGTTCTGGTTGATTCTAATGAATGTGGTTGGCACTTTATTGGTTTAATCGGTTGTTTTGTTTATGTGTGTTAATTGATGGGAAATTGTGAATTAATGTTTATGGGAACATTAATTCGATTCCAATGTATAAAAAAAAAAAAAAAAAAACGGGTCGGGTTGTTTCAGTACCAGAACCATATGTACGCGTGGAAGAATAAGTGGAGGAATGGTAAGCCAAAGCCGAAGGATATAGATCCAGGCATTTGGGAGGGATTTATCCGCCACTGGAGTTCTGAGAGTACGCAAGCGATTTCTTCACAAAACTCGAAGAATCGTCTGAGCGAGCGAGGTGGAAAAGGAATGGCGACCCATAATGCGGGTTCTATTTCTTTTAGAAGACACGAAAGGAGAATGGTAATTTTTTTAAACTATTACTTTTTTTTAATAAGTTTTTTTATTTAAAAATTTGTAGGCGAAAAAGAAGAGAGTTGAACCGGATTGGCTAGATATGATGAAAGAAACGCATACTAGCAAGCAAACTGGACAAATTCAAGATGCGGTTGTCCCCAAGCGGATCGAGAAGATCAAGCTTCGGAAGATGGAGCGGCTTACACAACTCTCCCAAGATGGCTCATCGGATTCGGTCGATTTACTCCACGACGAAATCAACCGCTTGTGTCTTGAGGTAATTTTAAATATTTTAAAACGTTTTATTAATTTATGTTTTAAATATTTATATACTAAATTTCTTTTTTCTTATGTAGGAAATTCCCTTAATCAAGGGTCGCAGACCCGGTTTAGGAAGCTTGCCGTCTGGAGACGGGAGTGTGTCTTCGGTGTTTCCCCGAGACGCTGAACTTATTCAACAAGTTCAAAATCTCAACCGGGTCGTTCAAGAAAAAGACGCACAATTTCAAGAACTTAAGCAAGAAAATTTCCAGCTTAAGGAGGATTTTGCCGAGATCCGAGCGACGCTCTCCCAACTCCAATCTTTTCTCGCGTCTCAATATCCGGGATCGTTTCCGCCGCCTCCGCCTCAACTTTGATTTGTTTTAGTTTCTTTTTTTAATTATATTTTGTAATTTAAAAACAATTACTTTATGATTTAAATAATGTTTTTACTAAATTTTATTATAACTTTTTATAATTATTATGAAATTTATAAATTATTAATTTAAAATAATAAATTAACAAATCATTAATATATTTAAATTAGTAAATAAAACTATTAAATTATAAAATTATCCGGGTCCTCTGAAATCCGTCGGAAAGGCAAAGCCTCGGAAATCCGTTGGAAACATGTCCTCAGAATCCGTCGGAACAATGTCCTCAGAATCCGTCGGAACAATGTCCTCAGAATCCGTCGGAAATGTAGACCCTCGGAAATCCCTCGGAAAGTTATTCGCACGGAAATCCGTCGGAAATTCAGGCCCTCGGAAATCCGTCGGAAATGTTATTCCCACGGATATCCGTCAGAAATATAATCTCTCTGAAATCCATCGGAAACGTTATTCCCACGGAAATCCGTCGGAAATATAATCCCTCGGAAATCCATCGGAAATGTTATTCCCACGGAAATCCGTCGGAAATATAATCCCTCGGAAATCCGTCGAAAATTTTATTCCCAAAGAAATCCGTCGATAATTTCAGAGGAATTTCCGTGGGATTTTAATTTCCGGCCATCTCAAACCGACGACTATTTGCCCTCGGAAATCCGTCGGAAAGGCCAGTTTCCGAGGACTTTCCGACGGATTATGCACTAGGAAATAGCATGTTTTCTTATAGTGTAATGCGTATCAGATTGATCTTCAAGGTAAGTACAATGTTAGTAATAGCTTCTTTGTTTCTGATCTTGTTCCTTTTATTGCAGATGAAACAGATTTGAGGTCAAATCCTTTTCAAGAGGGAGAGGATGATGTGATCAGGGAAAGCAGCATGGATGTGGAGCTTGGAGCTAAAGAAAAGCATGTAGCAGAGGAGGAGGAGCTTGATGAGGAGAAGGATTTACAAGTATCTAATAGTCCTATGACACGTTCTAAAACCAATAAACTCAACCAGGCTGTTAGCATGCTACTTGAGCGTATTAAGAGCAGTTTTGGAGAAGAAGCTTATCAAACCACTTTGGTTTTGATTCAAGCCATGTGAGTTCAACAAATGGGAAAGTGTACTTGTTTGTACTCCTTTTCCCTTGTCAAGTTTTGTCCCAATGGGTTTTCTTGACAAAGTTTTTAATGAGGCAAACTTTGCACTTCACAATTGCCCATTTGTTGAACAAAAGCCCAAGGCCCTTTTGCAACAACAACCCACGGCCAAGGGAAAGACAAGAGTCAAGTTCTGTTCAAATTTTATCTTTAATGCATTGTATTTTCGAGAACAGCCTTGTAAGTTGTTCCAAGGTTTGTTCTTTTCCTTTATAAGTTATGTATTTTGTTTCTAAACAATCCATCTATCTTTTTGTTCTAAAACTCTCTTAAAGATCAGATCAAGGTAAATCAGAGTTCTCTCCATAAACTATGTGTGACCATTCAATCCATTGGTGAATCAAGAGACAATCCGCAGCTCTTGTGTGACCTTTCATTCCATCCCTGTTCGTAAATCCGTTGGATCCTTGTTGGTTTACGAATCTGAATATGTTCTTAGCCTTTCAAAGTGACGATCATAAGAAGGAATGTATTATGTAATCTTGCAGCAACAATATCAGGCGAGGAAATTCACCCGTTACTCGGGTGAATCATGAATCTCGTCCGACTGGAATGGCTCCACTCCCAGAAACGAATGTGGTAGCATATAAAACGGTTAATTCTCGAGGACAAGGACATGGTCATGGTAGAGGTCGTGGTTGCGGACGTGGAAGAGGCAGTGGATGAGGCCGAGGACAAGGAACAGGATCCCAGGCAAATAACTCCAGTGCGGGAAAAGCCAACAAAAATTTTGAGGAAAATGATGTTGGTCGCCCAAATAAAAGGCAAAAAGAGAGTGGTTGTTACAGATGTGGCATGAAAGGTCATCGGGCACGAACATATCCCGTGCCAAAACATTTGGTTGATCTGTATCAAGAATCACAAAAGACAAAAGAGAAAGATGTCCAAACACACTTCATCACCGATGAAGCTGGACTTTCCTTTAACGGCTTATGTGATGACACTTTTCTCGATGTTGCTGATTTCATCGTTGATCCTCAAGTAAAAACAGAAAATGATAACTAAATACATAAGACATGATGCTAATAGTTTTAAGCACTTTGTATAATATGCTTTTGTTTTGTAGTATCTTGTTAAAATAGTTTTGTAATATAACTTCATGTTATATAAAGTTTTGTTTTGGTATATTAATGCATCTCTTATTAATATTGTGACACCAGACGATGTCAGAACTTGAGATCAAGGACGGAGATACATGTCTGGTAGATAGTGCGACAACGCACATAATACTTAGAGATAAAAAAATATTTCTCCGTTCTTAAAATAAAAGACTTCGCCGGAAGCGTGAGTACTGTATCTGGTAATGCAAATATTATCATGGGCTCAGGAAAAGTCAGGTTTTCATTTCCAAGGGGAACAAAGTTTGAGATAAATGATGCATTATATTCTCCTAGTTCATACAGAAACTTGTTAAGTTTCAAAAATGTCCGAAAAATGGATATCATATCGAAACTAAGTATAAGAATGGCATTGAATATCTTTGCATTACTTCAGGAAATAAACATATATTGGAAGAATTACCAATGAAATTTTCTGGATTATATTGCACAAAGATAAATATGACTGAATCATATGCCAGAATAAATAAGAAGTTTATTAGTACATGTAATTATGGAATGAAAGGTTAGGACATCTGGGATCAGTCATGATGAGAAGAATAGTGCAAAACTCTAGCGGACATCTATTGAAAAACCAAAAGATTTTTCAGTCTAGAGATTTTTCATGTACTGCATGTTCTCAAGGAAAACTAATAACTCGGCCATCACCAGCTAAGGTTGGGAATGAAAATCCAGTATTCTTAGAGAGAATACATGGTGATATATGTGGACCTATACATCCACCATGCGGACCGTTTCGATATTTTATGGTATTAGTTAATGCATTCAACAGATGGTCACATGTGTGTCTATTGACAACACAGAATACGGCTTTCGCAAAATTCATTATCCAAATAATCAGACTGAGAGCATAGTTTTCTGATTATGCCATAAAGAAAGTTAGACTTGATAACGCCGGTGAATTTACTTCACAAGCGTTTAATGATTATTGTATGTCAATGGGGATTGATGTTGAGCACCTTGTTCCCCATATTCATACACAAAATGGCATGGCTGAAAGTTTTATTAAACGGTCGCAACTTATGGCAAGACCGTTAATCTTGAGAACAAAACTCCCAGTTCATGTATGGGGACATGCTATATTGCATGATGCGGCACTGGTTAAGATAAGACCAAGTGCATATAATAAATATTCCCCATTACAATTAACATCTGGCCAAGAACCAAATATATCTCATCTTCGTGTTTTTGGGTGAGCGGTTTATATTCCTATAGCCCCACCGCAAAGAACAAAAATGGGGCCACAAAGGAGACTTGGGATATATATCGGGTATACGTCACCAAGCATATTTCGATATCTTGAACCAAAAACTGGTGATATGTTTACGGCACCTTTTTCGATTGTCATTTTAATGAAGATGAATTCCCAATGTTATGGGGAGGAATTAAAGGAACTCCAAAATATATTACTTGGTGTGCACCATCTTTGGTATGTCTTGATCCCCCAACAAAATTACGCGAGGTGGAAGTTTAGAAAATTGTACATTTGTAAAATTTAGCAGACCAGTTACCTGATGCATTCATAGTTACATAAAAGGTGACAAAATCATATATACCTGCTGCAAATGTTCCATCAAGAATCAATGTTCCAAAAGAACAAATCGATGGACACAAAGCGAATGAACCTAAGGTTCAATTAAAGAGGGGGAGGCCGATGGGCTCTAAGGATCCAAATCCTCGAATGAAAAAGAAATTGGGAGAACAAAATGAGAAGGTTCTAGAGGAACCACATAAAAAAAAAATGTACAGAAGACATGTATGAAATAGTTTCAGAAGAACTAGATGAAGAGAAATATTCAGAAGATCAACATGATACATAAATATATGAGATTTCTATTAATTATGCCCAAAATAGGAAAATATGGGTTAGAGATGAAATAGATGATATTGATGGAATATTCTCTTTCTCTGTGTCCAAAAAAATTGATCAGGATGATCAAGACCCAAGGACCGTATTTGAAACAACCCGACCCGTTTTTTTTTTTTAAATAATAGCATCGAATTAGTATTCCCATAAATACTAATCCTCAACATGCTAAATTCTCACAATCACAATTAACCAGCGGAAATCAATTAACCACGATAATCCAATAACTCAATCAATTTCATAAACCACCCTAAACAATTATTCAATACAATTCAATAACCACCAAATCAATTCTAACTTAACCATTCTAAACCGTTCATCAATTCCAGAATTACTAACATCCTAGCAATTCTAACAACATGCATCACGCAACCGAGACACTAGATCATCCTCTCTTCCCGGCCTTGATTCCACGATCACCTCTTTTCTTTACCTGCATCACATGGTTAAAAGAGATGCGTGAGTATTATCATAAATACCCAGTGAGACGGTCATCCTATCTACAAGCCAATTACTCAGAGAAAGAATGCATACAATACCAGGGTTATCAAACAGCAAGCATAGCAAATAACAAACAACATGAACAGGACAGCAGCTTCTGTGTCGATCGACACAGCCTCTAGGTATCGATCGACACTCGACTGTCAACTGTGTCGATCGACACAACCTCTAGGTGTCGATCGACAAAGACCTACAGAACCCTAAGATTGAACCTATCCTCTCATGGCTCAATCTCAAGGACTCAGATCACGATCCTGCACAATTCAATCACCAAACACAGTAAAAACAAGCCACAATCAATCGTATTCCACACAATCCTAATCCGATAGCCTATGGTCACGCACTCACCTTTGCAAACTGATTGAAACAAGGAAACAAGGCACTCCCAACACGACCCGAACAGAAGGGAATAACTCGCGACTCCCTTTACCAAATCAAGGTCTAACACCTGATCTGGAAACTAGACACCAAGAGCTTCGCAACGGTGTATAGAACGTCTCCTAACTCAAAACAGATCGACGGGAAAACAGCCCGCAATCTCGCTAATCAAAACTGGAAAAACAGAGATTTCAGAAACAACACTCTGAAATCAAACGAACACAGAGAACGGAGATTACCTCCAAATCAGGATACAAAACCTAATAAAAAACTAGATAGAGAGATCTTTCTAACGGCGTAAGGATCATCTCCTGAGTCTCTGTGCTTCGACGGGAATCCCCCTTCGAAGTGGACTGATTGCAGACTCGAGACTGCAGAAACCTCACACAATCCAACGGCTATAACTCAGCGAATACTCATCCAAAAGGCACGCAGTTTTCACCCACATCAAGAGAAAAGATAGGAGAACTTACCCTCAAAGTTTCACTCTGATCCGATCTGATCTTCCCTGCCAATCATCTCCTCCAAAAACCCGAGCAGAACTGTTTCTCTCTCAAGAAAAACACTTCTCTCACAAAACTCTCGAAAAGTCTTTCTCTGCTCAAATTTTTGGCCAACCCCAAGAGAAAACGCTTTTCTCTGCTTAAATACGGAACACTAAGTTCCCTAAACCAACCCAAACCAAACCCGATCAGAAATCAAAAACCACACTGTGCAATTTAAGCATGTGTCGCTTGACACAAACCTCTTGTGTCACGCGACACAGCTCCAGTAAACAGATTCCTTCGCGAATTAAACACATGTGTCAATCGACACACAACCAAAAATGTGTGATTTTTTGGTTCACGAGCGTTATAATTCTCCCCCACTAACAAGGATTCGTCCTCGAATCACAAGTTACACATACCTGACCCCTGCCAAAACCATCACTTACGCCCAGTAACCCGACCAAATTTCCCCAGAACACACCGAAATGCACCGTTTATAGTCCCAACTAGGCCTGCCCAATTGATCATTCAACAATCAAACAAGAACATGCCCGACCAACCGTAGACCTGGCGAAAGAACCAATTGATCGTGCAACAATCAAATAAGAACATGCACGACCAAGACGCTACATAAGTTCCAGAGTCGTCTGAACGAGGTTCCAGACACAAACAACAGCCCTAGACTAGATCCATAAAAACACACTCCTGGCCCTACCCGGCCGATACCACCTGAGATCCTCAGCGATCCCCGAAACTCATCAAGTCTCAACACATAGTCACATTACAGAACGCCCTGCCCGAACTCAATGTATATGTATATATATATACACACCCAGCACCCCCAAGGTCGTCACCCTGAGGTCAAGTGTATAACATCCAATCACCCTCCGGGCGGCCACCCGTCAGGCTGGTCTGCTCCCCGCTAACACATCCTCGGAACACACAGTCCGTCAAACGCTCTGCGAGTAGGAGACACCAATTGTCCCCTGGAGAGATCTCATCTGTCTCTCGAGATATATATATACAGGAAATCGTACTGGTTCCCTAGAGAGAATCATGTTCCCTCAGGTATGCCCGGCATCTTCTGTAACATGGCTATCAGTACCTATTGACTCGAATTCCTTCACGTGGCTCTCCTGACATTCCCTCAGCGGAATATCATATATGACCCCTCAGCGAGTCATCTGGAGTCCCTGGAAAAGACAAGTCATGCAGAACCTTCTTTCCAGACTCCCCTAGGAAATAGACAGATCTCGATCCCACCTAGGATCTCTATTCCCCAGCTCAGAGTCCCGAGACAGACAAACCTCGATCCCACCTAAGGCTTGCTTCCCGACTCCTCTAGAAAATAGACCAGTCTCGATTCCACCTAAGACTTCTACTTTCCAGCTAGCTCTCCTAGCGAACGGACGAAACCTAACTACCCATAGGATCGCCGCCCCTAGGATCTCTAGCCATGGACTAGCTCTAACTCCCATAGAACGTCCATGCCGCCAGACAACACAACACACATGACCCTCACCGGTCATCTACTATAAGAACTCACATCTCATAGTCCAAACCTTATGATACTCTGTCATGACATAGGAACTCCACATCCTAAAAACCCCTCATAAGAACTCACATCTTATGAAACACAAATAATAAGAAAACCCATCTTATTAAACACAAGATGTATATCGTTACAACAAAACGAAAATACAGCAACCGTAGCCACATGCTACAACCAAACCAAAAGACTGAAACCAACGAAATGAAAGACTCCTCAAGCCTCTGCTTGTTTCTCGAACCATTTCGAGAACTTAGTCTTCATCTTCGCCTCTAGTTCCCAAGTCTCCTCCTCAATACCGTCACAGTCCCACACGACTCTCGAGAATCCTCACAGGTCTCGTCTCTAAAGTCATGTTGGGTTGAAGATCCTCCGGGATCCTAGCCAACACTTCCTCAAACTCATACAGACACTTCCGCAGCATCGACACATGGAAGACCTTATATGAAAAGCCTTCATGTTCTGAGGTAACTCCAAACGATAAGCTACCGGTCCGACCCGCTACACAACTCTGAACGGACCCATAAACCTCGGACCTAGCTTATTCTCTGAAATGGATCTGTTAGGATCCCTCAATCTATCTGCCTTGAGATACCCAGATCTCCCAGCTCAAACTCCAACTCCTTCTTCCTCTTATCGGCATAACTCTTCTGCCGATCCCGAGCTTCCTTCATGTTCAGCCTCAAGACACGGATCTTCTCCGTCGTCTCCTGAACGAACCTCGCACCAAACATGCTCCTCTCCCCCACTTGAGTCCAGCATAATGGTGTCCTACACGGCCTCCCATACAATGCCTCATATGGAGCCATCCTGATACCCGCCTGATAGCTATTGTTATACGCAAACTCTACCAGGTTCAGGTGATCTATCCAAAGACCTCCATAATCCAGCACACACATCCTTCTTCATCCCACCCCAAAGATAATACCTCTTCAGACTCTGTACATCTTGGTCGCTCCCGGATGAATCGTCAACATGCTCAACGAGCCCCTCTCTGAATCTCTTGCCCGAGACTCTCATTCCTGGCTACACAAACCTGTCCGTTCACTAGTATCGTCCGATTCACCGAGACCTGATACTCTGAACCTGCAACCCGAGAAGCATCAATCAACCCCTGATCCTTCTCCTGAGCTTCCCAACCTTGCTCAACACATCTTCCTGGTTAGCTGCCTCAACCCCGACGGCTCCTGTGAGATCACGCACAACCTCAATGTACGGAGCTCACTCGCTAACTCCTCCAAATCCTGCTTCTGAGCCGAAGCAACTCGCTTCCGACTCAAAGCATCAGCCACCAGATTAGCCTTACCCGGATGGTACCCAATCTCCAGATCATAATCTGCTACCAACTCCATCCAGAGCCTCTGTCTTTGGTTCAGCTCTGGCTGAGTGAAGAAATACTTTAGACTCTTATGGTCCATGAATACCTGGACCTTCCCGCCATAAAGATAAGATCGCCAAATCTTCAAGGCGAAGATCACCGCAGCCAACTCCAATTCATGAGTAGGGTAGTTGCACTCATGCTTCCTCAACCGCCGCGAAGCATATGCAATTACCTTCCTCTGCTGCATCAAGACACAACCCATCTCTCGCTACCAGAACTACACTTACTCAACTAAGTCCCCGGTAACAATCAAGATGGACCCTATACTGATCCAGCCAATCCATTCCCAAGATGACATCATACAACTCCACCGGACTGATAATCAGATCTGCGGGCATCAACTCGCCGCCACCAGAGCATTCACTCCACGAGCCCGCCGAAAAGTAGCCAACGACTTCCCACCAGCCACTCTAACTACTCCCGATGTCTCCCTAGAATCACTCTGGATCCCGCTGCTATCCGCACACTCCGGAGTAATGTAGCAATTCGTTGCTCCAGAATCAACAACCGTGGGACTCACACCCGCCCACTACTAAGGTCCCTGCGTAATTCTCATGTGCCTAAGAACCCTAACGTACTATCGCGAGACTCATCCATCATAGGACAGCTCGCCAACCTGTGATCCATGCTCCCACACCCGAAGCATCTCAGACCACCCTGAACCCTCTGACTCGGTTCCAAAGTGCTCTCCCACTTCCTCTTCTGTCCTTGCGCAGGCTTACCGCCCTTGCTCGGATCTACCTGCTACTGTGACATTCTCTGCTGAACAGGAGGATTAACCACCACCACATGCTCACTCAGGTCTTCTTCAACCGTCGCAGCAATCTCAGCCAGCTCCGCCCTCGTGGCAAACTTACTCGCTCTACAGCAAGTCCTCAAATCAGCTCGAAGTTCTCTCAAGAACCTCTCCACCTGGGCCTACTCGCCCTCCATGCCTCCACTCGCATGAACCAGGAGTCGACAGAACTCCGCATCGAATTCCCTTCACTGATCGGTCGCCCTGAGTCAACTCCAAAAACTCAACTCAGGTCGGTGCCGCCTCTTGCAGAATACTTGGCATTAAACCCAACCAAAAATCCACCCATGCCATCACTGCCTGCACTCGGAATCCCTCCGGATACCTCAAAGAGTCGAAGTTACGCTTCACACTCATCTGCCGCTCATCGGCCCCTCAGGCTTAGCACCTCACGAGAAAACTCTCGTGCTAATCCTCTACATCTGCTCCATCATCCTAAGATAGGATGGGAGCTCCTCCACAGCCGCCACTCCCGGCTACACCCAGCCATACCCGGCTGCACACCAGCCACACCAAGCTGAACCCTCGGAGCCTAACTCTGAGCCGGCACCCCTCCCTGTAACCGCTCCAAGATCAAATGTAGCAGACTCGCCAGACTATCCTCTCGATCCTGGCCGACACCTGCGACAGCACCCCCACCTGGGCCAGCCGCACCGCCAACCACACCGGGACCCTCACTAGTCCCACCAGCCCTCACACTGGTACACGCAGTGGCCACCGCGGAACTCTCACGGATCCCTCCTGATACGTCTACGAATCCGCCACCTTCTCCTGCGTGGTCTCCTGGGCCACACACGCGGCAGCAGACTCACTCACAAGTCCCTGCCTGCGCCTACGCCCACCACACCCACCTTGGCCTCCCCAGCCAACACCTCTAGCAACTCTAGTACCTCTACCCATCACACTCTGCCCTACCAATGGCAGAACTCTAGTATCTCTAACAATTCCTCTTCTCAACCAGAAGTAGAAACTAAGCATACTAAAAAGCATAAGAGGTCAAACAACACATACCGTGGAATCTCTTTGAAGGCTCGGAGATGATGATCTAGGGCTCCAAACCCACACAACAATTAACTGACTAACTACTCATAATCAATCAAGCAATCCACAAACAACGCAATTGACAATCACATTCAATCAACTATGTTCTCCCGCCCTAGAACCATAAGGGCTCTGATACCAAACTGAAACAACCCGATCCGTTTTTTTTTTTTAAATAATAGCATCGAATTAGTATTCCCATAAATACTAATCCTCAACATGCTAAATTCTCACAATCACAATTAACCAGCGGAAATCAATTAACCACGATAATCCAATAACTCAATCAATTTCAAAAACCACCCTAAACAATTATTCAATACAATTCATTAACCACCAAATCAATTCCAACTTAACCATTCTAAACCGTTTATCAATTCCAGAATTACTAACACCCTAGCAATTCTAACAACATGCATCACGCAACCGAGACACTAGATCATCCTCTCTTCCCGGCCTTGATTCCACGATCACTTCTTTTCTTTACTTGCATCACATGGTTAAAAGAGATGCGTGAGTATTATCATAAATACCCAGTGAGACGGTCCTCCTATCTACAGGCCAATTACTCAGAGAAAGAATACATACAATACCAGGGTTATCAAACAGCAAGCATAGCAAATAACAAACAACATGAACAGGACAGCAGTTTCTGTGTCGATCGACACAGCCTCTAGGTGTCGATAGACACTCGACTGTCAACTGTGTCGATCGACACAACCTCTAGGTGTCGATCGACACAGACCTGCAGAACCCTAAGATTGAACCTATCCTCTCATGGCTCAATCTCAAGGACTCAGATCACGATCCTGCACAATTCAGTTACCAAACACAGTAAAAACAAGCCATAATCAATCGTATTCCACACAATCCTAATCCGAGAGCCTATGGTCACACACTCACCTTTGCAAACTGATTGAAACGAGGAAACAAGGCACTCCCTTCACCAAATCAAGGTCTGGAACCTGATCTGGAAACTAGAAACCAAGAGCTTCGCAACGGTTTATAGAACGTCTCCTAAGTCAAAACATATCGACGGGAAAACAGCCCGCAATCTCGCTAATCGAAACTAGAAAAACAGAGATTTCAGAAACAACACTCTGAAATCAAACGAACACAGAGAACGGAGATTACCTCCAAATCAGGATACAAAACCTAATAAAAAACTAGATAGAGAGATCTTTCTAACGGCGTAAGGATCATCTCCTGAGTCTCTGTGCTTCGACGGGAATCCCCCTTCGAAGTGGACTGATTGCAGACTCGAGACTGCAGAAACCTCACACAATCCAACGGCTATAACTCAGCGAATACTCATCCAAAAGGCATGCAGTTTTCACCCACATCAAGAGAAAAGATAGGAGAACTTACACTCAAAGTTTCACTCTGATCCGATCCGATCTTCCCTGCCAATCATCTCATCCAAAAACCCGAGCAGAACTGTTTCTCTCTCAAGAAAAACACTTCTCTCACAAAACTCTCTAAAACTCTTTCTCTACTCAAATTTTTGGCCAACCCCAAGAGAAAACGCTTTTCTCTGCTTAAATACGGAACCCTAGGTTCCTTAAACCAACCCAAACCAAACCCGATCAGAAATCAAAAACCACACGGTCCAATTTAAGCATGTGTCGCTTGACACAAACCTCTTGTGTCGCGCGACACAGCTCCAGCAAACAGATTCCTTCGCGAATTAAACACACGTGTCAATCGACACACAACCAAAAATCACCTTTTTGGTTCACGGGCGTTACAGTATTAGAGTGTCAAGAAAAGTCTGATTGGGAGAAATGGCAAATGGCCATGAGAAATGAATTAGACTCCCTTAATAAAATAAATGTTTTTGGACCTATCGTTATTACACCCAAAGATGTAATCCCAGTCGGATACAAGTGGGTCTTTGTGCAAAAAAGAAACGAGAAAAAACGAAGTCACAAGATATAAAGCTTGACTTGTGGCACAAGGTTTTTCTCAAAGACCAGGAATTGATTATGAAAAGACATATTCTCCGGTTATGGATGCAATCACATTCAGGTACTTAATAAGTTTAACGACATCTAAAATTTTAGAAATGTACCTAATGGATGGGGTGACTATATGGATCACTTGATAATGATATATACATGAATATCCCAGAAGGATTAAAGATCCCAGAAGGATAAAAAATGCATGACGTATCATCTAAAGAAATATGTTCGGTCAAATTACAGCGATCACTTTGTGGATTAAAGCAATCTGGACGCATGTGGTATAATCGCTGATATATCATGGTTCTTACCTGTTTGTGACCATGATATAAGTCCATTTTACAAGAGTCTTTTTGGTATTTTTCAAGTCTTTTGGAGTCTTTATAGGTTAAAGGACGATTGGAGCATCAAGGAAATAAGTGCCAAAGTGATTAAGTCGGAGTCAAGATTTGGAGTCTGCGTCGCTCGACGCCGAACCATTGCGTCGATCGACGCAATTTCGTCCGACACGAAGACAATTGAGCTATGATCGTGCGTCGCTCGACGCAGACACATGGCGTCGCTCGACGCAAGCTAATATGGACGAATTTCCTCTTTTTTCCAAAAAGCCCAGAAGTTTGCAGAAGAAGCCCAATCCGATTTTAAGACTCTATATATAGTTTTTCTTTAGGTTTTCATGGAGATATCTTGTTTTCTATTGAGACTTGGATTTGGAGAGCTTTTGGGGAGATATTTCTACAGAGTTTTCGAACCCTTTTTGTATCTCTAACTCTATCTTTTTAATACAATTTATTTTCATTCATGATGTTTTCTTCATCTATGTCTGAGTAGTTTGCTTGTTAGGTTTTGGGGATTCAAGGGTTTGATGGAAAATTGTTAGGATTGAGACTCTGATAGGATTTATCTATATATTCTTCATCTAGATTGTTATAACTCTGATTTTAGGACTGGCCAACTGAAATTGGAAACCCTAGGTTGATTTAATAGATGCGAAAGTATTATTAAGAACCTGATCTAATCTTAGATGAGAAAAATTATCTATTCGCAAAGAAATTTGGCTTAGTAATTTTGTGAACAATCGAACTTGAACTTAATGCTTGTCTTTATTCACTAAGTTTGCAAATAAATTTGGAATTTAGGAATTTAGTCATAGATAATCTCTGCAACGAAAGTTGATTGGTTTTACACTTGTGTTTGAGTTCTAGTACTGTGCTTAATAAAATCCTAACAGTCTTTTATCCTTGATTTCGATTCATTTCTGAGAATTACCCAATGCCTAACTCCTTTGTCTCATTGATTACTAGAACCTAAATCATAATCTGCTTGCCCTGTTTTACTATTGTCTTAATTTTAACACATATTTACTTAGCATAATTTGAATTCAATAGTTGTTTGTGTGATTCGATTCCCTGTGGATTCGACCCCTAAGTACTACAACGATCTCTTAATTTGAGAGAGTAGCTCAGGGAAATTTGAGCATATCAAATTTTGGCGCCGTTGCCGGGGACTTGATTTCACCATTCGATTTTTTATTTTAGAGTTTTGTCTAAGTTTTACTTTTTCTTTATTTACTTCCGTTTTCTTTTGTTTTTGTGTGTTTCAGGTGCATGCCTAATCGCAAGACCAGAAGCAACAAGAATCAAGAGTTAGTGGATTTTGTTTCTGAGTTAGGAGCTTTAGAGCGAGCTAACCGAGCAGCAAAAAAGGTATCCACGATGGTTAATCCTTTAGTTCTGATCAGAGGTGAAGATGGGGTTCTTCATGATTTAGAGGGCCAGAGGTACAATGCTCAGGGTCAGAAGTTAGACGAGCATGGAGTTGTGATTGTGGAGCAGCCTGAGCAACAGCATCTGCAGCGCCAAGAGCCAGCAGCAGCTGCTGCGCGTGGGCGTACTCTGGGAGAGTACAACAGGCCTGACGAGTTCTATGCTAACAGGGCTGCCATTCGCCCTCCAGCTTTCCAGAGGAGCGACTTTGAGCTGAAGCCTGCTTTCTTCTCACTCGTAGCTCAGCATCCTTTCCATGGTCTGTCATCTGAGCACCCCGTGGATCACATAGAGAGGTTTGAGGACTTGGCATCTAGCATCAAGGCTAATGGAGTCTCCAGCGACTACCTCTACTGCAAGCTTTTCCCCTATTCACTTAGTGGAGAAGCAGCCTACTGGCTGAAACAGTTAGAGCCGGGCTCACTGACCACTTGGGAGGACACCAAGAATGCTTTCCTCAACAACTTCTTTGATGAGGCAAGGTCAGAAGATCTGAGGACAAAGATCTCTATGTTCAAACAAGGACCGACTGAAGCATTCAAGGCTTCTTGGGTGCGATTCAAAGCCTATCAGAGGGATTGTCCTCATCATGGGTTCAGTGATGTGCAGTTGCTGGGTATCTTTTTCAGAGGAGTCGACTGGCGCTATCAAATGGCGTTGGATGCTGCATCTAATGGGAACTTCAACACTAGATACCCAGAGGACGCAATTGTGCTCATCGAGAACTTGGCTTCTAGCAATAGTACCAAGAATGCGGACTTCGAGAGGAAGAAACTTGGTGGGAACATGGATGGAGGCCAAATTGCTGAGGTAAAGGCCAAGATAGATTCAGTGCATAACCTTCTAGTGGCGAAGAAGACAGTGCAGTTTGCTCAAGAAGTGGAGACTTTCGAACCAGAAGAAAGGGATTGTAACTACATCAATGGAGCTGGTTATCAGGGTCAGAGGTTTGGTAGTCAGCAAGGGTATCAGAGGAATGATTTCCAGAAGCCGTTTCAGAGCAACTACACTAGGAACTATGGTTCATCTTCTTACCAGGAACCTCCTGCTAAATCAGTGGATAGCAAGATGAAGTCTATGCTAGAGCAAATCTTGGAGGGTCAACAACAGATGAATGTTAGCTTTAACGAGAAGATGGATGCCATGTACACTGATCTCAATGGGAAAATCGAGCAGCTGAACATTCATGTGAAGAAGTTGGATCAACAAGTAGCTCAAACGGCGGAGTCGGTAAAGAGACAAGAGGGTTTCCTTCCCAGCAAGACTGACACAAACCCAAGACTACATGTCAATGCGATCACTTTGGGGGGTGAGAATGAGGTGCTTAAAGCCTATGAGAAGGGTCTAGAGGAGCAAGAATTCATGGAGCTTGGAGAAATTTCAAACTTGGAGGTTGTAGTAACTGCGTCGATCGACACGTCACGTTTGCGTCGATCGACGCATCCTTTAGAATTCGCGAATACGAAATCTGCTGGAGCTGCGTCGAGCGACTCAAACGACCTGCGTCGATCGACGCACGTCGAAAATCTCGATAAGGGAGTTTACGCAAACGGACTTGCGTCGACCAAACTCGACACAGGATCGACACAGCTGCGTCGTGCGACGCAAAGTACCAGTGTCGATCGACGCAAGTCCCAGACGAGTCCAGACACGACAAAACCTTCGACCAGTGTAGAGGAAAAGGTTTACAAGCCTAGAGTACCATACCCAAGAGCTATTAGTGTCAAGGCAACAGAAGAGAAAGGGAGGCATGCCCAACCACCGCTGAGGAAGTTGAAAAAGATTGATGACCCAGGGACGTTGTTCCTTGCTCAATCAACGGTGTGAAATTACTTAATTCTCTCTGTGACACTGGAGCTAATGTGAATGTTATGTCTGAGACTATGGCAAAGAGGCTAGGGATTCTAGATCTACAACCTTCAAGGTTATCCATCTTGCTTGCTGACGGTTCCCCTACCACTTCAAAAGGGTTCATTCCTGACTTGTTGCTACAAGTAGGAGATTGCCTTGTTCCTGCAGATTTCCACGTTATGGAGTCAAAATAGGGTAGCAATAAACCATTGGTTCTGGGTGCAGCTTTCCTTGCAACTGTGGGAGCGTTTGTGGATTTTCCCAATCAACGAATCTCCTTCACCAAGATCGACAAGAATGTCTTCTATCCTTCAGTTCTTGTCATAGAAAGTTCTTGTATGACTGTTACCAACGGAGGAAAGCCGAGTTTCGACCCTAGAGGTGATACGAAGAAGACCCCATGTGCCCCACCTTCAACTCCTATCTCTCCGCCATCTAATGGAATCACCAAACCAGCAAAGTCCAAGCGCAAAAAGACCTCAAAACCTTTCTCCAAGTTCAGAATCATCATCCCTTTGGAGTTAAGGGAGAAAGGAGAGGAGGTTGTCCAAGAGATGCTGGAAAACACTATGAAGCTCCTTCCAGGTGTTGTTCCTTGGAAGTGTCTGCAAAAGCGAACCATACAACGGATGAGGGAAACATAAGACCCCTCAAAGATCCATCAAAAGCCTGAGTCCTGACACAGTCAAGCTAATGACTGAAAACAAGCGCTTAGTGGGAGGCAACCCACTGGTAAGTTTACTTATTTTCGTTTTATATTGTGTTTCATTTTTATCTTTTCTTTACCAACTTCGCTTGAATAACACTGGGGACAGTGTTGTTTAAGTCTGGGGGAGGTAGTTGCTAACTTTGTGTTTGTTTTTGAGAGTCAGTCCAAAACGTTTTATTGAGTCAAAATAGTCAGTTGGAAACTATGACCCTTCTTTTGGATTAGTGGACTGTTTCTTTCAGATTAGTGACCATTCTTTCAGGATCAATTTCAGAGTCAGACTAATAGAAAATCCTAAGGCTGACTAGTTAATTGGAAACGTCTGTTACTTCCAGTATAATCCGTCAAGTTAGAGCTACTCAACGGTCTTCTTTGTGATTGGTGTTCATAGGGCTTGACTCCTCATTCATACCTGATAAGTGCAACCTCTGTTTAAAGTAATGGTACTCCTCTCCCTCTATCTAATTCAAAAAAAAAAAAAAAAAAAAAAAAATTTGATGATTGGGGTGATATGATAGTTCTCGAGTATAAGATGAGGAAATAAAATTCCTGTGAATCAATACTCAAGAGGTGATCACCCAGAGCTCAAAAGCAGCAGTCCGAGTTCCTTAGAACGGATGTAGAGGACGAGCGGTCTCATGACCCTGTCTCCTCACAAAGAACAACAGTAGTGAAAACACTACTTTTGAATCTCAACAAAAAGAAAAAAAAAAGATAGAAAATCAAATAAGTCTGGGGGAGAGAAAGAGTACCAAGTGTTCTGGTTCATTATCATGGTACAGTATGAGAATGAGTCTAGAAGGTCCTTGGCATTGAGATCATTGAAATCCAGCAATGAGGACTAGCGGATTATGCTGTGAAGTTGTGGATGAATTCGGAAGGCTGCGAATGTCTATGGAGAAGTACATGGGGGTCTGACTTTGGGATTGGTTTTGCATTATGTGGATTACGGGTTGAAAGGGTCGGTTCGGTGATCCAAGAGAAGGTAAGTTTCTACGTTTTCAAACCTCTTTCACATTTTTAGTTGATGTTTTGCTTGAGGGCAAGCAAAGGCTAAGTCTGGGGGAGTTGATATATCATGGTTTTTACCTGTTTGTGACCATGATATAAGTCCATTTTACAAGAGTCTTTTTGGTATTTTCGAGTCTTTTGGAGTCTTTATAGGTTAAAGGACGATTGGAGCATCAAGGAAAGAAGTGCCAAAGTGATCAAGTCGGAGTCAAGATTTGGAGTCTGCGTCGCTCGACGCCGAACCATTGCGTCGATCGACGCAATTTCGTCCGACACGAAGACAATTGAGCTATGATCGTGCGTCGCTCGACGCAGACACATGGCGTCGCTTGACGCAAGCTAATATGGAAGAATTTCCTCTTTTGTCCAAAAAGCCCAGAAATTTGCAGAAGAAGCCTAATCCGATTTTAAGACTCTATATATAGTTTTTCTTTAGGTTTTCATGGAGATATCTTGTTTTCTATTGAGACTTGGATTTGGAGAGCTTTTGGGGAGAGAATTCTACAGAGTTTTCGAACCCTTTTTGTATCTCTAACTCTATCTTTTTAATACAATTTATTTTCATTCATGATGTTTTCTTCATCTATGTCTGAGTAGTTTGCTTGTTAGGTTTTGGGGATTCAAGGGTTTGATGGGAAATTGTTAGGATTGAGACTCTGTTAGGATTTATCTATATGTTCTTCATCTAGATTGTTATAACTCTGATTTTAGGACTGGCCAACTGAAATTGGAAACCCTAGGTTGATTTAATAGATGCGAAAGTATTATTAAGAACCTGACCTAATCTTAGATGAGCAAAATTATCTATTCGCAAAGAAATTTGGCTTAGTAATTTTGTGAACAATCGAACTTGAACTTAATGCTTGTCTTTATTCACTAAGTTTGCAAAGAAATTTGGAATTTAGGAATTTAGTCATAGATAATCTCTGCAACGAAAGTTGATTGGTTTTACACTTGTGTTTGAGTTCTAGAACTGTGCTTAATAAAATCCTAACAGTCTTTTATCCTTGATTTCGATTCATTCATGAGAATTACCCAATGCCTAACTCCTTTGTCTCATTGATTACTAGAACCTAAATCATAATCTGCTTGCCCTGTTTTACTATTGTCTTAATTTTAACACATATTTACTTAGCATAATTTGAATTCAATAGTTGTTTGTGTGATTCGATTCCCTGTGGATTCGACCCCTAAGTACTACAACGATCTCTTAATTTGAGAGAGTAGCTCAGGGAAATTTGAGCATATCAATCGCTTAAGTGAATATTTGTTAAAAGATACATCAACAATGCGATATGTCCTTGTGTGTTTGTTAAGAAATCCTCCTCATGATTTGTGATTATTGCAGTATATGTAGATGACCTGAACATAATTGGAACTCAGAAAGAAATTGATGATGCAAGAACTCATATGAAAGAAGAGTTTGAAATGAAAGACTTGGAAAGACAAAATTTTGTATAGGGCTTCAGATTAAACATCTCAAAAGTAGAATATTTGTGCATCAATCAAATTATACCAAAAGGGTATTAAAACGCTTTAATATGGATAAAGCAACTCCATTGAGTATTCCAATGGTCAACAGATTGCTTGATGTTATTAAGGATCCATTTCGCCCTTGTGAAAATAGCGAAGAAATATTAGGTCTAGAAGTACCATATATGAGTGCTATTGTGGACTTATGTATCTTGCTAATTGCACTCGACCTGATATAGCTTTTGCTACTAATCTACTTGCACGATACATTTCCTCTCCTACGCGTAGACATTGGAACAGAATAAAACACATATTCCATTATCTTCAAGGTACGATTGATTTTGGATTATTTTATTCAAGAAACCCCGAGGTTGGTCTAGTTGGTTTTGCAGATGCAGGCTATTTATCAGATCCGCATAAAACTCGATCGCAAACTGGATACATTTTTACAATTGGTGGAACTGCATTCTCAAGGTGGTCTCAGAAACAGATTTTGGTAGCCACTTCTTTGAACCATGCCGAAATTATTGCACTTCATAAAGTAGGCAGAGAATGTGTATGGCTCAGATCAATGACTCAACATATTCAAGAAGCAAGTGGAATAACCGCCATCAAAGAGCCAACAACTTTATTTGAGGATAATTCTGCATGTGTTGTTCAAATCAAAGAAGACTACAGAAAGAACGATAGGACGAATCACATTCCTCCAAGATTTTTTTCCTACACACGAGAACTCGAAGAGAAGAAGGAGATTGATGTTTAATATATTCGCTCATCTGATAACGCATCATATTTATTTACAAAGGCGCTTACGACTACAACATTCTGAAAACATGTTCAGAGTATCGGAATGCACTATTTACGAGATCTATAAGAAAGATTATATATATATTTCAGGGGGAGATTGCACTCTTTATCCTTGTCATAGTTTTTGTCCCACTAAGTTTTTATATGATAAGGTTTTTAACAAGGCAATACACTGATGGATAATCAAGGAGAGTATTATAATATTAATGATTATCCATATAAGTTATTGATAATTATCTTCTACTGATAATTATCCAAGTTACCTAACTATATAATATTTTATGCATTTCCTCAAGATAATTATCTATCCAAGTTACCGACATAGCCAATATTTTATACATTTTCTCTTACTATATAAAGGCATGCATGTACCAAGGTGATTGAATGAAAAAAGAAACTTCTCTTCTTCTTTATAAACGTTTCAACTCTCCTCTTTGTTAAAACTCTCTTACTCTTACATATATATATATATATATATATATATATATATATATATCACCATAACCAAAATAGTTTATAATAATATTATCCTTTTTAATACTATGCTACCTTTTTTTATTTCTATATTCGCTTACAATGCTTACAATCTTTTCATTTGATCATGGTAACAACAATAATGCATATGCAAGCAACCAAAGTAACCAATAGAAGGTTAGGAGCATAACAGAGAACCATGCAAACGGAATGTGTCATGCAAAAGTTGTTATTAATGAGGTGAATTCTCTACTTTGAATTTACGAAATATTCGTGTTTATTTTTTTCACAGAAATTTCGATTCCCTTTCATCATATTTCTTTCCAATGTTGCAAAGAAATTTTCATATCGTTAGAAAAATTTCAATTTTTAATTGAGTATTTGTTATATACATACGTAATGTAAATTTTATTTTTAAAATATTTTTACAGAGATACGATTTTGTTAAAGAACAGTTATTATCTTCGATATTAACTTATTTTCCTTGAATTTAACTGAATTGTTTTTTTTGTAGAAAGAAAGATAGAAAACCAATGAAATTTGAGATATTAGTTGCCACATTCCTTCAACAAAATAACGTAGTACTTACAAAGACGATAACTGATTATATGTTTGATGACTTTAAAACTGAAACAAATCAATAATGGAGGCACCACACCTCCATTAGAACATATTGATTATATGTTATTATTTTTTTTTTGTACAATAAAATTATTTTATCAATCTGTTATCAAAATATACTTCATCGTATAATTTTCTTAATTTCAAATATATAGTTGCATTTTTCTGTCTACCTAAATATAATGTGTTTGATGACCAAAAAGTATTTTTAATAAATATTAACAAACATTTACTTTAAAATATTTATGATAAATTAAATTACTATTATTATTATTATTTTTTTGTCACAAACACACTTCATTATCGATTACACAAATACATTATCTATATCGGTAAACCAATAAGGAACACAAGTGCCAATAAATGAAAAGATAGTATTCCGCGTGCGTGCTGTTCTTGCAAGCAAATCCGCTCTCGTATTGAAATCCCGTCGCCGGAACCTGAGGGCTGCAAAATCACGTAATTCCGGTTGAAAATCGTACCACTCATTCAGTGATGTAATCATCTTCACTAATTCTGTAGAATCCGTGAAGAATAGAGAACAAAACCGTCGTTTGCGGAGCAAACATTTCATTGCCCAAATGAGGCTGTGCGATTCAGTATGTAGGGGAGATAAACTTCTATGGTTTCCTTGTAGTCCCAATAGGTCAGTCGTGCCATCTTGAAGTTGAAGAACCCATCCTAAACCACTGCTGCCTTCATCTCCTTTCCATGAACCATCAATCACGCAAGAGAATATGCTCTGTGGCCGAGGGGGTCCCTGAGGGAGAACTCCTGTACTGACTTGCTCTGTAGTGTTAGCCTGCAGCCACTCGTCCGATTCATTTAGTGCCATCGCCAGAGTCTCCGAAGGTGGTCTGTCGTTATCATTGAACACCATGTCATTCCGTGCCTTCCAAATGTACCAGATAATCCAAGGGTAGGCCTGAGTAACCGTCGCAAAAGCCTCAGATGTCGGTAAACGCCAAAAGAGGTAGTCAAAGTTCGTTCTTAGGCTCTCTGAGGGAGTCCCTTAGGGAGGAGAAAACATGACATAGCATATGTAGGTATATCTTGGGCCACCGATTTAATCATCACTTCTTCCCCCCCCCCCCCTTGGATAAGAACTTAGCCGACCAAACGTTGCGAACATAAGCAAAGATTTTGGCCTTGGATCCCTGCAGTTGTTCTGGTATTCCCAGGTATTTCTCGCAACCGCCCACATTCGAGATGCCCCACTGCTGATGAATGGAGGCTCGCGTGGCAGGACTTGCCGACTTATCAAAGTTGATCTGTTGGCCAGAAGCATTCCTGTACTGTGTAAGGATATTGAGCACTGTCTCACTCTGGGCTTGTGTCGCTTTGCAGAAGAAGAGACTGTCGTCAGCAAATGGAAGATGTGAGATTGGCGGGCTTGCCTACGCAACCTTCAGCCCCGTCAGATGGCCTCCTGCCTCCGCTGCTTTAAGGTTTGAGATCAGCACCTCGGTACACAGAATGAACAGATATGAAGATAACGGATCTCCTTGTCACAAACCTCTCGTTGGGGTTATTAATCCCTTTGGATCCCCGTTGAGCAATATATGGTATGAGACCGAATTCACACACGACATAATCCACGAGATCCACTTCTGCGAGAAACCCATCTTCTGCATAAGGCATTCCAAAAAAAACCCATTCCACCAGATCGTAGGCCATGCTCATATCTGTCTTTACGGCCCTGAACTCCTCGCGACATCTATCCTTTGTCACTAGGGCATGAAATGCTTCCTTTGCAATCAAGATATGATCGGAGATAACCCACCCCGATACAAATGCAGATTGGGTTTCTGACACCAGTGTAGGGAGTATCTTCTTTAGCCGTTGGCATAAGACCTTCGAAATAATCTTGTAGCTGACATTGCAGAGGCTAATCGGTCGAAATTTTTTCATCTCCCGCGGTCGTTCACTCTTGGGAATGAGGCACATGTTTACCTCATTAATGCTAGGGTCGATGTGCCCTGAGACCATAAAATCGTGGACCATCGCGACAACCTGTGGTCTGAGAATATGCCAGAACTTCTCATAAAAGAAGGCGGTCATCCCATCTGGTCCTGGTGCTTTTTCAAGATTAATAGCAAAAACAGCGGCCTTTACCTCGGCAGGAGAGGGTGGCCGTGTTAGTGCATCATTTATTTCTGGAGTCACTGTTTGCGAAATATGCCGTAAAAAAGTCTCCAAATCTGTGACACCGGAGGACGAGAATATGTCCTGAAAATACTCGACCGCAATTTATGCCTCCTTCTACATCCAGTGGCCAGTAGAATTCAGGATTCCAGTGATTCGGTTTTGGGGCCCGTCTCTGTTTTGTCGAATCATGAAAGTACTGGGTGTTCTGATCCCCAGCTAGGAGCCACATCACTCTACTTTTCTGCTGCCAAAAAACCTCTTCATCTGCGAGGGCAAGACGAAGCTTCACTTTGTCCTCTGCCGATGCGGAATCATCACTTTGTAGCTGATCCAACTCAATCTTAAGGTTCTCAAGCACCTCAGCTGAGTCTTGTATATTTGCCCGTCGCCAACGGGAAATGAAGGTATGACAGTGCTTAATTCGCTCACTCACATGAAGTTGGGGATCCGCGGTAAAGGGGTCCCAACCATCCCTAATAACTTGCTCGGAATTGGGTTTAGCCAACCAGCGTTTGTCAAAACGGAACTTCTTGGATCCTCGTATATTCCTAGTCGTTATATGGATAAGGATCGGACGATGGTCCGAACCCATAAATCGCATATATTCTGCTGGTGTATGTGTAAAGCGATCATGTCGTTCTTCATTCCCCATAGACCTATCAAGGCGACACCGATGCCACTCCACCCCACCCAAGAGAGACTATTCCAAGTAAAAGGAAAGTCCATCATACCACAGGTGTTTCGCATTAGACCGAAATCGAGGAAGGAATTTTTGCTCCGCGGGCACCCACCTGTCTTTTCATTGTGACCAATGATCTCGTTAAAATCCCCTGTTATTAGCCAAGCGTCGTCCCGAGTCGTACTGATATGTTTTAATTGGTCCCAGACCCCATTACGGCGAGAAATAACAGGTTATCCATAAAAAAAAGAGATAAAAACTTTATTACCATGTATGGTAGCCATTACATCGATAATATTTTTATTTGAAAAAAGAACTTCAACTTTAAAATCTGGTAAAGCCAGAAGGGCTAGACCACCACTAAGACCCTGGGGGTCAACTGTAAACAAAAATTCATAACCGAACTCCTTTTGTAACTCCTGCAAATGACTCCTATCGCGTTTAGTTTTCATAAGAAAAATTATACTCGGGAATAACCTCCTACGGATTTCACGCAAACGATGAACTTTCAGAAAACCTCCGACCCCCTGACAGTTCCAACTTAGGATCATTTATTCGCTTGCCGGTGGTTTTTCCCCAACCACCGGTTCTTGTAGTTTCTCCGAATTTTCCCCACGTGGAGGAGTCGGCCTCGAAGGCGACGGCTGTGGAAAGTCACAAAGAGGCGAATCATTTCTAAGTGAAACTTTAGCCACGATGGAAGCTTGTTTCTGAACCCAAATCCCTTTGAACGGGCTGTTGCCAATTTTCTTGCGCACTCCTAAGACATTCTTAGTCTTAGTCCTGACTTTGGGCTTCCCCTTTGGTCTGTTAGCTTTTGGGCCCACGTTTAGCCCATCTGTGGCCACCATTAAAGATCATGGGCCTCTGAAGAGAACTCCATCAAAGCCCAACTCCGGGACTGGATCGACAGTCGACCCTCTCTCTTGTTTCTTCTCAGCCGCCACCGGAATAGGTGGCTTCCCTGGCTGGATCGACCCCATCACCATCGAGGGAGCCTGACTCACGTTCCCCTTCCCTCTCTTAGCCTGATTCACATTCTGAGTAACTTTAACAGGGTCGGGATACCATGTCGCTGAAACGAAGCCATCCTTCGGCTCCACCGCCGGCTCCCGCCCCTCCGCATGCTCTCCTTTCGAGAGCGTAACTTCCCCTCGCCATTCGTTGCCCATCTGTCGCGCCTGGAGATCCGTTGATGGGTTCAAAAGCTCACTAGCCGGTCGTTTCCCCCGACGCTTCTCCTCTCCTCTCATCAGACCGGACTTCCGACCCCAGGGCAGAGCCGGCACGGTATCTGCCACTGAGCCGTCTCTGCTTGATACAGAGGAGCCCTCATCTCCAAAGAGATTCCGACGAACAGGGAGTTTGTTCTGAGTCGCAAGATTCTCCCTCGCCGCGATGGTTCTAGATCTGTGCTGGTACTGCATTAGATGGTTCTTCCTTGCATCATCTATCATCCTCTCCTCCGTGACGGCGAGAGTAGCCTCTTGTTGTGCGTGCCATCGGTCTCTCAGGGCAAGTAAGCTTGTCATGTGTTATTCGGTAGCATATCTTGCAATAACAATCAAGCTTCTCGTATTTAAACTGAACCCTAATGATTTCTCGGTTCTTGAACTCAAGGTCTCGATCCACCACCAAAGGTAATGCACTCTCCAGCACCACTTGAACCCGCGGTGGTTGTACCTCATATGCCAGGAGCTCGCCCAACTTCTCTCCAATCTCAATCACTCCTTTCTTGTAGCACCGATACTCCGGGAGATCCTTGATACGGATCCAGAACGGAATGGTGGAAGGAAAATCGGCTCGGACCATTGGGATCCAACGTTCCAAGGTGAACAGCCATCCATCAAAGTGATATGGTCTCTTTGCCATTACTTGCAAGAGATCCGCTTCTTGTTCGAATCATAATTGGAACTTGCCTTTCCCTAAATCGAATCCCTGCACACGATCCTCACATCTCCAGACCGATGGTAAGAATGCACGTAGAGCTCTGACTCTATGTACTTGCGCCGGGTTTAGCACATGCCCCACCAAAGTCCTCTCAAACTGCTTGATAATCTCATAATCATCGAAGTCGGGCATTTTGATGGGTGACCAACGTTTCCTACCATCACGGGGAGTAACCATCTTCCCGAAAAAGGTCATATCAAAATATTCAGAGAGGATGTAAACACCGAGCACTAGAAGGAAAGGAAACCTTTGTTGCTTAAGGAAAACGCACTATGAGTATTGATGTGATAAACTAAATTATTAAGATACTAATAACATAACAAATATCATAAAAACAAAGTTATCACAGTCACAGCTCATGTAAACGCATGGCCTTAACACTAGTTAATTAATAAAAGAAAGAATATTGGTTTTCAAATTTCACAAACTGACAGCAACATCGTTGATGTCTTGGTGAACGATTAAGAGAGTCTTGAGCTCCACATGAGCCATATAAGTTCTTGTCATAAAAATCGAAAACCTTCTCCATGTTACTGCAGATCCCATCTACTCACCAAAAAACAATAATCCATAAGAAAAAATGTCATTATTAAAATTAGCAAATCAAGCCTTAACACTAGTTAATTAATAAAAGAGAGAATATTGGTTTTTGAATTTCACAAACTGATAGCAACATCGTTGATGTCTTGGTGAGCGATTAAGAGAGACTTGAGTTCCACTAGAGCCATATAAATTCTTGTCATAAACATCAGGAACCTTCTCCATGTTTTTGGAGATCCCATCTGCTCACCAAAAACAATAATCCATAAGGAAAAAATGTCATTATTAAAATTAGCAAATCTTGCCTTAACACTAGTTAATTAATAAAAGAGAGAATATTAGTTTTCGAATTTCACAAACTGACAGCAACATCGTTGATGTCTTGGTGAGCGATCAAGAGAGACTTGAGATCTACTAGAGCCATATAAATTCTTGTCATAAACATCGGGAACCTTCTCCATGTTCTTGCAGATCCTATCTGCTCACCAAAAACAATAATCCATAAGAAAAAAAATGTCATTATTAAAATTAGCAAATCAGACCTTAACACTAGTTAATTAATAAAAGAAAGAATATTGGTTTTCGAATTTCACAAACTGACAGCAACATCATTGATGTCTTGGTGAGCGATTAAGAAAGACTTGAGCGATTAAGAGAGACTTGAGCTCCACTGGAGCCATATAAATTCTTGTCATAAACATCGGGAACCTTCTCCATGTTCTTGCAGATCCCATCTGCTCACCAAAAACAATAATCTATAAGAAAAAAAATGTCATTATTAAAATTAGCAAATCAGGCCTTAACACTAGTTTATTAATAAAAGAGAGAATATTGGTTTTCGAATTTCACAAACTGACAGCAACATCGTTGATGTCTTGGTGAGCGATCAAGAGAGACTTGAGATCTACTGGAGCCATATAAATTCTTGTCATAAACATCGGGAACCTTCTCCATGTTCTTGCATATCCTATCTGCTCACCAAAAACAATAATCCATAAGAAAAAAAATGTCATTATTAAAATTAGCAAATCAGACCTTAACACTAGTTAATTAATAAAAGAAAGAATATTGGTTTCGAATTTCACAAACTGACAGCAACATCGTTGATGTTGCTGTCTTGGTGAGTGATTAAGAGAGACTTGAGCTCCACTGGAGCCATATAAATTTTTGTCATAAACATCGGGAACCTTCTCCATGTTTTTACAGATCCCATCTGCTCACCAAAAACAATAATCCATAAGAAAAAAAATATTATTATTAAAATTAGCAAATCAGTTTTAGAAATAAAAACACATTAATCCTTACATGAATAACTACATTGGTGGTTTAAAAACCACCATCACGAAAAACCCTGAATCACAAAGAATATTGTATATTATACAAATGAACTAAAGCGTATATAGTAATAACAGGAAGTGATAAAACATAAGAACGAATAAATAAAATCAAATGTTTTTTGGTAACAATCTAGTACCTCTGTGTTATAGATTCTTTGTTTTCTTGTTGGCTATGTGCTTTTTGCTTCCTCCCTGTGAGGTTTTATCAAGCTTTGATTTCCTCTCTGTACGTTGAGAACATTTTGTTATTGCATTTTAAAATTTACTAAAACATTTTTAATAAGAAGAATTCAATAGATAAATTGATGGTCATCCCATTTTAAGTCCATCCAAGATCTACAATTATTCTCTTGCACATTAATCAAACATTTTGTCTTAACAACATCAATCAAACATTCACACGAGATTAGTATACGGAAGTTAAAGATACAAAAATTAAAACATTATAAGAAACAGAGTAAAACTAGAAATGTTTTAACTGTAATGTGTTGAGCATGGCACTCATTATATAGTGAATGGGGGTACTCGTTTATGTTAGGATAAGCGAAAAATATATGGGAAAAGTCAATAAATGTTTACCTAAAAAGGAAATTAGTTATGATATTTTGTTTGTTTTTGGGGGAATATTCCGTAAAAATATTTTCTTTAGATTGCAATCTTAAATTTATTTGGTGAGGAATATTTTTCGGCATAGATCACACGAAACTTTTGTTATGATTTGGTATTTTTTTAAATATGTACATTTTTTTAATCATCTAGATTTATTTTCCTATTACAAATTATGAAAAATGTTATATCCACGATTCTACAGCGGAGAAGTCTTCTACCTTGATCCACGCCAAACGATTTTATCTTATCTCACGCTGAAGATCTCCTGTAAGTATGTTTCCATTAATCAGCATCAATGATAATATTTTGTATCTTCTGGGATTCGAACTCCACACCTCTAGTGTAGAAATATTAATGAATATTTGGTCAAAACATTCGGGCAACGGGAGTTCCACCAAAATGTTACCATATTGATTAACTGTAATCTTCAATTTATTGTTGGAAGATTTTTCGGCAGCATCTTCTCTTTAAGAAAATTTATAAAATCACCTTATGGATTTTGTTTATTATTTAATAAACAATCTTTGTATCCTCATTTTGGCAACCATTAACGTTTTTGAAAAATCTTGTGTTTGTTATGAACGAATTTTAAATAATTGATCTGCATGCATTTTATTAGATTTTACCAATATAATCTAACACTGCTCGATTATGATGAATATATAAAATCATTTATTCCACCATGCTACGGTCTCAGCGAAATTTTGGCCGAGAATTAACTAATTTAAAAATTGTAATCCATGGAAATACCTTAATATATACGGCCCCAATACAGATTTTCAATAATTTTTTTTTCTTTTTTGAGTCGAAATATATTTCTTTATTATTATTATTATTTATCTCTTTAGAAAATCTTTTAGAAAAATCTTTTTGTCTCCTCTCTCTCAAAAAATATTTTCTTCTGCAAATTCGTTCTGAAAAAATATTCTAGAAAGTTTTACCCGCAAAAATTAGGTTTTTGTGAAAGATTAGTTATTTAATTCTCTATTTCAAAGACTATAGTCTCTCTCTCTAATCCTTTGATTTCTCTCTCCCTCTTTCTCCAGTGTTGACGATGGATGTTGCGGCTAATGATGTATCGGTGGTTGAAGAATCGATGTTGGATTCACCGTTGAAGAAGCCGCGATTCGATCTGGAAGTGAATAGAGTAGCGGAGAATGTGCTTGTATTATTGGCATTACAGAGGATTCGAAGAGGTAAAAATCCGACTGAATTGGAATTAGAGCTTATAGTTGAAGCTAAATATGAATTGGTTGATATGTGTCAAGGGATTAATCCTAAAGATATAATATGTAGAGATGCAATTGCAGCTGTGATTGAATATTTGGGTTTGAAACTCCTAAATTAACAATCTCGGTAAAGCTATCTCTTTACAAAAGAAAGGTTTGTTTCAAAAATCTCTGTATTTTTTTTTTTGCCAAAGGAAGTGGTTCTTATTTGTTTTTGATTATTGTCATCAAGCAATTATTAATTATTCATTTTTTTGTCTAAATTTAATTAGTTTAAATTTGATATCCATGTCATCATTTTCACAAACCATGTCATCATTTTTTAGAGCCATGTCATAGTTTGGAACGAACCAAATTAAAACACATAAAACAATCTAATAAAAACACTTCTCTTTTAATAGTAAGGAGACTATGCCATCTATTTTCAAATTAAAGTAGCTATATCTATTAGAAGAAAACATGGTCTTTTGCGGCTGCCATTTTCGTAGCAAAATTAATTTTAAGTCTAATTTGCGACGAAATTCAAACCATCACAATAGACTTGTTGCAAATGGATTTTTGTAGCTTTGTGACTAAATTGTGACTAAGACATGTTGTCACATACAGTTGCTACTACAGTAAAACCCACTATAAGAAAACAGGCCTAAAACCGACGGACAGTTTGGTCGAAAATTTCCGATCAAACTGTCCGTCGGTTTTAGGTGGTCGGAATCCGTCGGAAATTTCAGATGGATTTCCGACCGATATGGATCGTTGCAAATACCGTCAGAATTTTCCGACCGACAAATCGGTCGGAATTTTCCTACCGGCAAAACGGTCGGAATTTTACGACCGAAAAATCGGTCGGAATTTTCCGACCGTCAAAACCATCGGAATTTTCTGACCGGAGTGACCGTAGGAAATTTCCGACGATCGTGGCGGTCGAAAAATTCCGACCGATTTCCTACGAATTTGGTTTTTTTTTTTAAACTAAATTATTTATTATTTAATCTATTAATTATTTAAATTACCAAATAATTTATAAAAATATATAAAAATAAATTGAAAATGTAATTTAAAGTATTAAGAAGTATTTTAAACATAATAAAATGTAAATTAAAAACTAAAACTAAAACTGTCGTTGACTTTTAAATCTGACAATCCGGAAATTTGCTCCTCATGAAAGCCTTCAATGCTTCAAGGCTCTTTTTTGTTGCCGCGTTCTCAAGTTTCAATTCTTCAACTTCTTCGTCTTTTTTCTCAAGTGCTTCTTTGAGACCAGCTACTTCGTCATACAGTATGGGATTGGTCGCGGAAGAAGAACTAGGCCCGAACCTAGAAGCTACATTGCCTAATCCAGGACGACGACCCTTGCGCAAAGGGGTTTCCTACGGAAAATGAGATGCGTCAATATGGGAAATTAAGAAAAACAACAAAGTCGACATATAATTAAAACGTAACAATACCTGGAGGACCATTTCTTTGATTTTGTCTGGGGACAACTCACACTGATTCGAAGAAGAAGAACCATCCAAACCTTGAGAGAGAGTCATTTGCGTAAGCCGCTCTTCCTTTCTCTTCTCCACCCTCTCGACGATTTCAGCAATGTTCGGATAATCGATCTTCCCTGTTTTTTTTTTGTGTGTGTCCGTTTCATCAAAGCAACTAAATCCGGAGCCACACCGCCAGATTCTTGAATCTACAAACATTTTCATAAATATTGTTAATGTGAAAGATAACAACAAATATTTATAGAAATTTCAAATACACTTACCATCTCGTCCTCCCACGCTAAGAAACTCGTAGCTCCAGAGTTGTGAGTACCTCGAGGATTCTTCTTACGGTTGTATGAGTTAATCTTTGCAAGCTTTTTCGTTGCCGGATCAGCCCAATACGGCTGCAATCCCATCCAAACATCCTCGTGCAAGTTACGCGGTTTCTCATCCCCGTTCTCCCATTTTTCCTTCCACTCGTTCATGTGTCCCGAGTAACTATCCTGGGCCATCTTGTAGAACGCATCCCTAACTTGTCCCGTCAAATTAGGATGTCAATCATAATCTTGCTACATTATTAATAACAAAAATTATTAGTAACTATAAAATTCTTTTCAAGACAAATTTTTTTTTTATTAAAGACATACCGTAAAAGTTCGGAACCACAACTCTTTCTCAGTTTGAGGCATTGCGTTCCACGTCTTATAAGGATGTTTGAGGAGTGACCGTATCATCTTCAAAAATGATTTTGAGATCTTATTTTTCTTACCGAACCTATAAACATGAAAACAATGTGTTAGTACAAAAATCAAAGTTAGTATTAATTTTAACATTCCTTAGAAAATTTTTGTAATTTACCAAGTCGAGCCGCCTCGACACATTGGGTCGAGCTTTAGAATCTTCTCTCGGCCCGGTTGAGTCAACAACTCTTCAATCGTAAGTTGTTGTTGGTTGGAGCTTTGACTGTCCGGAATATGAGATGGGCTCGGGGGGTTTGGGGCTGTGGGGTTTGTGTTGTCGCTCAACGAACGATGTGGGAGGTGAATAATTCTACGGAAATCTCTCATTGACCTGCAATTTGACCCAAAAAAAACTTCACGAAGAAAAATTTTGCAATGCCCGAGATATTTACAAAATAGCTAAGCGGGTTAATGAATCAAACTTTACCAACTTTGATAAATTCTAAAAATTCATACTCATCACTCTTTCCAAAACCCACAAACATTATGAAATCTAATCGAGAACCGTCAAATTCTTCAATTTACAAACAATTTTCACACAATTCACAATTTCATTGATCAATCAAAGTCCAATAAGACAAAGATTTCCTCATTTGTTCA
>OZ053310.1:16250979-16347856 GCA_964056655.1 Arabis hirsuta
AGTGTATTTTTGTTAGATTTTGGTAGATTAGGAGCAATAGATTTTGGTGAATTGAACAAATGAGGAAATCTTTGTCTTATTGGACTTTGATTGATCAATGAAATTGTGAATTGTGTGAAAATTGTTTGTAAATTGAAGAATTTGACGGTTCTCGATTAGATTTCATAATGTTTGTGGGTTTTGGAAAGAGTGATGAGTATGAATTTTTAGAATTTATCAAAGTTGGTAAAGTTTGATTCATTAACCCGCTTAGCTATTTTGTAAACATCTCGGGCATTGCAAAATTTTTCTTCGTGAAGTTTTTTTTGGGTCAAATTGCAGGTCAATGAGAGATTTCCGTAGAATTATTCACCTCCCACATCGTTCGTTGAGCGACAACACAAACCCCACAGCCCCAAACCCCCCGAGCCCATCTCATATTCCGGACAGTCAAAGCTCCAACCAACAACAACTTACGATTGAAGAGTTGTTGACTCAACCGGGCCGAGAGAAGATTCTAAAGCTCGACCCAATGTGTCGAGGCGGCTCGACTTGGTAAATTACAAAAATTTTCTAAGGAATGTTAAAATTAATACTAACTTTGATTTTTGTACTAACACATTGTTTTCATGTTTATAGGTTCGGTAAGAAAAATAAGATCTCAAAATCATTTTTGAAGATGATACGGTCACTCCTCAAACATCCTTATAAGACGTGGAACGCAATGCCTCAAACTGAGAAAGAGTTGTGGTTCCGAACTTTTACGGTATGTCTTTAATAAAAAAAAAATTTGTCTTGAAAAGAATTTTATAGTTACTAATAATTTTTGTTATTAATAATGTAGCAAGATTATGATTGACATCCTAATTTGACGGGACAAGTTAGGGATGCGTTCTACAAGATGGCCCAGGATAGTTACTCGGGACACATGAACGAGTGGAAGGAAAAATGGGAGAACGGGGATGAGAAACCGCGTAACTTGCACGAGGATGTTTGGATGGGATTGCAGCCGTATTGGGCTGATCCGGCAACGAAAAAGCTTGCAAAGATTAACTCATACAACCGTAAGAAGAATCCTCGAGGTACTCACAACTCTGGAGCTACGAGTTTCTTAGCGTGGGAGGACGAGATGGTAAGTGTATTTGAAATTTCTATAAATATTTGTTGTTATCTTTCACATTAACAATATTTATGAAAATGTTTGTAGATTCAAGAATCTGGCGGTGTGGCTCCGGATTTAGTTGCTTTGATGAAACGGACACACACAAAAAAAAAACAGGGAAGATCGATTATCCGAACATTGCTGAAATCGTCGAGAGGGTGGAGAAGAGAAAGGAAGAGCGGCTTACGCAAATGACTCTCTCTCAAGGTTTGGATGGTTCTTCTTCTTCGAATCAGTGTGAGTTGTCCCCAGACAAAATCAAAGAAATGGTCCTCCAGGTATTGTTACGTTTTAATTATATGTCGACTTTGTTGTTTTTCTTAATTTCCCATATTGACGCATCTCATTTTCCGTAGGAAACCCCTTTGCGCAAGGGTCGTCGTCCTGGATTAGGCAATGTAGCTTCTAGGTTCGGGCCTAGTTCTTCTTCCGCGACCAATCCCATACTGTATGACGAAGTAGCTGGTCTCAAAGAAGCACTTGAGAAAAAAGACGAAGAAGTTGAAGAATTGAAACTTGAGAACGCGGCAACAAAAAAGAGCCTTGAAGCATTGAAGGCTTTCATGAGGAGCAAATTCCCGGATTGTCAGATTTAAAAGTCAACGACAGTTTTAGTTTTAGTTTTTAATTTACATTTTATTATGTTTAAAATACTTCTTAATACTTTAAATTACATTTTCAATTTATTTTTATATATTTTTATAAATTATTTGGTAATTTAAATAATTAATAGATTAAATAATAAATAATTTAGTTTAAAAAAAAAAACCAAATTCGTAGGAAATCGGTCGGAATTTTTCGACCGCCACGATCGTCGGAAATTTCCTACGGTCACTCCGGTCAGAAAATTCCGATGGTTTTGACGGTCGGAAAATTCCGACCGATTTTTCGGTCGTAAAATTCCGACCGTTTTGCCGGTAGGAAAATTCCGACCGATTTGTCGGTCGGAAAATTCTGACGGTATTTGCAACGATCCATATCGGTCGGAAATCCATCTGAAATTTCCGACGGATTCCGACCACCTAAAACCGACGGACAGTTTGATCGGAAATTTTCGACCAAACTGTCCGTCGGTTTTAGGCCTGTTTTCTTATAGTGGGTTTTACTGTAGTAGCAACTGTATGTGACAACATGTCTTAGTCACAATTTAGTCACAAAGCTACAAAAATCCATTTGCAACAAGTCTATTGTGATGGTTTGAATTTCGTCGCAAATTAGACTTAAAATTAATTTTGCTACGAAAATGGCAGCCGCAAAAGACCATGTTTTCTTCTAATAGATATAGCTACTTTAATTTGAAAATAGATGGCATAGTCTCCTTACTATTAAAAGAGAAGTGTTTTTATTAGATTGTTTTATGTGTTTTAATTTGGTTCGTTCCAAACTATGACATGGCTCTAAAAAATGATGACATGATTTGTGAAAATGATGACATGGATATCAAATTTAAACTAATTAAATTTAGACAAAAAAATGAATAATTAATAATTGCTTGATGACAATAATCAAAAACAAATAAGAACCACTTCCTTTGGCAAAAAAAAAATACAGAGATTTTTGAAACAAACCTTTCTTTTGTAAAGAGATAGCTTTACCGAGATTGTTAATTTAGGAGTTTCAAACCCAAATATTCAATCACAGCTGCAATTGCATCTCTACATATTATATCTTTAGGATTAATCCCTTGACACATATCAACCAATTCATATTTAGCTTCAACTATAAGCTCTAATTCCAATTCAGTCGGATTTTTACCTCTTCGAATCCTCTGTAATGCCAATAATACAAGCACATTCTCCGCTACTCTATTCACTTCCAGATCGAATCGCGGCTTCTTCAACGGTGAATCCAACATCGATTCTTCAACCACCGATACATCATTAGCCGCAACATCCATCGTCAACACTGGAGAAAGAGGGAGAGAGAAATCAAAGGATTAGAGAGAGAGACTATAGTCTTTGAAATAGAGAATTAAATAACTAATCTTTCACAAAAACCTAATTTTTGCGGGTAAAACTTTCTAGAATATTTTTTCAGAACGAATTTGCAGAAGAAAATATTTTTTGAGAGAGAGGAGACAAAAAGATTTTTCTAAAAGATTTTCTAAAGAGATAAATAATAATAATAATAAAGAAATATATTTCGACTCAAAAAAGAAAAAAAAATTATTGAAAATCTGTATTGGGGCCGTATATATTAAGGTATTTCCATGGATTACAATTTTTAAATTAGTTAATTCTCGGCCAAAATTTCGCTGAGACCGTAGCATGGTGGAATAAATGATTTTATATATTCATCATAATCGAGCAGTGTTAGATTATATTGGTAAAATCTAATAAAATGCATGCAGATCAATTATTTAAAATTCGTTCATAACAAACACAAGATTTTTCAAAAACGTTAATGGTTGCCAAAATGAGGATACAAAGATTGTTTATTAAATAATAAACAAAATCCATAAGGTGATTTTATAAATTTTCTTAAAGAGAAGATGCTGCCGAAAAATCTTCCAACAATAAATTGAAGATTACAGTTAATCAATATGGTAACATTTTGGTGGAACTCCCGTTGCCCGAATGTTTTGACCAAATATTCATTAATATTTCTACACTAGAGGTGTGGAGTTCGAATCCCAGAAGATACAAAATATTATCATTGATGCTGATTAATGGAAACATACTTACAGGAGATCTTCAGCGTGAGATAAGATAAAATCGTTTGGCGTGGATCAAGGTAGAAGACTTCTCCGCTGTAGAATCGTGGATATAACATTTTTCATAATTTGTAATAGGAAAATAAATCTAGATGATTAAAAAAATTGTACATATTTAAAAAAATACCAAATCATAACAAAAGTTTCGTGTGATCTATGCCGAAAAATATTCCTCACCAAATAAATTTAAGATTGCAATCTAAAGAAAATATTTTTACGGAATATTCCCCCAAAAACAAACAAAATATCATAACTAATTTCCTTTTTAGGTAAACATTTATTGACTTTTCCCATATATTTTTCGCTTATCCTAACATAAACGAGTACCCCCATTCACTATATAATGAGTGCCATGCTCAACACATTACAGTTAAAACATTTCTAGTTTTACTCTGTTTCTTATAATGTTTTAATTTTTGTATCTTTAACTTCCGTATACTAATCTCGTGTGAATGTTTGATTGATGTTGTTAAGACAAAATGTTTGATTAATGTGCAAGAGAATAATTGTAGATCTTGGATGGACTTAAAATGGGATGACCATCAATTTATCTATTGAATTCTTCTTATTAAAAATGTTTTAGTAAATTTTAAAATGCAATAACAAAATGTTCTCAACGTACAGAGAGGAAATCAAAGCTTGATAAAACCTCACAGGGAGGAAGCAAAAAGCACATAGCCAACAAGAAAACAAAGAATCTATAACACAGAGGTACTAGATTGTTACCAAAAAACATTTGATTTTATTTATTCGTTCTTATGTTTTATCACTTCCTGTTATTACTATATACGCTTTAGTTCATTTGTATAATATACAATATTCTTTGTGATTCAGGGTTTTTCGTGATGGTGGTTTTTAAACCACCAATGTAGTTATTCATGTAAGGATTAATGTGTTTTTATTTCTAAAACTGATTTGCTAATTTTAATAATAATATTTTTTTTCTTATGGATTATTGTTTTTGGTGAGCAGATGGGATCTGTAAAAACATGGAGAAGGTTCCCGATGTTTATGACAAAAATTTATATGGCTCCAGTGGAGCTCAAGTCTCTCTTAATCACTCACCAAGAACGATGTTGCTGTCAGTTTGTGAAATTCGAAACCAATATTCTTTCTTTTATTAATTAACTAGTGTTAAGGTCTGATTTGCTAATTTTAATAATGACATTTTTTTTCTTATGGATTATTGTTTTTGGTGAGCAGATAGGATATGCAAGAACATGGAGAAGGTTCCCGATGTTTATGACAAGAATTTATATGGCTCCAGTAGATCTCAAGTCTCTCTTGATCGCTCACCAAGACATCAACGATGTTGCTGTCAGTTTGTGAAATTCGAAAACCAATATTCTCTCTTTTATTAATAAACTAGTGTTAAGGCCTGATTTGCTAATTTTAATAATGACATTTTTTTTCTTATAGATTATTGTTTTTGGTGAGCAGATGGGATCTGCAAGAACATGGAGAAGGTTCCCGATGTTTATGACAAGAATTTATATGGCTCCAGTGGAGCTCAAGTCTCTCTTAATCGCTCAAGTCTTTCTTAATCGCTCACCAAGACATCAATGATGTTGCTGTCAGTTTGTGAAATTCGAAAACCAATATTCTTTCTTTTATTAATTAACTAGTGTTAAGGTCTGATTTGCTAATTTTAATAATGACATTTTTTTTCTTATGGATTATTGTTTTTGGTGAGCAGATAGGATCTGCAAGAACATGGAGAAGGTTCCCGATGTTTATGACAAGAATTTATATGGCTCTAGTAGATCTCAAGTCTCTCTTGATCGCTCACCAAGACATCAACGATGTTGCTGTCAGTTTGTGAAATTCGAAAACTAATATTCTCTCTTTTATTAATTAACTAGTGTTAAGGCAAGATTTGCTAATTTTAATAATGACATTTTTTCCTTATGGATTATTGTTTTTGGTGAGCAGATGGGATCTCCAAAAACATGGAGAAGGTTCCTGATGTTTATGACAAGAATTTATATGGCTCTAGTGGAACTCAAGTCTCTCTTAATCGCTCACCAAGACATCAACGATGTTGCTATCAGTTTGTGAAATTCAAAAACCAATATTCTCTCTTTTATTAATTAACTAGTGTTAAGGCTTGATTTGCTAATTTTAATAATGACATTTTTTCTTATGGATTATTGTTTTTTGGTGAGTAGATGGGATCTGCAGTAACATGGAGAAGGTTTTCGATTTTTATGACAAGAACTTATATGGCTCATGTGGAGCTCAAGACTCTCTTAATCGTTCACCAAGACATCAACGATGTTGCTGTCAGTTTGTGAAATTTGAAAACCAATATTCTTTCTTTTATTAATTAACTAGTGTTAAGGCCATGCGTTTACATGAGCTGTGACTGTGATAACTTTGTTTTTATGATATTTGTTATGTTATTAGTATCTTAATAATCTAGTTTATCACATCAATACTCATAGTGCGTTTTCCTTAAGCAACAAAGGTTTCCTTTCCTTCTAGTGCTCGGTGTTTACATCCTCTCTGAATATTTTGATATGACCTTTTTCGGGAAGATGGTTACTCCCCGTGATGGTAGGAAACGTTGGTCACCCATCAAAATGCCCGACTTCGATGATTATGAGATTATCAAGCAGTTTGAGAGGACTTTGGTGGGGCATGTGCTAAACCCGGCGCAAGTACATAGAGTCAGAGCTCTACGTGCATTCTTACCATCGGTCTGGAGATGTGAGGATCGTGTGCAGGGATTCGATTTAGGGAAAGGCAAGTTCCAATTATGATTCGAACAAGAAGCGGATCTCTTGCAAGTAATGGCAAAGAGACCATATCACTTTGATGGATGGCTGTTCACCTTGGAACGTTGGATCCCAATGGTCCGAGCCGATTTTCCTTCCACCATTCCGTTCTGGATCCGTATCAAGGATCTCCCGGAGTATCGGTGCTACAAGAAAGGAGTGATTGAGATTGGAGAGAAGTTGGGCGAGCTCCTGGCATATGAGGTACAACCACCGCGGGTTCAAGTGGTGCTGGAGAGTGCATTACCCTTGGTGGTGGATCGAGACCTTGAGTTCAAGAACCGAGAAATCATTAGGGTTCAGTTTAAATACGAGAAGCTTGATTGTTATTGCAAGATATGCTACCGAATAACACATGACAAGCTTACTTGCCCTGAGAGACCGATGGCACGCACAACAAGAGGCTACTCTCGCCGTCACGGAGGAGAGGATGATAGATGATGCAAGGAAGAACCATCTAATGCAGTACCAGCACAGATCTAGAACCATCGCGGCGAGGGAGAATCTTGCGACTCAGAACAAACTCCCTGTTCGTCGGAATCTCTTTGGAGATGAGGGCTCCTCTGTATCAAGCAGAGACGGCTCAGTGGCAGATACCGTGCCGGCTCTGCCCTGGGGTCGGAAGTCCGGTCTGATGAGAGGAGAGGAGAAGCGTCGGGGGAAACGACCGGCTAGTGAGCTTTTGAACCCATCAACGGATCTCCAGGCGCGACAGATGGGCAACGAATGGCGAGGGGAAGTTACGCTCTCGAAAGGAGAGCATGCGGAGGGGCGGGAGCCGGCGGTGGAGCCGAAGGATGGCTTCGTTTCAGCGACATGGTATCCCGACCCTGTTAAAGTTACTCAGAATGTGAATCAGGCTAAGAGAGGGAAGGGGAACGTGAGTCAGGCTCCCTCGATGGTGATGGGGTCGATCCAGCCAGGGAAGCCACCTATTCCGGTGGCGGCTGAGAAGAAACAAGAGAGAGGGTCGACTGTCGATCCAGTCCCGGAGTTGGGCTTTGATGGAGTTCTCTTCAGAGGCCCATGATCTTTAATGGTGGCCACAGATGGGCTAAACGTGGGCCCAAAAGCTAACAGACCAAAGGGGAAGCCCAAAGTCAGGACTAAGACTAAGAATGTCTTAGGAGTGCGCAAGAAAATTGGCAACAGCCCGTTCAAAGGGATTTGGGTTCAGAAACAAGCTTCCATCGTGGCTAAAGTTTCACTTAGAAATGATTCGCCTCTTTGTGACTTTCCACAGCCGTCGCCTTCGAGGCCGACTCCTCCACGTGGGGAAAATTCGGAGAAACTACAAGAACCGGTGGTTGGGGAAAAACCACCGGCAAGCGAATAAATGATCCTAAGTTGGAACTGTCAGGGGGTCGGAGGTTTTCTGAAAGTTCATCGTTTGCGTGAAATCCGTAGGAGGTTATTCCCGAGTATAATTTTTCTTATGAAAACTAAACGCGATAGGAGTCATTTGCAGGAGTTACAAAAGGAGTTCGGTTATGAATTTTTGTTTACAGTTGACCCCCAGGGTCTTAGTGGTGGTCTAGCCCTTCTGGCTTTACCAGATTTTAAAGTTGAAGTTCTTTTTTCAAATAAAAATATTATCGATGTAATGGCTACCATACATGGTAATAAAGTTTTTATCTCTTTTTTTTATGGATAACCTGTTATTTCTCGCCGTAATGGGGTCTGGGACCAATTAAAACATATCAGTACGACTCGGGACGACGCTTGGCTAATAACAGGGGATTTTAACGAGATCATTGGTCACAATGAAAAGACAGGTGGGTGCCCGCGGAGCAAAAATTCCTTCCTCGATTTCGGTCTAATGCGAAACACCTGTGGTATGATGGACTTTCCTTTTACTTGGAATAGTCTCTCTTGGGTGGGGTGGAGTGGCATCGGTGTCGCCTTGATAGGTCTATGGGGAATGAAGAACGACATGATCGCTTTACACATACACGAGCAGAATATATGCGATTTATGGGTTCGGACCATCGTCCGATCCTTATCCATATAACGACTAGGAATATACGAGGATCCAAGAAGTTCCGTTTTGACAAACGCTGGTTGGCTAAACCCAATTCCGAGCAAGTTATTAGGGATGGTTGGGACCCCTTTACCGCGGATCCCCAACTTCATGTGAGTGAGCGAATTAAGCACTGTCATACCTTCATTTCCCGTTGGCGACGGGCAAATATACAAGACTCAGCTGAGGTGCTTGAGAACCTTAAGATTGAGTTGGATCAGCTACAAAGTGATGATTCCGCATCGGCAGAGGACAAAGTGAAGCTTCGTCTTGCCCTCGCAGATGAAGAGGTTTTTTGGCAGCAGAAAAGTAGAGTGATGTGGCTCCTAGCTGGGGATCAGAACACCCAGTACTTTCATGATTCGACAAAACAGAGACGGGCCCCAAAACCGAATCACTGGAATCCTGAATTCTACTGGCCACTGGATGTAGAAGGAGGCATAAATTGCGGTCGAGTATTTTCAGGACATATTCTCGTCCTCCGGTGTCACAGATTTGGAGACTTTTTTACGGCATATTTCGCAAACAGTGACTCCAGAAATAAATGATGCACTAACACGGCCACCCTCTCCTGCCGAGGTAAAGGCCGCTGTTTTTGCTATTAATCTTGAAAAAGCACCAGGACCAGATGGGATGACCGCCTTCTTTTATGAGAAGTTCTGGCATATTCTCAGACCACAGGTTGTCGCGATGGTCCACGATTTTATGGTCTCAGGGCACATCGACCCTAGCATTAATGAGGTAAACATGTGCCTCATTCCCAAGAGTGAACGACCGCGGGAGATGAAAAAATTTCGACCGATTAGCCTCTGCAATGTCAGCTACAAGATTATTTCGAAGGTCTTATGCCAACGGCTAAAGAAGATACTCCCTACACTGGTGTCAGAAACCCAATCTGCATTTGTATCGGGGTGGGTTATCTCCGATCATATCTTGATTGCAAAGGAAGCATTTCATGCCCTAGTGACAAAGGATAGATGTCGCGAGGAGTTCAGGGCCGTAAAGACAGATATGAGCATGGCCTACGATCTGGTGGAATGGGTTTTTTTTGGAATGCCTTATGCAGAAGATGGGTTTCTCGCAGAAGTGGATCTCGTGGATTATGTCGTGTGTGAATTCGGTCTCATACCATATATTGCTCAACGGGGATCCAAAGGGATTAATAACCCCAACGAGAGGTTTGTGACAAGGAGATCCGTTATCTTCATATCTGTTCATTCTGTGTACCGAGGTGCTGATCTCAAACCTTAAAGCAGCGGAGGCAGGAGGCCATCTGACGGGGCTGAAGGTTGCGTAGGCAAGCCCGCCAATCTCACATCTTCCATTTGCTGACGACAGTCTCTTCTTCTGCAAAGCGACACAAGCCCAGAGTGAGACAGTGCTCAATATCCTTACACAGTACAGGAATGCTTCTGGACAACAGATCAACTTTGATAAGTCGGCAAGTCCTGCCACGCGAGCCTCCATTCATCAGCAGTGGGGCATCTCGAATGTGGGCGGTTGCGAGAAATACCTGGGAATACCAGAACAACTGCAGGGATCCAAGGCCAAAATCTTTGCTTATGTTCGCAACGTTTGGTCGGCTAAGTTCTTATCCAAGGGGGGGGGGGGGAAGAAGTGATGATTAAATCGGTGGCCCAAGATATACCTACATATGCTATGTCATGTTTTCTCCTCCCTAAGGGACTCCCTCAGAGAGCCTAAGAACGAACTTTGACTACCTCTTTTGGCGTTTACCGACATCTGAGGCTTTTGCGGCGGTTACTCAGGCCTACCCTTGGATTATCTGGTACATTTGGAAGGCACGGAATGACATGGTGTTCAATGATAACGACAGACCACCTTCGGAGACTCTGGCGATGGCACTAAATGAATCGGACGAGTGGCTGCAGGCTAACACTACAGAGCAAGTCAGTACAGGAGTTCTCCCTCAGGGACCCCCTCGGCCACAGAGCATATTCTCTTGCGTGATTGATGGTTCATGGAAAGGAGATGAAGGCAGCAGTGGTTTAGGATGGGTTCTTCAACTTCAAGATGGCACGACTGACCTATTGGGACTACAAGGAAACCATAGAAGTTTATCTCCCCTACATACTGAATCGCACAGCCTCATTTGGGCAATGAAATGTTTGCTCCGCAAACGACGGTTTTGTTCTCTATTCTTCACGGATTCTACAGAATTAGTGAAGATGATTACATCACTGAATGAGTGGTACGATTTTCAACCGGAATTACGTGATTTTGCAGCCCTCAGGTTCCGGCGACGGGATTTCAATACGAGAGCGGATTTGCTTGCAAGAACAGCACGCACGCGGAATACTATCTTTTCATTTATTGGCACTTGTGTTCCTTATTGGTTTACCGATATAGATAATGTATTTGTGTAATCGATAATGAAGTGTGTTTGTGACAAAAAAATAATAATAATAATAGTAATTTAATTTATCATAAATATTTTAAAGTAAATGTTTGTTAATATTTATTAAAAATACTTTTTGGTCATCAAACACATTATATTTAGGTAGACAGAAAAATGCAACTATATATTTGAAATTAAGAAAATTATACGATGAAGTATATTTTGATAACAGATTGATAAAATAATTTTATTGTACAAAAAAAAAATAATAACATATAATCAATATGTTCTAATGGAGGTGTGGTGCCTCCATTATTGATTTGTTTCAGTTTTAAAGTCATCAAACATATAATCAGTTATCGTCTTTGTAAGTACTACGTTATTTTGTTGAAGGAATGTGGCAACTAATATCTCAAATTTCATTGGTTTTCTATCTTTCTTTCTACAAAAAAAAACAATTCAGTTAAATTCAAGGAAAATAAGTTAATATCGAAGATAATAACTGTTCTTTAACAAAATCGTATCTCTGTAAAAATATTTTAAAAATAAAATTTACATTACGTATGTATATAACAAATACTCAATTAAAAATTGAAATTTTTCTAACGATATGAAAATTTCTTTGCAACATTGGAAAGAAATATGATGAAAGGGAATCGAAATTTCTGTGAAAAAAATAAACACGAATATTTCGTAAATTCAAAGTAGAGAATTCACCTCATTAATAACAACTTTTGCATGACACATTCCGTTTGCATGGTTCTCTGTTATGCTCCTAACCTTCTATTGGTTACTTTGGTTGCTTGCATATGCATTATTGTTGTTACCATGATCAAATGAAAAGATTGTAAGCATTGTAAGCGAATATAGAAATAAAAAAAGGTAGCATAGTATTAAAAAGGATAATATTATTATAAACTATTTTTGGTTATGGTGATATATATATATATATATATATATATATATATATATATGTAAGAGTAAGAGAGTTTTAACAAAGAGGAGAGTTGAAACGTTTATAAAGAAGAAGAGAAGTTTCTTTTTTCATTCAATCACCTTGGTACATGCATGCCTTTATATAGTAAGAGAAAATGTATAAAATATTGGCTATGTCGGTAACTTGGATAGATAATTATCTTGAGGAAATGCATAAAATATTATATAGTTAGGTAACTTGGATAATTATCAGTAGAAGATAATTATCAATAACTTATATGGATAATCATTAATATTATAATACTCTCCTTGATTATCCATCAGTGTATTGCCTTGTTAAAAACCTTATCATATAAAAACTTAGTGGGACAAAAACTATGACAAGGATAAAGAGTGCAATCTCCCCCTGAAATATATATATAATCTTTCTTATAGATCTCGTAAATAGTGCATTCCGATACTCTGAACATGTTTTCAGAATGTTGTAGTCGTAAGCGCCTTTGTAAATAAATATGATGCGTTATCAGATGAGCGAATATATTAAACATCAATCTCCTTCTTCTCTTCGAGTTCTCGTGTGTAGGAAAAAAATCTTGGAGGAATGTGATTCGTCCTATCGTTCTTTCTGTAGTCTTCTTTGATTTGAACAACACATGCAGAATTATCCTCAAATAAAGTTGTTGGCTCTTTGATGGCGGTTATTCCACTTGCTTCTTGAATATGTTGAGTCATTGATCTGAGCCATACACATTCTCTGCCTACTTTATGAAGTGCAATAATTTCGGCATGGTTCAAAGAAGTGGCTACCAAAATCTGTTTCTGAGACCACCTTGAGAATGCAGTTCCACCAATTGTAAAAATGTATCCAGTTTGCGATCGAGTTTTATGCGGATCTGATAAATAGCCTGCATCTGCAAAACCAACTAGACCAACCTCGGGGTTTCTTGAATAAAATAATCCAAAATCAATCGTACCTTGAAGATAATGGAATATGTGTTTTATTCTGTTCCAATGTCTACGCGTAGGAGAGGAAATGTATCGTGCAAGTAGATTAGTAGCAAAAGCTATATCAGGTCGAGTGCAATTAGCAAGATACATAAGTCCACAATAGCACTCATATATGGTACTTCTAGACCTAATATTTCTTCGCTATTTTCACAAGGGCGAAATGGATCCTTAATAACATCAAGCAATCTGTTGACCATTGGAATACTCAATGGAGTTGCTTTATCCATATTAAAGCGTTTTAATACCCTTTTGGTATAATTTGATTGATGCACAAATATTCTACTTTTGAGATGTTTAATCTGAAGCCCTATACAAAATTTTGTCTTTCCAAGTCTTTCATTTCAAACTCTTCTTTCATATGAGTTCTTGCATCATCGATTTCTTTCTGAGTTCCAATTATGTTCAGGTCATCTACATATACTGCAATAATCACAAATCATGAGGAGGATTTCTTAACAAACACACAAGGACATATCGCATTGTTGATGTATCTTTTAACAAATATTCACTTAAGCGATTGATATGCTCAAATTTCCCTGAGCTACTCTCTCAAATTAAGAGATCGTTGTAGTACTTAGGGGTCGAATACACAGGGAATCGAATCACACAAACAACTATTGAATTCAAATTATGCTAAGTAAATATGTGTTAAAATTAAGACAATAGTAAAACAGGGCAAGCAGATTATGATTTAGGTTCTAGTAATCAATGAGACAAAGGAGTTAGGCATTGGGTAATTCTCATGAATGAATCGAAATCAAGGATAAAAGACTGTTAGGATTTTATTAAGCACAGTTCTAGAACTCAAACACAAGTGTAAAACCAATCAACTTTCGTTGCAGAGATTATCTATGACTAAATTCCTAAATTCCAAATTTCTTTGCAAACTTAGTGAATAAAGACAAGCATTAAGTTCAAGTTCGATTGTTCACAAAATTACTAAGCCAAATTTCTTTGCGAATAGATAATTTTGCTCATCTAAGATTAGGTCAGGTTCTTAATAATACTTTCGCATCTATTAAATCAACCTAGGGTTTCCAATTTCAGTTGGCCAGTCCTAAAATCAGAGTTATAACAATCTAGATGAAGAACATATAGATAAATCCTAACAGAGTCTCAATCCTAACAATTTCCCATCAAACCCTTGAATCCCCAAAACCTAACAAGCAAACTACTCAGACATAGATGAAGAAAACATCATGAATGAAAATAAATTGTATTAAAAAGATAGAGTTAGAGATACAAAAAGGGTTCGAAAACTCTGTAGAATTCTCTCCCCAAAAGCTCTCCAAATCCAAGTCTCAATAGAAAACAAGATATCTCCATGAAAACCTAAAGAAAAACTATATATAGAGTCTTAAAATCGGATTAGGCTTCTTCTGCAAATTTCTGGGCTTTTTGGACAAAAGAGGAAATTCTTCCATATTAGCTTGCGTCAAGCGACGCCATGTGTCTGCGTCGAGCGACGCACGATCATAGCTCAATTGTCTTCGTGTCGGACGAAATTGCGTCGATCGACGCAATGGTTCGGCGTCGAGCGACGCAGACTCCAAATCTTGACTCCGACTTGATCACTTTGGCACTTCTTTCCTTGATGCTCCAATCGTCCTTTAACCTATAAAGACTCCAAAAGACTCGAAAAATACCAAAAAGACTCTTGTAAAATGGACTTATATCATGGTCACAAACAGGTAAAAACCATGATATATCAACTCCCCCAGACTTAGCCTTTGCTTGCCCTCAAGCAAAACATCAACTAAAAATGTGAAAGAGGTTTGAAAACGTAGAAACTTACCTTCTCTTGGATCACCGAACCGACCCTTTCAACCCGTAATCCACATAATGCAAAACCAATCCCAAAGTCAGACCCCCATGTACTTCTCCATAGACATTCGCAGCCTTCCGAATTCATCCACAACTTCACAGCATAATCCGCTAGTCCTCATTGCTGGATTTCAATGATCTCAATGCCAAGGACCTTCTAGACTCATTCTCATACTGTACCATGATAATGAACCAGAACACTTGGTACTCTTTCTCTCCCCCAGACTTATTTGATTTTCTATCTTTTTTTTTTTCTTTTTGTTGAGATTCAAAAGCAGTGTTTTCACTACTGTTGTTCTTTGTGAGGAGACAGGGTCATGAGACCGCTCGTCCTCTACATCCGTTCTAAGGAACTCGGACTGCTGCTTTTGAGCTCTGGGTGATCACCTCTTGAGTATTGATTCACAGGAATTTTATTTCCTCATCTTATACTCGAGAACTATCATATCACCCCAATCATCAAATTTTTTTTTTTTTTTTTTTTTTTTTGAATTAGATAGAGGGAGAGGAGTACCATTACTTTAAACAGAGGTTGCACTTATCAGGTATGAATGAGGAGTCAAGCCCTATGAACACCAATCACAAAGAAGACCGTTGAGTAGCTCTAACTTGACGGATTATACTGGAAGTAACAGACGTTTCCAATTAACTAGTCAGCCTTAGGATTTTCTATTAGTCTGACTCTGAAATTGATCCTGAAAGAATGGTCACTAATCTGAAAGAAACAGTCCACTAATCCAAAAGAAGGGTCATAGTTTCCAACTGACTATTTTGACTCAATAAAACGTTTTGGACTGACTCTCAAAAACAAACACAAAGTTAGCAACTACCTCCCCCAGACTTAAACAACACTGTCCCCAGTGTTATTCAAGCGAAGTTGGTAAAGAAAAGATAAAAATGAAACACAATATAAAACGAAAATAAGTAAACTTACCAGTGGGTTGCCTCCCACTAAGCGCTTGTTTTCAGTCATTAGCTTGACTGTGTCAGGACTCAGGCTTTTGATGGATCTTTGAGGGGTCTTATGTTTCCCTCATCCGTTGTATGGTTCGCTTTTGCAGACACTTCCAAGGAACAACACCTGGAAGGAGCTTCATAGTGTTTTCCAGCATCTCTTGGACAACCTCCTCTCCTTTCTCCCTTAACTCCAAAGGGATGATGATTCTGAACTTGGAGAAAGGTTTTGAGGTCTTTTTGCGCTTGGACTTTGCTGGTTTGGTGATTCCATTAGATGGCGGAGAGATAGGAGTTGAAGGTGGGGCACATGGGGTCTTCTTCGTATCACCTCTAGGGTCGAAACTCGGCTTTCCTCCGTTGGTAACAGTCATACAAGAACTTTCTATGACAAGAACTGAAGGATAGAAGACATTCTTGTCGATCTTGGTGAAGGAGATTCGTTGATTGGGAAAATCCACAAACGCTCCCACAGTTGCAAGGAAAGCTGCACCCAGAACCAATGGTTTATTGCTACCCTATTTTGACTCCATAACGTGGAAATCTGCAGGAACAAGGCAATCTCCTACTTGTAGCAACAAGTCAGGAATGAACCCTTTTGAAGTGGTAGGGGAACCGTCAGCAAGCAAGATGGATAACCTTGAAGGTTGTAGATCTAGAATCCCTAGCCTCTTTGCCATAGTCTCAGACATAACATTCACATTAGCTCCAGTGTCACAGAGAGAATTAAGTAATTTCACACCGTTGATTGAGCAAGGAACAACGTCCGTGGGTCATCAATCTTTTTCAACTTCCTCAGCGGTGGTTGGGCATGCCTCCCTTTCTCTTCTGTTGCCTTGACACTAATAGCTCTTGGGTATGGTACTCTAGGCTTGTAAACCTTTTCCTCTACACTGGTCGAAGGTTTTGTCGTGTCTGGACTCGTCTGGGACTTGCGTCGATCGACACTGGTACTTTGCGTCGCACGACGCAGCTGTGTCGATCCTGTGTCGAGTTTGGTCGACGCAAGTCCGTTTGCGTAAACTCCCTTATCGAGATTTTCGACGTGCGTCGATCGACGCAGGTCGTTTGAGTCGCTCGACGCAGCTCCAGCAGATTTCGTATTCGCGAATTCTAAAGGATGCGTCGATCGACGCAAACGTGACGTGTCGATCGACGCAGTTACTACAACCTCCAAGTTTGAAATTTCTCCAAGCTCCACGAATTCTTGCTCCTCTAGACCCTTCTCATAGGCTTTAAGCACCTCATTCTCACCCCCCAAAGTGATCGCATTGACATGTAGTCTTGGGTTTGTGTCAGTCTTGCTGGGAAGGAAACCCTCTTGTCTCTTTACCGACTCCGCCGTTTGAGCTACTTGTTGATCCAACTTCTTCACATGAATGTTCAGCTGCTCGATTTTCCCATTGAGATCAGTGTACATGGCATCCATCTTCTCGTTAAAGCTAACATTCATCTGTTGTTGACCCTCCAAGATTTGCTCTAGCATAGACTTCATCTTGCTATCCACTGATTTAGCAGGAGGTTCCTGGTAAGAAGATGAACCATAGTTCCTAGTGTAGTTGCTCTGAAACGGCTTCTGGAAATCATTCCTCTGATACCCTTGCTGACTACCAAACCTCTGACCCTGATAACCAGCTCCATTGATGTAGTTACAATCCCTTTCTTCTGGTTCGAAAGTCTCCACTTCTTGAGCAAACTGCACTGTCTTCTTCGCCACTAGAAGGTTATGCACTGAATCTATCTTGGCCTTTACCTCAGCAATTTGGCCTCCATCCATGTTCCCACCAAGTTTCTTCCTCTCGAAGTCCGCATTCTTGGTACTATTGCTAGAAGCCAAGTTCTCGATGAGCACAATTGCGTCCTCTGGGTATCTAGTGTTGAAGTTCCCATTAGATGCAGCATCCAACGCCATTTGATAGCGCCAGTCGACTCCTCTGAAAAAGATACCCAGCAACTGCACATCACTGAACCCATGATGAGGACAATCCCTCTGATAGGCTTTGAATCGCACCCAAGAAGCCTTGAATGCTTCAGTCGGTCCTTGTTTGAACATAGAGATCTTTGTCCTCAGATCTTCTGACCTTGCCTCATCAAAGAAGTTGTTGAGGAAAGCATTCTTGGTGTCCTCCCAAGTGGTCAGTGAGCCCGGCTCTAACTGTTTCAGCCAGTAGGTTGCTTCTCCACTAAGTGAATAGGGGAAAAGCTTGCAGTAGAGGTAGTCGCTGGAGACTCCATTAGCCTTGATGCTAGATGCCAAGTCCTCAAACCTCTCTATGTGATCCACGGGGTGCTCAGATGACAGACCATGGAAAGGATGCTGAGCTACGAGTGAGAAGAAAGCAGGCTTCAGCTCAAAGTCGCTCCTCTGGAAAGCTGGAGGGCGAATGGCAGCCCTGTTAGCATAGAACTCGTCAGGCCTGTTGTACTCTCCCAGAGTACGCCCACGCGCAGCAGCTGCTGCTGGCTCTTGGCGCTGCAGATGCTGTTGCTCAGGCTGCTCCACAATCACAACTCCATGCTCGTCTAACTTCTGACCCTGAGCATTGTACCTCTGGCCCTCTAAATCATGAAGAACCCCATCTTCACCTCTGATCAGAACTAAAGGATTAACCATCGTGGATACCTTTTTTGCTGCTCGGTTAGCTCGCTCTAAAGCTCCTAACTCAGAAACAAAATCCACTAACTCTTGATTCTTGTTGCTTCTGGTCTTGCGATTAGGCATGCACCTGAAACACACAAAAACAAAAGAAAACGGAAGTAAATAAAGAAAAAGTAAAACTTAGACAAAACTCTAAAATAAAAAATCGAATGGTGAAATCAAGTCCCCGGCAACGGCGCCAAAATTTGATATGCTCAAATTTCCCTGAGCTACTCTCTCAAATTAAGAGATCGTTGTAGTACTTAGGGGTCGAATCCACAGGGAATCGAATCACACAAACAACTATTGAATTCAAATTATGCTAAGTAAATATGTGTTAAAATTAAGACAATAGTAAAACAGGGCAAGCAGATTATGATTTAGGTTCTAGTAATCAATGAGACAAAGGAGTTAGGCATTGGGTAATTCTCAGAAATGAATCGAAATCAAGGATAAAAGACTGTTAGGATTTTATTAAGCACAGTACTAGAACTCAAACACAAGTGTAAAACCAATCAACTTTCGTTGCAGAGATTATCTATGACTAAATTCCTAAATTCCAAATTTCTTTGCAAACTTAGTGAATAAAGACAAGCATTAAGTTCAAGTTCGATTGTTCACAAAATTACTAAGCCAAATTTCTTTGCGAATAGATAATTTTTCTCATCTAAGATTAGATCAGGTTCTTAATAATACTTTCGCATCTATTAAATCAACCTAGGGTTTCCAATTTCAGTTGGCCAGTCCTAAAATCAGAGTTATAACAATCTAGATGAAGAATATATAGATAAATCCTATCAGAGTCTCAATCCTAACAATTTTCCATCAAACCCTTGAATCCCCAAAACCTAACAAGCAAACTACTCAGACATAGATGAAGAAAACATCATGAATGAAAATAAATTGTATTAAAAAGATAGAGTTAGAGATACAAAAAGGGTTCGAAAACTCTGTAGAAATATCTCCCCAAAAGCTCTCCAAATCCAAGTCTCAATAGAAAACAAGATATCTCCATGAAAACCTAAAGAAAAACTATATATAGAGTCTTAAAATCGGATTGGGCTTCTTCTGCAAACTTCTGGGCTTTTTGGACAAAAGAGGAAATTCGTCCATATTAGCTTGCGTCGAGCGACGCCATGTGTCTGCGTCGAGCGACGCACGATCATAGCTCAATTGTCTTCGTGTCGGACGAAATTGCGTCGATCGACGCAATGGTTCGGCGTCGAGCGACGCAGACTCCAAATCTTGACTCCGACTTGATCACTTTGGCACTTATTTCCTTGATGCTCCAATCGTCCTTTAACCTATAAAGACTCCAAAAGACTTGAAAAATACCAAAAAGACTCTTGTAAAATGGACTTATATCATGGTCACAAACAGGTAAGAACCATGATATATCAGCGATTATACCACATGCGTCCAGATTGCTTTAATCCACAAAGTGATCGCTGTAATTTGACCGAACATATTTCTTTAGATGATACGTCATGCATTTTTTATCCTTCTGGGATCTTTAATCCTTCTGGGATATTCATGTATATATCATTATCAAGTGATCCATATAGTCACCCCATCCATTAGGTACATTTCTAAAATTTTAGATGTCGTTAAACTTATTAAGTACCTGAATGTGATTGCATCCATAACCGGAGAATATGTCTTTTCATAATCAATTCCTGGTCTTTGAGAAAAACCTTGTGCCACAAGTCAAGCTTTATATCTTGTGACTTCGTTTTTTCTCGTTTCTTTTTTGCACAAAGACCCACTTGTATCCGACTGGGATTACATCTTTGGGTGTAATAACGATAGGTCCAAAAACATTTATTTTATTAAGGGAGTCTAATTCATTTCTCATGGCCATTTGCCATTTCTCCCAATCAGACTTTTCTTGACACTCTAATACTGTAACGCCCGTGAACCAAAAAGGTGATTTTTGGTTGTGTGTCGATTGACACGTGTGTTTAATTCGCGAAGGAATCTGTTTGCTGGAGCTGTGTCGCGCGACACAAGAGGTTTGTGTCAAGCGACACATGCTTAAATTGGACCGTGTGGTTTTTGATTTCTGATCGGGTTTGGTTTGGGTTGGTTTAAGGAACCTAGGGTTCCGTATTTAAGCAGAGAAAAGCGTTTTCTCTTGGGGTTGGCCAAAAATTTGAGCAGAGAAAGAGTTTTAGAGAGTTTTGTGAGAGAAGTGTTTTTCTTGAGAGAGAAACAGTTCTGCTCGGGTTTTTGGATGAGATGATTGGCAGGGAAGATCGGATCGGATCAGAGTGAAACTTTGAGTGTAAGTTCTCCTATCTTTTCTCTTGATGTGGGTGAAAACTGCGTGCCTTTTGGATGAGTATTCGCTGAGTTATAGCCGTTGGATTGTGTGAGGTTTCTGCAGTCTCGAGTCTGCAATCAGTCCACTTCGAAGGGGGATTCCTGTCGAAGCACAGAGACTCAGGAGACGATCCTTACGCCGTTAGAAAGATCTCTCTATCTAGTTTTTTTATTAGGTTTCGTATCCTGATTTGGAGGTAATCTCCGTTCTCTGTGTTCGTTTGATTTCAGAGTGTTGTTTCTGAAATCTCTGTTTTTCTAGTTTCGATTAGCGAGATTGCGGGCTGTTTTCCCGTCGATATGTTTTGACTTAGGAGACGTTCTATAAACCGTTGCGAAGCTCTTGGTTTCTAGTTTCCAGATCAGGTTCCAGACCTTGATTTGGTGAAGGGAGTGCCTTGTTTCCTCGTTTCAATCAGTTTGCAAAGGTGAGTGTGTGACCATAGGCTCTCGGATTAGGATTGTGTGGAATACGATTGATTATGGCTTGTTTTTACTGTGTTTGGTAACTGAATTGTGCAGGATCGTGATCTGAGTCCTTGAGATTGAGCCATGAGAGGATAGGTTCAATCTTAGGGTTCTGCAGGTCTGTGTCGATCGACACCTAGAGGTTGTGTCGATCGACACAGTTGACAGTCGAGTGTCTATCGACACCTAGAGGCTGTGTCGATCGACACAGAAACTGCTGTCCTGTTCATGTTGTTTGTTATTTGCTATGCTTGCTGTTTGATAACCCTGGTATTGTATGTATTCTTTCTCTGAGTAATTGGCCTGTAGATAGGAGGACCGTCTCACTGGGTATTTATGATAATACTCACGCATCTCTTTTAACCATGTGATGCAAGTAAAGAAAAGAAGTGATCGTGGAATCAAGGCCGGGAAGAGAGGATGATCTAGTGTCTCGGTTGCGTGATGCATGTTGTTAGAATTGCTAGGGTGTTAGTAATTCTGGAATTGATAAACGGTTTAGAATGGTTAAGTTGGAATTGATTTGGTGGTTAATGAATTGTATTGAATAATTGTTTAGGGTGGTTTTTGAAATTGATTGAGTTATTGGATTATCGTGGTTAATTGATTTCCGCTGGTTAATTGTGATTGTGAGAATTTAGCATGTTGAGGATTAGTATTTATGGGAATACTAATTCGATGCTATTATTTAAAAAAAAAAAACGGATCGGGTTGTTTCAGTTTGGTATCAGAGCCCTTATGGTTCTAGGGCGGGAGAACATAGTTGATTGAATGTGATTGTCAATTGCGTTGTTTGTGGATTGCTTGATTGATTATGAGTAGTTAGTCAGTTAATTGTTGTGTGGGTTTGGAGCCTTAGATCATCATCTCCGAGCCTTCAAAGAGATTCCACGGTATGTGTTGTTTGACCTCTTATGCTTTTTAGTATGCTTAGTTTCTACTTCTGGTTGAGAAGAGGAATTGTTAGAGATACTAGAGTTCTGCCATTGGTAGGGCAGAGTGTGATGGGTAGAGGTACTAGAGTTGCTAGAGGTGTTGGCTGGGGAGGCCAAGGTGGGTGTGGTGGGCGTAGGCGCAGGCAGGGACTTGTGAGTGAGTCTGCTGCCGCGTGTGTGGCCCAGGAGACCACGCAGGAGAAGGTGGCGGATTCGTAGACGTATCAGGAGGGATCCGTGAGAGTTCCGCGGTGGCCACTGCGTGTACCAGTGTGAGGGCTGGTGGGACTAGTGAGGGTCCCGGTGTGGTTGGCGGTGCGGCTGGCCCAGGTGGGGGTGCTGTCGCAGGTGTCGGCCAGGATCGAGAGGATAGTCTGGCGAGTCTGCTACATTTGATCTTGGAGCGGTTACAGGGAGGGGTGCCGGCTCAGAGTTAGGCTCCGAGGGTTCAGCTTGGTGTGGCTGGTGTGCAGCCGGGTATGGCTGGGTGTAGCCGGGAGTGGCGGCTGTGGAGGAGCTCCCATCCTATCTTAGGATGATGGAGCAGATGTAGAGGATTAGCACGAGAGTTTTCTCGTGAGGTGCTAAGCCTGAGGGGCCGATGAGCGGCAGATGAGTGTGAAGCGTAACTTCGACTCTTTGAGGTATCCGGAGGGATTCCGAGTGCAGGCAGTGATGGCATGGGTGGATTTTTGGTTGGGTTTAATGCCAAGTATTCTGCAAGAGGCGGCACCGACCTGAGTTGAGTTTTTGGAGTTGACTCAGGGCGACCGATCAGTGAAGGGAATTCGATGCGGAGTTCTGTCGACTCCTGGTTCATGCGAGTGGAGGCATGGAGGGCGAGTAGGCCCAGGTGGAGAGGTTCTTGAGAGAACTTCGAGCTGATTTGAGGACTTGCTGTAGAGCGAGTAAGTTTGCCACGAGGGCGGAGCTGGCTGAGATTGCTGCGACGGTTGAAGAAGACCTGAGTGAGCATGTGGTGGTGGTTAATCCTCCTGTTCAGCAGAGAATGTCACAGTAGCAGGTAGATCCGAGCAAGGGCGGTAAGCCTGCGCAAGGACAGAAGAGGAAGTGGGAGAGCACTTTGGAACCGAGTCAGAGGGTTCAGGGTGGTCTGAGATGCTTCGGGTGTGGGAGCATGGATCACAGGTTGGCGAGCTGTCCTATGATGGATGAGTCTCGCGATAGTACGTTAGGGTTCTTAGGCACATGAGAATTACGCAGGGACCTTAGTAGTGGGCGGGTGTGAGTCCCACGGTTGTTGATTCTGGAGCAACGAATTGCTACATTACTCCGGAGTGTGCGGATAGCAGCGGGATCCAGAGTGATTCTAGGGAGACATCGGGAGTAGTTAGAGTGGCTGGTGGGAAGTCGTTGGCTACTTTTCGGCGGGCTCGTGGAGTGAATGCTCTGGTGGCGGCGAGTTGATGCCCGCAGATCTGATTATCAGTCCGGTGGAGTTGTATGATGTCATCTTGGGAATGGATTGGCTGGATCAGTATAGGGTCCATCTTGATTGTTACCGGGGACTTAGTTGAGTAAGTGTAGTTCTGGTAGCGAGAGATGGGTTGTGTCTTGATGCAGCAGAGGAAGGTAATTGCATATGCTTCGCGGCGGTTGAGGAAGCATGAGTGCAACTACCCTACTCATGAATTGGAGTTGGCTGCGGTGATCTTCGCCTTGAAGATTTGGCGATCTTATCTTTATGGCGGGAAGGTCCAGGTATTCATGGACCATAAGAGTCTAAAGTATTTCTTCACTCAGCCAGAGCTGAACCAAAGACAGAGGCTCTGGATGGAGTTGGTAGCAGATTATGATCTGGAGATTGGGTACCATCCGGGTAAGGCTAATCTGGTGGCTGATGCTTTGAGTCGGAAGCGAGTTGCTTCGGCTCAGAAGCAGGATTTGGAGGAGTTAGCGAGTGAGCTCCGTACATTGAGGTTGTGCGTGATCTCACAGGAGCCGTCGGGGTTGAGGCAGCTAACCAGGAAGATGTGTTGAGCAAGGTTGGGAAGCTCAGGAGAAGGATCAGGGGTTGATTGATGCTTCTCGGGTTGCAGGTTCAGAGTATCAGGTCTCGGTGAATCGGACGATACTAGTGAACGGACGGGTTTGTGTAGCCAGGAATGAGAGTCTCGGGCAAGAGATTCAGAGAGGGGCTCGTTGAGCATGTTGACGATTCATCCGGGAGCGACCAAGATGTACAGAGTCTGAAGAGGTATTATCTTTGGGGTGGGATGAAGAAGGATGTGTGTGCTGGATTATGGAGGTCTTTGGATAGATCACCTGAACCTGGTAGAGTTTGCGTATAACAATAGCTATCAGGCGGGTATCAGGATGGCTCCATATGAGGCATTGTATGGGAGGCCGTGTAGGACACCATTATGCTGGACTCAAGTGGGGGAGAGGAGCATGTTTGGTGCGAGGTTCGTTCAGGAGACGACGGAGAAGATCCGTGTCTTGAGGCTGAACATGAAGGAAGCTCGGGATCGGCAGAAGAGTTATGCCGATAAGAGGAAGAAGGAGTTGGAGTTTGAGCTGGGAGATCTGGGTATCTCAAGGCAGATAGATTGAGGGATCCTAACAGATCCATTTCAGAGAATAAGCTAGGTCCGAGGTTTATGGGTCCGTTCAGAGTTGTGTAGCGGGTCGGACCGGTAGCTTATCGTTTGGAGTTACCTCAGAACATGAAGGCTTTTCATATAAGGTCTTCCATGTGTCGATGCTGCGGAAGTGTCTGTATGAGTTTGAGGAAGTGTTGGCTAGGATCCCGGAGGATCTTCAACCCAACATGACTTTAGAGACGAGACCTGTGAGGATTCTCGAGAGTCGTGTGGGACTGTGACGGTATTGAGGAGGAGACTTGGGAACTAGAGGCGAAGATGAAGACTAAGTTCTCGAAATGGTTCGAGAAACAAGCAGAGGCTTGAGGAGTCTTTCATTTCGTTGGTTTCAGTCTTTTGGTTTGGTTGTAGCATGTGGCTACGGTTGCTGTATTTTCGTTTTGTTGTAACGATATACATCTTGTGTTTAATAAGATGGGTTTTCTTATTATTTGTGTTTCATAAGATGTGAGTTCTTATGAGGGGTTTTTAGGATGTGGAGTTCCTATGTCATGACAGAGTATCATAAGGTTTGGACTATGAGATGTGAGTTCTTATAGTAGATGACCGGTGAGGGTCATGTGTGTTGTGTTGTCTGGCGGCATGGACGTTCTATGGGAGTTAGAGCTAGTCCATGGCTAGAGATCCTAGGGGCGGCGATCCTATGGGTAGTTAGGTTTCGTCCGTTCGCTAGGAGAGCTAGCTGGAAAGTAGAAGTCTTAGGTGGAATCGAGACTGGTCTATTTTCTAGAGGAGTCGGGAAGCAAGCCTTAGGTGGGATCGAGGTTTGTCTGTCTCGGGACTCTGAGCTGGGGAATAGAGATCCTAGGTGGGATCGAGATCTGTCTATTTCCTAGGGGAGTCTGGAAAGAAGGTTCTGCATGACTTGTCTTTTCCAGGGACTCCAGATGACTCGCTGAGGGGTCATATATGATATTCCGCTGAGGGAATGTCAGGAGAGCCACGTGAAGGAATTCGAGTCAATAGGTACTGATAGCCATGTTACAGAAGATGCCGGGCATACCTGAGGGAACATGATTCTCTCTAGGGAACCAGTACGATTTCCTGTATATATATATCTCGAGAGACAGATGAGATCTCTCCAGGGGACAATTGGTGTCTCCTACTCGCAGAGCGTTTGACGGACTGTGTGTTCCGAGGATGTGTTAGCGGGGAGCAGACCAGCCTGACGGGTGGCCGCCCGGAGGGTGATTGGATGTTATACACTTGACCTCAGGGTGACGACCTTGGGGGTGCTGGGTGTGTATATATATATATACATATACATTGAGTTCGGGCAGGGCGTTCTGTAATGTGACTATGTGTTGAGACTTGATGAGTTTCGGGGATCGCTGAGGATCTCAGGTGGTATCGGCCGGGTAGGGCCAGGAGTGTGTTTTTATGGATCTAGTCTAGGGCTGTTGTTTGTGTCTGGAACCTCGTTCAGACGACTCTGGAACTTATGTAGCGTCTTGGTCGTGCATGTTCTTATTTGATTGTTGCACGATCAATTGGTTCTTTCGCCAGGTCTACGGTTGGTCGGGCATGTTCTTGTTTGATTGTTGAATGATCAATTGGGCAGGCCTAGTTGGGACTATAAACGGTGCATTTCGGTGTGTTCTGGGGAAATTTGGTCGGGTTACTGGGCGTAAGTGATGGTTTTGGCAGGGGTCAGGTATGTGTAACTTGTGATTCGAGGACGAATCCTTGTTAGTGGGGGAGAATTATAACGCTCGTGAACCAAAAAATCACACATTTTTGGTTGTGTGTCGATTGACACATGTGTTTAATTCGCGAAGGAATCTGTTTACTGGAGCTGTGTCGCGTGACACAAGAGGTTTGTGTCAAGCGACACATGCTTAAATTGCACAGTGTGGTTTTTGATTTCTGATCGGGTTTGGTTTGGGTTGGTTTAGGGAACTTAGTGTTCCGTATTTAAGCAGAGAAAAGCGTTTTCTCTTGGGGTTGGCCAAAAATTTGAGCAGAGAAAGACTTTTCGAGAGTTTTGTGAGAGAAGTGTTTTTCTTGAGAGAGAAACAGTTCTGCTCGGGTTTTTGGAGGAGATGATTGGCAGGGAAGATCAGATCGGATCAGAGTGAAACTTTGAGGGTAAGTTCTCCTATCTTTTCTCTTGATGTGGGTGAAAACTGCGTGCCTTTTGGATGAGTATTCGCTGAGTTATAGCCGTTGGATTGTGTGAGGTTTCTGCAGTCTCGAGTCTGCAATCAGTCCACTTCGAAGGGGGATTCCCGTCGAAGCACAGAGACTCAGGAGATGATCCTTACGCCGTTAGAAAGATCTCTCTATCTAGTTTTTTATTAGGTTTTGTATCCTGATTTGGAGGTAATCTCAGTTCTCTGTGTTCATTTGATTTCAGAGTGTTGTTTCTGAAATCTCTGTTTTTCCAGTTTTGATTAGCGAGATTGCGGGCTGTTTTCCCGTCGATCTGTTTTGAGTTAGGAGACGTTCTATACACCGTTGCGAAGCTCTTGGTGTCTAGTTTCCAGATCAGGTGTTAGACCTTGATTTGGTAAAGGGAGTCGCGAGTTATTCCCTTCTGTTCGGGTCGTGTTGGGAGTGCCTTGTTTCCTTGTTTCAATCAGTTTGCAAAGGTGAGTGCGTGACCATAGGCTATCGGATTAGGATTGTGTGGAATACGATTGATTGTGGCTTGTTTTTACTGTGTTTGGTGATTGAATTGTGCAGGATCGTGATCTGAGTCCTTGAGATTGAGCCATGAGAGGATAGGTTCAATCTTAGGGTTCTGTAGGTCTTTGTCGATCGACACCTAGAGGTTGTGTCGATCGACACAGTTGACAGTCGAGTGTCGATCGATACCTAGAGGCTGTGTCGATCGACACAGAAGCTGCTGTCCTGTTCATGTTGTTTGTTATTTGCTATGCTTGCTGTTTGATAACCCTGGTATTGTATGCATTCTTTCTCTGAGTAATTGGCTTGTAGATAGGATGACCGTCTCACTGGGTATTTATGATAATACTCACGCATCTCTTTTAACCATGTGATGCAGGTAAAGAAAAGAGGTGATCGTGGAATCAAGGCCGGGAAGAGAGGATGATCTAGTGTCTCGGTTGCGTGATGCATGTTGTTAGAATTGCTAGGATGTTAGTAATTCTGGAATTGATGAACGGTTTAGAATGGTTAAGTTGGAATTGATTTGGTGGTTATTGAATTGTATTGAATAATTGTTTAGGGTGGTTTATGAAATTGATTGAGTTATTGGATTATCGTGGTTAATTGATTTCCGCTGGTTAATTGTGATTGTGAGAATTTAGCATGTTGAGGATTAGTATTTATGGGAATACTAATTCGATGCTATTATTTAAAAAAAAAAAACGGGTCGGGTTGTTTCAAATACGGTCCTTGGGTCTTGATCATCCTGATCAATTTTTTTAGACACAGAGAAAGAGAATATTCCATCAATATCATCTATTTCATCTCTAACCCATATTTTCCTATTTTGGGCATAATTAATAGAAATCTCATATATTTATGTATCATGTTGATCTTCTGAATATTTCTCTTCATCTAGTTCTTCTGAAACTATTTCATACATGTCTTCTGTACATTTTTTTTTTATGTGGTTCCTCTAGAACCTTCTCATTTTGTTCTCCCAATTTCTTTTTCATTCGAGGATTTGGATCCTTAGAGCCCATCGGCCTCCCCCTCTTTAATTGAACCTTAGGTTCATTCGCTTTGTGTCCATCGATTTGTTCTTTTGGAACATTGATTCTTGATGGAACATTTGCAGCAGGTATATATGATTTTGTCACCTTTTATGTAACTATGAATGCATCAGGTAACTGGTCTGCTAAATTTTACAAATGTACAATTTTCTAAACTTCCACCTCGCGTAATTTTGTTGGGGGATCAAGACATACCAAAGATGGTGCACACCAAGTAATATATTTTGGAGTTCCTTTAATTCCTCCCCATAACATTGGGAATTCATCTTCATTAAAATGACAATCGAAAAAGGTGCCGTAAACATATCACCAGTTTTTGGTTCAAGATATCGAAATATGCTTGGTGACGTATACCCGATATATATCCCAAGTCTCCTTTGTGGCCCCATTTTTGTTCTTTGCGGTGGGGCTATAGGAATATAAACCGCTCACCCAAAAACACGAAGATGAGATATATTTGGTTCTTGGCCAGATGTTAATTGTAATGGGGAATATTTATTATATGCACTTGGTCTTATCTTAACCAGTGCCGCATCATGCAATATAGCATGTCCCCATACATGAACTGGGAGTTTTGTTCTCAAGATTAACGGTCTTGCCATAAGTTGCGACCGTTTAATAAAACTTTCAGCCATGCCATTTTGTGTATGAATATGGGGAACAAGGTGCTCAACATCAATCCCCATTGACATACAATAATCATTAAACGCTTGTGAAGTAAATTCACCGGCGTTATCAAGTCTAACTTTCTTTATGGCATAATCAGAAAACTATGCTCTCAGTCTGATTATTTGGATAATGAATTTTGCGAAAGCTGTATTCTGTGTTGTCAATAGACACACATGTGACCATCTGTTGAATGCATTAACTAATACCATAAAATATCGAAACGGTCCGCATGGTGGATGTATAGGTCCACATATATCACCATGTATTCTCTCTAAGAATACTGGATTTTCATTCCCAACCTTAGCTGGTGATGGCCGAGTTATTAGTTTTCCTTGAGAACATGCAGTACATGAAAAATCTCTAGACTGAAAAATCTTTTGGTTTTTCAATAGATGTCCGCTAGAGTTTTGCACAATTCTTCTCATCATGACTGATCCCAGATGTCCTAACCTTTCATTCCATAATTACATGTACTAATAAACTTCTTATTTATTCTGGCATATGATTCAGTCATATTTATCTTTGTGCAATATAATCCAGAAAATTTCATTGGTAATTCTTCCAATATATGTTTATTTCCTGAAGTAATGCAAAGATATTCAATGCCATTCTTATACTTAGTTTCGATATGATATCCATTTTTCGGACATTTTTGAAACTTAACAAGTTTCTGTATGAACTAGGAGAATATAATGCATCATTTATCTCAAACTTTGTTCCCCTTGGAAATGAAAACCTGACTTTTCCTGAGCCCATGATAATATTTGCATTACCAGATACAGTACTCACGCTTCCGGCGAAGTCTTTTATTTTAAGAACGGAGAAATATTTTTTTATCTCTAAGTATTATGTGCGTTGTCGCACTATCTACCAGACATGTATCTCCGTCCTTGATCTCAAGTTCTGACATCGTCTGGTGTCACAATATTAATAAGAGATGCATTAATATACCAAAACAAAACTTTATATAACATGAAGTTATATTACAAAACTATTTTAACAAGATACTACAAAACAAAAGCATATTATACAAAGTGCTTAAAACTATTAGCATCATGTCTTATGTATTTAGTTATCATTTTCTGTTTTTACTTGAGGATCAACGATGAAATCAGCAACATCGAGAAAAGTGTCATCACATAAGCCGTTAAAGGAAAGTCCAGCTTCATCGGTGATGAAGTGTGTTTGGACATCTTTCTCTTTTGTCTTTTGTGATTCTTGATACAGATCAACCAAATGTTTTGGCACGGGATATGTTCGTGCCCGATGACCTTTCATGCCACATCTGTAACAACCACTCTCTTTTTGCCTTTTATTTGGGCGACCAACATCATTTTCCTCAAAATTTTTGTTGGCTTTTCCCGCACTGGAGTTATTTGCCTGGGATCCTGTTCCTTGTCCTCGGCCTCATCCACTGCCTCTTCCACGTCCGCAACCACGACCTCTACCATGACCATGTCCTTGTCCTCGAGAATTAACCGTTTTATATGCTACCACATTCGTTTCTGGGAGTGGAGCCATTCCAGTCGGACGAGATTCATGATTCACCCGAGTAACGGGTGAATTTCCTCGCCTGATATTGTTGCTGCAAGATTACATAATACATTCCTTCTTATGATCGTCACTTTGAAAGGCTAAGAACATATTCAGATTCGTAAACCAACAAGGATCCAACGGATTTACGAACAGGGATGGAATGAAAGGTCACACAAGAGCTGCGGATTGTCTCTTGATTCACCAATGGATTGAATGGTCACACATAGTTTATGGAGAGAACTCTGATTTACCTTGATCTGATCTTTAAGAGAGTTTTAGAACAAAAAGATAGATGGATTGTTTAGAAACAAAATACATAACTTATAAAGGAAAAGAACAAACCTTGGAACAACTTACAAGGCTGTTCTCGAAAATACAATGCATTAAAGATAAAATTTGAACAGAACTTGACTCTTGTCTTTCCCTTGGCCGTGGGTTGTTGTTGCAAAAGGGCCTTGGGCTTTTGTTCAACAAATGGGCAATTGTGAAGTGCAAAGTTTGCCTCATTAAAAACTTTGTCAAGAAAACCCATTGGGACAAAACTTGACAAGGGAAAAGGAGTACAAACAAGTACACTTTCCCATTTGTTGAACTCACATGGCTTGAATCAAAACCAAAGTGGTTTGATAAGCTTCTTCTCCAAAACTGCTCTTAATACGCTCAAGTAGCATGCTAACAGCCTGGTTGAGTTTATTGGTTTTAGAACGTGTCATAGGACTATTAGATACTTGTAAATCCTTCTCCTCATCAAGCTCCTCCTCCTCTGCTACATGCTTTTCTTTAGCTCCAAGCTCCACATCCATGCTGCTTTCCCTGATCACATCATCCTCTCCCTCTTGAAAAGGATTTGACCTCAAATCTGTTTCATCTGCAATAAAAGGAACAAGATCAGAAACAATGAAGCTATTACTAACATTGTACTTACCTTGAAGATCAATCTGATACGCATTACACTATAAGAAAACATGCTATTTCCTAGTGCATAATCCGTCGGAAAGTCCTCGGAAACTGGCCTTTCCGACGGATTTCCGAGGGCAAATAGTCGTCGGTTTGAGATGGCCGGAAATTAAAATCCCACGGAAATTCCTCTGAAATTATCGACGGATTTCTTTGGGAATAAAATTTTCGACGGATTTCCGAGGGATTATATTTCCGATGGATTTCCGTGGGAATAACATTTCCGATGGATTTCCGAGGGATTATATTTCCGACGGATTTCCGTGGGAATAACGTTTCCGATGGATTTCAGAGAGATTATATTTCTGACGGATATCCGTGGGAATAACATTTCCGACGGATTTCCGAGGGCCTGAATTTCCGACGGATTTCCGTGCGAATAACTTTCCGAGGGATTTCCGAGGGTCTACATTTCCGACGGATTCTGAGGACATTGTTCCGACGGATTCTGAGGACATTGTTCCGACGGATTCTGAGGACATTGTTCCGACGGATTCTGAGGACATGTTTCCGACGGATTTCCGAGGCTTTGCCTTTCCGACGGATTTCAGAGGACCCGGATAATTTTATAATTTAATAGTTTTATTTACTAATTTAAATATATTAATGATTTGTTAATTTATTATTTTAAATTAATAATTTATAAATTTCATAATAATTATAAAAAGTTATAATAAAATTTAGTAAAAACATTATTTAAATCATAAAGTAATTGTTTTTAAATTACAAAATATAATTAAAAAAAGAAACTAAAACAAATCAAAGTTGAGGCGGAGGCGGCGGAAACGATCCCGGATATTGAGACGCGAGAAAAGATTGGAGTTGGGAGAGCGTCGCTCGGATCTCGGCAAAATCCTCCTTAAGCTGGAAATTTTCTTGCTTAAGTTCTTGAAATTGTGCGTCTTTTTCTTGAACGACCCGGTTGAGATTTTGAACTTGTTGAATAAGTTCAGCGTCTCGGGGAAACACCGAAGACACACTCCCGTCTCCAGACGGCAAGCTTCCTAAACCGGGTCTGCGACCCTTGATTAAGGGAATTTCCTACATAAGAAAAAAGAAATTTAGTATATAAATATTTAAAACATAAATTAATAAAACGTTTTAAAATATTTAAAATTACCTCAAGACACAAGCGGTTGATTTCGTCGTGGAGTAAATCGACCGAATCCGATGAGCCATCTTGGGAGAGTTGTGTAAGCCGCTCCATCTTCCGAAGCTTGATCTTCTCGATCCGCTTGGGGACAACCGCATCTTGAATTTGTCCAGTTTGCTTGCTAGTATGCGTTTCTTTCATCATATCTAGCCAATCCGGTTCAACTCTCTTCTTTTTCGCCTACAAATTTTTAAATAAAAAAACTTATTAAAAAAAAGTAATAGTTTAAAAAAATTACCATTCTCCTTTCGTGTCTTCTAAAAGAAATAGAACCCGCATTATGGGTCGCCATTCCTTTTCCACCTCGCTCGCTCAGACGATTCTTCGAGTTTTGTGAAGAAATCGCTTGCGTACTCTCAGAACTCCAGTGGCGGATAAATCCCTCCCAAATGCCTGGATCTATATCCTTCGGCTTTGGCTTACCATTCCTCCACTTATTCTTCCACGCGTACATATGGTTCTGGTACTGAAACAACCCGACCCGTTTTTTTTTTTTTTTTTTTTATACATTGGAATCGAATTAATGTTCCCATAAACATTAATTCACAATTTCCCATCAATTAACACACATAAACAAAACAACCGATTAAACCAATAAAGTGTCAACCACATTCATTAGAATCAACCAGAACTATGTCAAATCAAATTCAATACTTAACCAAGTCTAAATTCCACAATCTCTAGAATTCGCTAGCAACCTAGCAATTCAACATAAATGCAACAACCGAGACGCTAGATCATCTTCCCTTCCTTGCCCGATTCCACGATCACACTTTCTCTTTACCTGCAACACATGGCAAAAAGAGTTGCGTGAGTATTATCACAAATACTCAGCGAGACGGTCATCCCATCTACATATTATATGATCAGGCATAGAAAGAATACAATACCAGGGTGAAACAAGCGGCACACACAAAACAAGCAAACAGAACAACAATCCGGTCAGCAGTCTCTGTGTCGATCGACACAGCCTCTAGGCGTCGATCGACACACGACTGTCTGCTGCGTCGATCGACACAACCCAAGTGTGTCGATCGACACGGCACCTGCTGCTTGAAGGATCGAGCCTATCCTCTCATGGCTCCGATCCAATCGACCCCAACCGATCATCTGCATCATATCCACCCATAGCACACCACATACATACAACATAACAGCAATCAATCGTCTCCTATTCAACCTACACCTGATAAATCTATGGTCACGCACTCACCTCAAAAGATCGAAAAGAACGAATGAACGATGTTTACTAAAACCCTCTTACACGACGAACCACTGGTCCAATTCCAAAACAGGCGACTGTTCCGGAAACTAGACACACACAGCTACGCGTCGGTATGTGGATTGCCCCCAGACTCCTTCTGGTTCGATCGGAAAATCCCTCTGAACCCGATTGATCGCTGACAACAATCTGCACAAACCTACCGAGTTCAAACAGCCATAACTCGGTGAATAATCAACCGAAAGACGAACCGTTTTCGCCTATAACATGAGCAGAGACTGGAGAACTTACCCTCCAAAAATCAGCCCAAACCGCCGCGAAAAGCCCCGCCGTTTGCCCTCTCAAAGATCCGATCAGAAGCTGACTCACACACACAAACACTTAACTCTTCTCTCAACAATTCTCTTCTGATTTCTGATCCAACAAAACGGCCAGGATCCTGTTTCAGCCTTTTATATCCAACCCTAGGGTTCTCCCTTAACCAACACGCAAACCGTGCGATCAAACCCGACCAAAACCAACTCCCAATTCTCACTTCGAAACCGTGTCGATCGACACACACTCTGTGTCGATCGACACAGACCTCACTGGTCGAATCCAACACGCGAACAAACACCCGTGTCGATCGACACACACCTGTTGCGTCGATCGACACCCTACCAAAAAATCCTATTTTTGGATCACGGGCGTTACAGGTACGATGCATTAACTTGAATGTCAAAGTGACGCCGGACAATTTGACAAAGACTGGGTTCCCAATTAAAGACTTACCGCAAAAGTCTTGAACCAAATCAATTTGGTTTCTGTATCGACATCCATGTATGTTGGCCAAGGTTGTGTGAGCTGCGTCTTGAAAATCCTAAGAATTGACTTTATTATGTCATTTTTCAATCCGAACCTAGAACATGTAAAATAAAATTAATATAAATAAATAATAAAATAAATAAAATAAAAATTAACATCAAATGAATATAATTATTAAAATGAAATTAATTACCAAGTTGCTCCGTTCTCTTCCTGCGGGTGGAGCATCGGGAGAAGATGTCGTCCCGGTTGCGTAACAAACACCTCCATCGTCATCATCTATGGCAATGCAGAAGGTGTCTCAGGAACGCCTGGCGGAGATTGTGTCGGTGTTCCCGAAACACTATGTGCTATCCCTGACCGGTTAGACGATGCACCATGGAACTCCGAATAAGACCTACATTGCAAAATTGTAAATGTACTAGTATTTAAAATTGAAGAATTGATTTACAAAATACTTATTATAATTTTAATAAAATTTGAAATGTTTAAAAAAAACTAAAAATCTAATTACAAAATAATTTTATATTATTCATAAACTAACAATCAATTCTAAAACTAACAATTTATTTCCTAAACTAACAATCAATTCTAAAACTAACAATTTATTTCCGAAACTAACAATCAATTCTAAAACTAACAATTTAATTCCTAAACTAACAATCAATTCCAAAAATAACAATTTATTTCCTAAACTAACAATCAATTCCAAAACTAACAATTTAATTCCTAAACTAACAATCAATTCCAAAACTAACAATTTAATTCGTACAATCAATTCTAAAACTAACAATTTATTTCCTAAACTAACAATCAATTCCAAAAATAACAATTTATTTCCTAAACTAACAATCAATTCCAAAACTAACAATTTAATTCCTAAACTAACAATCAATTCCAAAACTAACAATTTAATTCCTACAATCAATTCTAAAACTAACAATTTATTTCCTAAACTAACAATCAATTCCAAAACTAACAATTTATTTCCTAAACTAACAATCAATTCTAAAACTAACAATTTATTTCCTAAACTAACAATCAATTCCAAATCAATTCCAAATCAATCGATTTATATAATTCCAAAACTAATTCCTAAACTATATTGAATCAATCCCAAATCTTACATAGTTCTTGAGAAGAATTGGAAGGGGAAATCGTGGGGGAAACGGCGACGAAACCGGCGACTGCTCCGAGTAAAACGGCGACTCCGGCGAGAAAAATGGCGACGGGGGTGGGGGAAACCGGCGACGGGGGTGGCTGCACAATCCGGTTGATCGGAATCAGAAATCCGTCGAATCGATTGTGTTTGTGGTTGTCGATATAATCAATTGTGTCGGTCTGTTTCTGGGTTTATAAGACGTTTTTTCCGAGGGATATTTCCGTCGGAAATCCGTCGAAAATCTGTCTGAAATCGGTGGGAAAAATTTTTGGTTTACCGCCAAACCGAAAAAAATGCGGGTAAATAAATTTTCGCACACAAGTCCTCGAAAATCCGTCGGAAATTTCCGAGGGATTTCCGAGGAAATCGAATATAAATTGTATGTCTATATAGGAAATCGAATAACGGCGGATTTAATATATTTTTATAAAAATAGAAATATTATAAATGTCCTCGGAAATCCCTCGGAAATTTTCGAGGACATTCGAACAAGTCCTCTGAAATCCCTCGGAATTTTCCGAGGGATTTCCGAGGATATTTATAATATTTCTATTTTTGCTGATTTGATTGATATCTAATGTTGCCTAATACTGTAACAAGCCATATTTGTCAATATAAAGATTGCACAGATCATATTAGAACAATAAACACAACCGTTTTAATAATCTCATAACTTTCTATAAGTACAAACTATATCGTACATATCCTATCATAAACACTTAACTACGGTGATGATGTGATTACCCAAATTTGGAATTTTTGAATATTATCTACTCTATAATATATTAGTATTGCCAAATATGGTATATTCTAGTGTTAGACAAACACTATATATTCAAAAAATCTAAAACTTTTGATATTTAAATCTAACTCCTCGAAAAGCCGTCGGAAATTTGCGAGGGATTTCCGAGGATTCTGTCGGAAAGTGGTCGGAAAGTTTTAATTTCCTCGAAAATCCGTCGAAAATTCTTTCCCACGGAAATCCCTCGGAAATTTAGAATATTTTAATAAAATAATTTCCGACGGATTTCCGAGGAACCGTCGGAAAGTGGTCGGAATTTTTAATTTCCTCGGAAATCCGTCGGAAATTCTTTCCCACGGAAATCCCTCGGAAATTTAGAATATTTTAATAAAATAATTTCCGACGGATTTCCGAGGAGTCGTCGGAAAGTGGTCGGAAATATTTAATTTCCACGGAAATTCCTCGGAAATTTAGAATATTTTAATAAAATATAAACGGATACATTATTTAAAATACGTAATTTAAAAGACATTTAATTTAAAATACGTAATTTAAAGTACAAAATTTAAGTTACATAATTTAAAATACAAAATTTAAGTTACATAATTTCATAATTTAAAATTAATTTAATTTAAAATACATAATTTAAAATATACCATTTATTCATAAAATAAAGTGTTCAAAACATTATTTAATAAAGTCTTCAAAATAATTTATACAAACTTATATAATTTATTCTTTGTCTTTTTCATTTAGAGAATATTCTGAATTGTCAGACTGAGAGGCATCCTCAAATTCGCCTCCATCTTCCTCAGAATCATCTAAAATCTCATCATCTGCATAAAGTGTGAAATCAACAACAAGATCTACCGCTAGTGAGTGGTCGACTGCTCCGATGGTACCGAGTGTGTTTTGTTGCATAGGGTCATGGTCACTATCCTCGGAAATTCCAACAATCCTTCCTTTAGGATTTACTGACATCACTGTGATCCAAGGATCATCAACTTCGGTTGCCCGTGGATATCTAATGTAGCAAACTTGATCGGCTTGTGATGCGAGGATGAATGGGTCATAATCCGAAAGCCTTTTTCTCGTGTGTATTGTTGTCACACCGAATTCGTCATGTTGAACACCACGACCAACAAGTGGATCGAACCAATCACATAAGAAAACAATGCACCTCAAATTGATCATCCCCGGATAACGAACCTCGAAAATTTCGCGAAGGAGACCGGAGTATACAACATCACCAGATTGTGCCGATACCCCATAATCACAAGTTGGCCTAGTCTTCTTGGGTCGAAGAATCTTGAAAGCGTAACCGTGAGTACAATACATAGGATACGAATCCGCAACATATAACGGTCCATTAACAAATTCGACTAACCACGTAGGGAATGATTGACCTTTAGAAGACATTGTTGTAACTTGTACAAAGTACTTTAAATTGTGTAAATATAAACTAACAATATAATTACAAATTTATTAGTCATGAATATTAAAAAGAAGAAACTTACGTAGAATTTCAACCAATGAGAAAATTCATTCTGCTTAAGTTTTGAACGTCATCCTCCATCATTAATGGATATGCGAGGCGTACTTGATCCAAGTAAATCCTGAAAATTAAATAATTTGAAAATAATCAAAAGTCAAATGTAAATTAAAAGTTTAAAATTAACATTCTTGCTTGAAAATAATACCTCTCATAATCTATAAGCTCTTCACAGTTGGTCACTAGGTACATGTGCAAGTGTTGATGTTCCTCCTCCGTTAGCCTTCGCTTCTTCGATTTTCCACTTAATCGACCAATTTGTGAAAATAAATTAGGCACTTCTACTGCGTAAAAAGGTCTCTCACCACCGTCATCGTGTCGAGCAGGTTTCCGGGTCTTAGTTTGGACATGTTTTGGGAAATAATATTCGGAGAAGTGTGTCGTTTCTTCATTGATGCTCTGAGCTACAATAGAACCTTCGACTCTTGCCAAATTTTTCACTTTCTTCTTGAGAGTACCCATGTAACGTTCGAAAGGATACATCCATCGATATTGAACGAGACCGCCAAGCGCTAATTCTCGGGGTAGATGAATTGGAAGATGTTCCATAGCATCAAAAAAAGACGGTGGGAAAATCTTCTCAAGGTTACATAGGATGACCGGTATATTTTTCTCCAAGTTTTGTATACCTTCTGCCGTTAGTGTTCTTGTGCATAAATCTCGAAAAAACACACTTATTGCTGCGTATTATAAAAACAAATTGTTAAGATAGATGGTAACTAAATGGTAATTAAATTACATATTAGAAAATTAAATTATGTAATAATATATCTGCAATTGCTTTGTGTACGTTTTGTGGTAGAAGACGATCAAAAGCAAATGGAAGGAGGCGCTGCATAATGACATGACAATCGTGGCTTTTCAATCCTTGAAACTTCCCCTCTCCCATATTCACACAGTTACGGAGATTAGATGCATAGCCATCCGGAAATTTGACTTCCTTCATAATCCACTCCAAGAACACTTCTTTCGATGGTGCATCTAATTGGAATAGAGGGATTGGTGCTTTTCCATTTGGCATGACATGAAGCTTTCTTCGAGAACATATATCAGGTAAGTCCAATCTAGACTTTAAATTGTCTTTCGTCTTTCCTTGTACATTAAGAACGGTGTTCATGAGATTATCGAAAAAGTTTTTCTCCGTATGCATGACATCTAGATTGTGCCTCAACAAAAGATCCTTCCAATATGGCAAATCCCAGAAAATACTCTTCTTGTGCCAGTTGTGAAGATCGCCATATCCATCAACGACTTCATGCCCATTACCACCGCACACCGCTGTCTTCTCAGCACCAAAATCACGTAACTGCGTCAAAATATCCTCGCCACTATACTCAGGAGGTGGACTGTCAAAGACTTGTCTGTTTTTCGTAAATAATGTGGTGTTCCAACGATAAGGATGATCTTCAGGTAGCCATCGTCTATGACAATCAAACCAACACGTTTTACGTCCATGTTTCAGCTGAAACGCATCGGTGTTATCTCCACAATGCGGACAAGATAACTGGCTGTGCGTTGTCCATCCCGATAACATACCATAGGCTGGGAAATCGCTTATAGTCCACATAAGCACCGCGCGCATGTTGAAATTTTGGTTAGTTGAAACATCAAACGCTTCTACACCATGTTCCCATAACATTTGTAACTCATAAATCAATGGCTGCAGAAACACATCAAGTGCTTTCTTAGGATGATCTGGTCCAGGAACAAGAATAGTGAGAAAAAGAAACTCTCGTTTCATATACAATGATGGCGGCAAATTATAAGGTGTCACGATAACTGGCCATAATGAGTATTGCCTCCCGTGCTTCCCAAAAGGATTGAAACCATCTGTAGACAAACCAAGATAAACGTTCCTTGGCTCATAGGCAAAGCTTGGATACACTGATTGAAAATGTTTCCATGCGTCTGCATCCGAAGGGTGCGCAATTACACCGTCTGATGTATGTTCTGCATGCCATCTCATTGATCCCGCTGTACGCTCTGACTGATACAACCTCTTCAACCTCTCTGCTAAGGGCAAATACCACATCCGTTTAAATGGTGTTGGACTCTTCCACTGGTGTCTTGATACCGAGGTTTACGACAAAACCGACATGAAGTGCGCCCTTCGTCCTCCCTCCAATATATCATACAATTATCACTGCATACATCTATGACTTGATACGGCAAGCCAAGTCCAGCTACAAGTTTCTGCACCTCATAGTATGAAGCTGGTGAAAGATTATCTTCCGATAAAATTTCTTTCACAAAATCAGTAATCGCATCAACACAACCCTCAGACAAGTTCCAATCCGTCTTTATGCCCATCAATCTAGTTGCAACTGATAATGGTGAATGACCTTTCTTACAACCATCGTACAACGACATATTAGTTGCATCTAACATATAAAAAAATCTCCGGGCTTCTAAATTTGGTTGCTCTGCTCTATCTCCATCCTTAACGAACGACGGTGCATTTTCCCTAAACGCATCGTTAACCTTCTGAAATGTACCTATGTCTACTTCTACTGATGGTTCCTCTACACTATCCGGAATATATTGCTGACTAGTACTACCAAAATCTAGCATTGGCTCACTCTCTCCATGTGCATACCATATCTTATAACCCGGCATCCATTCTTAAACAAATGCTTCCTAACTAAAGTAACATCAAGATTTCTATAATTCCGACATTTTGGACAAGGACATAACATAATACCTGTTTGTATTGTTATATCCTGATTTGAGGCGAATGACATGAATTGCCTAAGCCCTTCCTTGAACTCTTATGTAAGTTTGCCTGTCTCTTCATCGTATTTAGGTTTGTCCATCCATGAACGAAAATAATTATAAGGATCGGAAGACATTATTGTTGGTATTGTTTATAGTTTTGGTTTCATTACATGTGAATGGGAGGTGGAGAATATATAGACAAAATTTCCGGGGATTTTCCAGGGATTTCCGAGGACTTGTAAATTGCAACGGCTCCTCCAACGGATACATTAACGGATACATTAACGGTTATGTTGCCGACAGTCCTGGAAAAATCCTCGGAAATCCCTCAGAAAATTCAAAAAAGTCTGACGACTTTCCGACGGACGGGGATTCGTCGGAAATTTCAGGAAGATTTCCGAGGGATAAGTTTTCCTCGGAAATTTCTCGAAAAGTCCTCGGAAATCCCTCAGAAAATTCAAAAAAGTCCGACAACTTTCCAACGGATGGGGATCCGTCGGAAATTTCAGGAAGATTTCCGAGGGATAAGTTTTCCTCGGAAATTCCTCGAAATTCAGTCGGAATTCCGTCGGAAATTTCCGAGCGAAATTTTTCCGTCGGAAAATCCGTCTGAAAAATACCCTATTTCTTGTAGTGTTATTGTTGATTTTTCTTGTAATCTCAGAAGGACCATCAATCCTTGGCATGAGTTTGGACTTTCTCTCTTCAGGAAACCTTTCTTTTCTTAAATGTACCCAAACCCGATCACCAACTTCAAAGATCCTTTTACGTCTCCCTTTGTTAGCATGCTTAGCATAAAGCTTGGTCTTTCCTTCAATGTTCTTTCTAGCATTCTCATGAATCAGTTGAACTAAGTCTGCCTTTTGCTTTCCATCTAAGCTGTTTCTTTCACTCAAAGGTAAAGGCATCACATCCAAAGGAGATGTGGGATTAAACCCATAAACAATTTGAAAAGTAGATTACTTAGAAGCAGAATGCACATAATGATTGTATGCAAATTCAATATGAGGCAAGCATTCTTCCCAAGTTCTCAAGTTTTTTTTTATCAATGCACGCAAGAGTGTTTCTAATGTTCTGTTAACAACTTCTGTTTGTCCATCAGTTTGGGGATGACATAAAGTAGAAAATAACAGTTTAGTTCATAGCTTAGACCACAACGTTTTCCAGAAATAGCTAAGGAACTTCGTATCCCTATCAGAAACAATAGACTTAGGCATTTCATGAATGCGAACAATTTCCTTAAAGAACAAATTAGTTATATGCAATGCATCATCAGTTTTGTTTCATGCAATGAAATGAGCCATTTTTGAGAACCTATCAACCACAACGAAGATAGAATCTCTACCATTCTTAGTCCTAGACAGTCCCATCATAAAATCCATTGAAATATCATTCCAAGGGTGAGTTGGAATGGGTAAGGGAGTATACAAACCATGGGGTTAGACTTTGGATTTAGCTGCTTACAAGTCATGCATATGCCACAGATTCTCTCCACATCACGTTTCATGTTAGGCCAATGGAAATGTTCTCTCATGATCTCTAAAGTCTTGACAATGCCAAAATGACCCATCAAGCCTCCTCCATGAGCTTCCCTAACAAACAAGTATCTCAAAGAACAGTTAGGAACACAAAGACGATTCTCATAAAAGAGAAACCCATCTTGTTTGAAATAATGGCCAGAAGCATGTTTCTCACAATCTCTATAAGTGTCTTGAAAGTCAGGATTAGTAGCATATAATTCTTTAATTTGTTCAAATCCCAAAAGCTTAACTTCAAGAGTAGAGAGAAGAGTATACCTCCTTGATAATGCATCGGCAACTACGTTATCCTTACCTTGTTTGTACTTGATGACATAGGGAAAAGTCTCTATGAATTCAACCCACCTTGCATGCCGTTTTTGTTGAGCTTTTGCTGCCCTTTTAAGTGCTTGAGAGACTCGTGATTAGTATGGATCACAAACTCCTTAGGCCATAAGTAGTGTTGCTACGTTTGTAAAGCTCGAACCAAGGCATAGAGTTCTTTGTCATACGTTGGGTAGTTGAGTGTGGCTCCTCCTAGCTTCTCACTGAAATAGGCAATGGGTTGTTTGTTTTGCATAAGCATAGCTCCAATACCTACACCAGAAGCATCACATTCAATCTCAAACGGCTTTAAAAAGTTAGTCAAAATCAAAACAAGAGCATGAATAAGCTTCTCTTTTAGGCTTTGGAAAGCCTCCTCTTGTGCTTGTCCCCATTTGATACCAACATCCTGATAACTTCAGTGAGAGGGGCTGCTAAGGTGCTAAAATCTTTGACAAATCGCCTATAGAAGCCTGCCAATCCATGGAAACTCCTCACTTCTTCAACTGATTTGGGACTAGGCCATTCTTGAATTGCTTTCACCTTCTCGTCATCCACCTTAATGCCATCTACACTAACCACGAAACCAAGAAACACAAGACTATATGTGCAAAAGGTGCACTTTTTGAGGTTAGCATACAGTTTCTCTTGTCTAAGCAGCTCCGGAACCATTCCTAAGTGTTTAATATGTTCTTCTAAGTTCTGACTATATATGAGAATGTCATCAAAATAGACAAACAACAAAGACTCCAATGTATGCTCTAAGGACATGATTCATTAAACGCATGAATGTATTAGGTGCATTAGTGAGTCCAAATGGCATAACAAGCCACTCATATCAACCATGCTTAGTTTTAAATGCAGTTTTCCATTCATCTCCTTCTTTCATCCTAATTTGATGATATCCACTTTTAAGATCAATTTTAGAAAATATGCTAGAACCATGTAATTCGTCTAACATATCATCTAATCTAGGAATGGATGTCGATACTTCACCGTGATATTATTGATGGCACGACAGTCTACACACATACGCCAACTCCTATCCTTCTTAGGCACAAGGAGAACCGGAACAACACAAGGACTCATGCTTTCACGGATATGGCCTTTCTCCATGACTTCTCCAATCTGTTTTTGTAGTTCTTTGGTCTCCAAGGGGTTAGTTCTATAGGATGGTCGATTGGGAAGAGATGAACCAGGGACAAAGTCAATCTAGTGCTCAATGCCTCGGATAGGTGGTAATCCCTTAGGAGCATCATCAGGAAACACATCACTAAAATCTTGCAAAAGTTTAGTCATCTCACTCGGTAGCACCGGTGTAAGGTTAGTAACATTAAGCAGATTCTCTTTAAACATAAATAAAAGCAAAGGGTGTTTAGAGTAGATGGCTTGCTTAACCTCACTTGCTTTAGCAAAGAAACTGGGTGGTTTATGACCTCGAGAAGTTGATTTCTGATCCTCATAGACTTCTTGAGGTGTCAAGGGAACCAAAGTAATTTTCTTGCCTTTGAACTCAAAAGAATGTCTGTTTGTGAACCCATCGTGCTAGACTTTCCTATCTTATTGCCACGGTCTTCCCAGAAGTATGTGACTAGCTTCCATAGGTAACACATCACAAATAATCTCATCTTCATATTTGGCTATTGAGATAGGTACCGTAACCTGATGACGTACTCTTAATTCTCCAACATCATTAAGCTAATGCAGCTTGTATGGTGCTGGATGTTTTCTTGTTTCAAGCCCAAGCTTCTTGACCATAACCTCACTAGCCACATTGGTGCAACTGCCTCCATCGATTATAAGGCTACATACTTTGTCTTGGACATAACAACGAGTATGGAACATATTCTCTCTTTGTACTGGTTCTTGTGACCTTGTTTGCATACTCAAAGTTCTCCTAGCCACCAATAGATCTCCTTTAACGGGTAGTGCCTCATGATCATCATCAATTTCTTCTTGTGGTTCTTCTTCTGATTCAAGATCTCCATTAGCACGAATGACCATGATTCTCTGGTTTGAGCACTCATTGGCGTAAGCACCTCTCCCGTGGCATTTGAAACAACTAACATCACGTGATCTGCCCGTAACCACCTTAGCCTTTCCTTTAAGATCAACCGAAGGAGTAGTGTCAACCTTTGGAGCCACAATCTGTTTGTTATCCTTGGGACAGTTGATTCTTTCTTCACGGTAATGATTTGGCTTAGTGAAAGATGGTCCCATGGTCTGATTAGTTCTTGAAGAACTCTTTCTCTTCAACTGTTGCTCAAACATCTCAGCCTTGTGTAGCATTTCTTCTAGTTCCATGTAATGTTGAGTCTCTAACCTGTCTTGTATATCACGGTTCAAACCACCAAGAAACCGTGCCATAGTAGCTTCACTATCCTCTTGTATATTAGCCCGTAGCATGAGTGTCTCCATCTCCTTATAGTAATCTTCTACTGAACGGTTTCCATGGACAAGTCTCCTTAGTTTCTGGTGAAGCTCACGGTGGTAGTGGTTGGGAACAAACCGTTTCCTCATGAGACTCTTCATTTCGCTCCAAGTATCAATCGGATACTCTTGGTTACGTCTTCTAGAAGTAACAACCTGATCCCACCAACTAAGGGCGTAATCATAGAATTCTGTAGCAGCCACCTTCACTCTATTGGACTTGGTGTAGTGTTGAACATTAAAAACTAATTCAATCTTCTTCTCCCACTCAAGGTAAGCATCTGGATCATTTTTCCCATGAAAAGATGGAATCTTAATCTTAAGGCCATTTAGATTGTCTCGAGCACGTTCTCTGCCTTCTCTCCCAAGTCTGCGCCTTCTTGAACCACTCCGAGAGGAATCGTTTCTATGTCTATACTACTGATCCGTATCACCATCATTGGCCAGGTCTTTGTGTTCTTGCCCTCTGTTTCTACCGGTTCTAGCTTGAGTTTGTTCTTGACCTGTTCTGATTTGGTTTTGTTCCTAACCCGTAGGAGTTCCTTGAGGTGCAGAGATAAATTGAGAGTGGTATCGTTTCTCTATATGGGCAGTAAGTGCTTCAATGATGAGTTTGTTATTTCAGCTCACACTTGTTTCTTCTTCTTCACTCCCCATAGTTCCTGATGCAAAACAACACAAGTCGCAGTCAACTAGTTCAAATGTCAATCAAACAGATGTGATTTATGATTCAAAAGACACGATCAAACATCAAAACACAAGCACATATCAGATCTATAACTCAATTCGAGATCAAAGAAATTAAAGAGTTTTTTTCCAAATCACGAGATCTAATACAAAATCTTACAGTTCACAAACTGATCTACATGATCTAATCAAATTTCATACTAAATGGATAAGCGATCATCCTTAAACTGTTTAGTGAAAGTCACGAACATGATCTATCAACCTAGAACTCATAAAAACGGATTCAAACATATGAGAGAATTCGAAAAGACAATTTAACATGAACAGATGAACACTTAGCTTTTCAAAGTGGCTCTGATACCACTTAATATGTTCCTTCTTATGATCAACACTTTGAAAGGCTAAGAACAAATTCAGATTCGTAAACCAACAAGGTTCCAACGGATTTACGAACAGGGATGGAACGAAAGATCACACAAGAGCTGCGGATTGTCTCTTGATTCACCGATGGATTGAATGGTCACACAGAGTTTATGAAGAGAACTCTGATTTACCTTGATCTGATCTTTAAAAGAGTTTTAGAATAAAAAGATAGATGGATTGTTTAGAAACATAATACATAACTTATAAAGGAAAAGAACAAACCTTGGAACAACTTACAAGGCTGTTCTCGAAAATACAATGCATTAAAGATAAAATTTGAACAGAACTTGACTCTTCTCTTTCCCTTGGCCGTGGGTTGTTGTTGCAAAAGGGCCTTAGACTTTTGTTCAACAAATGGGCAATTGTGAAGTGCAAAGTTTGCCTCATTAAAAACCTTGTCAAAAAAACCCATTGGGACAAAACTTGACAAGGGAAAAAGAGTACAAACAAGTACACTTTCCCATTTGTTGAACTCACTTGGCTTGAATCAAAACCAAAGTGGTTTGATAAGCTTCTTCTCCAAAACTGCTCTTAATACGCTCAAGTAGCATGCTAACAGCCTGGTTGAGTTTCTTGGTTTTAGAACGTGTCATAGGACCATTAGATACTTGTAAATCCTTCTCCTCATCAAGCTCATCCTCCTCTGCTACATGCTTTTCTTTATCTCCAAGCTCCACGTCCATGCTGATTTCGATCATATCAAAATCACTTACACTCTCTCCACATAACATCATTCTCGAAGTGATTCCGAACAAAGCGGAATTATATTCAACCACTCATGTTTTGCTTTGGTAAGATCACATATTTTTGGTGATCAAACCTATCTTTGAGTGACTTCCAAAGATCTGCAGGATTATCATGAATATGGTGGCGTAGGAATGTCATGGTCTTTACCTTTTTCTCTTTGGACGTGTTTTTTGATTTATCGATAGTATCAAGAAGCCCACTCGCTTTTAGATGCATCTTTGCACCCACTGCCTAGGTCATATAATTTTTCCCAGATAGATCAAGGGCAGCAATCTCAATGCTTTGTCAAGTTTGACATGATAACTATATAACAAAATTTTAAACATCATATTAAATTTCAATTTTATAGAATTATGATAAAACAGTTACAATGATAATAACAGCATAATTTAAAACAATAACAGGAGGCAGAACCTTCCATATAATTTATAATAATAATGAACATAAATAAATAGCAGAAATAAATAATAGTAAGAAAATAATGATAAACCTATAGGCATAATCCTCTATATAATCAAGGAGGCAGAGCCTGCCATGAGATTATGGAGACAAAAAAAAAATTAATTGATCAAGGAGGTAGCGCCTACCATAATAATGATCAATTACATAATTAAAGAGGCAGAGCCTACCATAACATCATGAGGAGGCGAACCTATCACTCCGTAAATAACACATAAATTTAAATTTAAATTGAATAAAATATAAATTAAATCTTACCTTTTCGATATGGAATGGTATAAGATTAGACAGTATAGGATGGATATAGAGAAAGTAGTGCTGATAACGTATTATAAGGTTATGGTGAGATATATATATGTATGTAAGAGTAAGAGAATTTTAACAAAGAGGAGAGACGAACGTTTATAAAGAAAAAGAGAAGTTTCTTTCTTCATTCAATCACCTTGGTACATGCATGCCTTTATATAGTAAGAGAAAATGTATAAAATATTGGCTATGTCGGTAACGTGGATAGATAATTATCTTGAGGAAGCAACAGACGATAATTTAGTTTCTTTATAGAATGTGATGACGTATGTTTAAAAAAAAAAAAAGTAGTGAGTTCAAAATTGCTCGTTGGAAAGTCGTCGAAATGGTAAATGTGACAACCATACCTTTTTTTTAAATTAAAACATATTCGAATTAGTATTCCCATTAATACTAATTCAAAACAACAACACAATAACATTCAACGAGACATTAGATAATCTCTTCTTCACAGCCATGGTTCTACGATCACATCTTTTCTTTACCTGCATCACATGGTTATAAGAGATGCGTGAATATTATCACAATACTCAGTGAGACGGTCATTCCATCAACCGGCTATAAACACATGCGTAAAAGAATACCATAACACCAAACGATCAATCAACAACCAACAACGCAATAAAATAACACATAAAAATCATGTTCAGACATTACGTCGATCGACGCATCCCCTTGCGTCGATCGACACAAGGTCTGCCAACATGACCGACATAACCGACACTTGCGTCGATCGACGCACACTGCAGAGTCGAAGAACACGAACCTTTCTTTACAAGGTTCATTTTTTGGACCAAAAATATCGATCCTCTACACTAAAACATTATAAAGACACGAACACCACCCAAAAATAAGTAGTAATAAACATCAATCCATTCCAATTCACAATCAAACGCATCATGAGCACCCCCCAATTACCCAAATAAGCCATTGTCACGCACTCACCTTGATTCGGATCAATTCTAACACTAAAACCCCTCAGAAATAGGATCGAAAACCTATTCTAAAAACTAGATAGAGATAGCTAAACAACGGTATGCACATCGTCTCCAGAATCCTCTTGGTTTGACGGAAATCCTCCCTCGAAATGGACTAATCGTAGATTTGAAGTTGCACAAACCTCTCTAAAAAAGCAATGATAACTCCTAGAATACACATCCGATTGATAAACGGTTTTCTCCTATATCAAGATCAGTGAGTGGAGAATGTACCCAAAAAGGTTCACTCTGAATCGATCTATTCTTACTGGCCGTTAGCCTCCTCTTGCCAAACCGGACAGAACTGCCTTCATAACCTCAACTCACTAAAAAAAACTCACTTCTCTCTCAATTCTCTATCTGTTATAGGGAGGTCCTACGGTTTTCCCTAACCTTAACCGCAAACCTTTGCTTCAAAACTGAACCCGTCGGTTTATCTGCAGAGTGCGTCGATCGACGGGTTCGTCAACCTATTGGTATGCACCATATCCCTCCCACTCTCTGGACATACAGTCCGTCAAGCTATCAGTCATCCCCAAAAAACTATAGAGAAACTTACATCCCCCAATTCTGTAACGTACATCATAAGCACCTGTCGACCAGAATTACCTCTCTCCCTCTTACACCATGATATTCCACTAACCTGGAATATCATCTCAACCATGACCAACCCCAGGTCATCTGAAACAACCCAATCACAGAAGGTGTTTCCCTTAGAGTCTCGGGAAATAGACCAGTTCTAACTCACATAAAACTTCTATTCCGAGACTCCCAGAAATAGACAGGTTCTAACTCACATAAGACATCTATTTCCATCCACAACACAAACTCATGACACACCGATCATACCATAGGAACTCCTCATCCTATAAATCTCAATCCATAAGAATACACATCTTATAGAACTCATTCATAAGAAATACTCATCTTATGAAACTCAATAATAAGAAATACTCATCTTATTATCTCTAATGTAATAATCGTTACATGCCGACGAAAATACATAAAACAAAAACTCATAGGAACATGCTCACTCTGAAACTGAAAAACCAGAGAAACAAACTGAAGCCTCAACTTGCTTCTCGAACCACTTCGAAAACTTTACCCTCATCTTTGTCTCTGGTTCCCAAGTCTCCTCCTCAACACCGTCACAGTCTCACAAGACTCTTCACAATGGTATCTACTTCTGGCGCAGAACCTTGACTCTCCTCTCGAAGATCCTCCAGAATCGTAGCCAACACCTCCTCAGACGCATGCAGACACTTTCTCAACATCGACACATAGAAGACCGTATTAAATGCCTTCATACTTTGAGATAACTCCAACCGATAAGCTACTGGTCCCACCCATTCCACGACCCTCAACAGACCCATAAACCTCAGACTTAACTTATTCTCAGAAATGGATCTGTTAGGACCCCTCAACATCGCTGCCTTGAGATACACTTGATCTCCCAGCTAAAACTCTAGCTCTTTCCTCCTTTTATCAGCATAACTCCTTTGCCGATCCTGAGTCTCCTTAATGTTCATCTTCAAAACACGGATCTTCTCTATCGTTTCCTGAACAAAATCTGCACCAAAAATGCTCCTCTCCCCCACTTGAGTCCAAAATAATGGTGTACGACATGGCCTCCCATATAGAGCCTCATATAGACCCATACCAATACTCGTTTGGTAGCTATTGTTATACGCAAACTCAACCAGGTTCAAGTGATCAGCCCAATGACTACCATAATCCAGTACACACATCCTCAAAAAATCCTTGAGTGTTTGAATCGTCCTCTTAGATTGCCCATATGTTTAAGGATGATAAGCACTACTCATATGCACCTTAGTGCCCATATAAGCCTGGAATGCTCCCCAAAACTCAGAAGCAAACCTCATATCTCTGTCTGATACGATACTCGCTGGCACTCTATGCAGCCTCACTATCTCCCGCACATACTTCTTAGCCAAAAATGCTGCTCCATCGGTCTTCTTAATGGCAAGATAATGTGCGGACTTAGTCAGACGATGCACAATCACCCAAATAGCATCATAGGTCTGCGAAACTGGCAACCCTAAAACAAAATCCATGGTAATTATATCCCACTTCCACTCTGGAATGGGTAAACTCTGCAGCAAACCACTCGGAACCTGATGCTCAGCCTTCACTAACTGGCACACATGCAAGCTGCCACCTTGTTAGGAACATCCTTCTTCATCCTGACCGAGTGATAATATCATTTCAGTTCCCGGTACATCTTAGTCGCTCCTGGATGAATAAACAACATGCTCGCATGAGCCTATCTCAGAATCTCCTGCCTCACATCCTCATCCTTACGCACATAAACTTGCCCATTCACAAGTATCGTCCTGTTCGAAGAGACCTGATACTCAGAACCTGCAACCTTAGAAACATTGATCAACCCCTAACTCTTCTCCTGAGCTACTCGAATCCTGCTCAACAAGTCTTCCTGGTTAGCTGCCTCTAACCCCAACAACACCTATGAGATAACATATAACCTCAAAGTGCTAATCTCGCTCATCAAAGCCTCCACATCTCGCTCCTGAGCCGAAGTGACTCTCTTCCGACTCAAAGCATCTGCAACTAGATTAGCTTTACCAGGATGGTAACCAATCTCCAAATCATAATCGGCTACTAGTTCCATCCAACATCTCTGTCTTTAGTTCAGCTCTAACTGCGTAAAGAAATACTTTAGGTTTTTATGGTCTGTGAACACCTGTACTTTTCTGCCATAAAGATAAGATCTCCAAATTGTTGAAGCGAAAATCACCGCAGGCAATTCCAGATCATGGGTAAGGTAGTTGCTCTCGTACTTCCTCTGCTGCCTTGACGCATAAGTAATTACCTTGCTGCATCAACACACAGCCTAGACAAACTCCTGAAGTATCTGTATACACTACGTAAGGCTCACCCAGGTCGGGTAACACCAACACTGGTATACTATTTAACATCTCCTTCAGCTTCGCGAAACTCTCTTTGCAAGCCGAACACCACTCAAAAGGTTTGTGTTAGCTTTGTCATAGACCGAGCCATACTTGCAAAATCCATGACGAATCTCCTGTTGTAACATGCCAAACCGATAAAACTCCTGATCTTAGTGGCATTCCTTGGTCTAGGCCACTCTCTGATAGCCTTTATTTTCGCCAAATCCACAAAAACTCCATATGCAGAAACTATATGACCGAGAAAAACCATCTCCCGCTTCCAAAAACTTCACTTGCTAAAGTTAGCATACAGCTTCTGCACTCGTAGCTTTTACAAAACCACTCTCAGACGAACCTCATGCTCCTCAAGACTCTTCCAATACACCAAAATATCATCAATAAAGATGATCACAAACTCATTTAGATACTCCTGAAAGACCCCGTTCATCAGCCTCTTGAATGCTGCTATTGCATTAGTCAGGCCGAACTGCATTACCAAAAATTCAAATTGCCCATACCTCATCGTTAAAGCAGTCTTCCTAAGATCTGTTTCATCAATAGGAATCTGATGGTAACGCGACGCCAAGTCAATCTTGGAGAACCAAGTAGCCCCATGCAACTGATCCAACAACTCATCAATCTGCAGCAGAGGATACTTGTTATTCACAGTGACTCGGTTAAGTCCCCGGTAATCGATGCATAACCGGAATCTCCCATCCTTTTTCTTCAAAAATAACGCCGGTGCTCCCATGGTGAATAGCTAGGCTGGATAAATCCTTTTCCCAATAGATAATCCAGCTGTTTCTTTAGCTCTGCCATCTCTGCTGGAGTAATTCGGTAAGGTGCCTTAGATATCGGAGTCGTCCCGGGCTTCAACTCAATCGTTAAAGGATCAGACTGAGACGGCGGTAATCCGTGCAATGATTGGAAAACATCTTAAAAGTCCTAAAAAACTCGAATATCCCCAACTACAACCTCTCCAACGGATTCTAGCATGACTATTATCGCCAAATACGCCTCGCAACCCTTCTCAATCAATAGCTCAGCCTGAATCACCAAGATCACGAGACTCCCAGAAATCGGCCTCACTCCCTGATAAACCAACCTCGTTGCCTCTCGCTCGAACACAACTCGTCCCCGATGACAATCAGATGCACTCTGTACCGATCCAGCCAATCTTTACCGAGAATGACATCGTACAGCTCCACCAGACTAATCACCAAATCCGCTGGCATAGACTCACCAACTACCATAATATCAACATCTCTAGCCTGACCAACAGTAGCTAAGAACTTCCCACCAGCAACCTTAACTACTCCTAACTGCTCTCCGGAATCGCTCTGGATACTGCTGCTCTCAGGACACCCCATAATAATAAAGCAATTAGTAGCTCCAGAATCAAACAAAATATGGGACTCAAAACCGTCCACTAATAAGGTTCATCCACTAATCCCATGTGCCTAAGAACCCTAAGAATCTATCATAGGACTCCCAATTCCAAACAGACAAAAATTCATAACCATAAGAATTTTCCATGTCAAGATTGAAATTTACATGTGACCGACCAAGCGCTTGAACTACCTGCCTTCATCGAAGTGAACACCCGCTGTACTGCTGTACTCTGTGCCACCGGCTGCACTGCTGCCATAACCATCTGCTACATCTTGGGACACTTGGGTTTGATATGCCCATGCTCCCTAAAGTGAAAGCATACCCGGGTATCTTGAGGCTCGCTATTCTTCGGACAGCTCGCCATCCGGTGATCCATGCCTCCAAACCCAAAGCATCCTGAACCACCCTGACCTCTCTGAATCAGTCTTGAAGAGCTCTCCCACTTCCTCTTCTGTCCTTGCGCAGGCCTGCCGCCCTTGTTCAGACCCACCTGCAGCTGCGATCTTCTTTGCAGAACGGACGAACTAACCACCACAACCTACTCCCTGAGATCATCCTCGATCGTTGTAGCAGTCTCAACCAGCTCTGCCCTCGTGGCAAACTTACTCGCTCTACAGCGAGTCCTCAAATCAGCTTGAAGTCCTCTCAAGAACTTCTTAACCTGGGGCTGCTCGTCCTCCATGCCTCTACTAGCATAAATCAGGGGTCGACTAAACTCCTCATCAAACTCCCTAACCGACCGGTCACCCTGAGTCAACTCCAAGAACCTCAACTCTAACCGATCCATCTCCTCCTGTGGAAAGAACTTGGCATTGAACTCAACTAAAAACTCCTCCTAGGCCATCACCGCCTGAGCTCTTCTAGCCACCACACCTCTCCACCAGAGATGTGAATCACCATCTAGGTAATGTACCACCAGGTCCACCTGATATCCTTCTGGACACCTAAGAGATATGAAACTACGCTCTAGTCTCATCAGCCACTCATTCGCCTCCTCCGACTTGGCACCTCCCAATAAAAATCCCATGCCAATCCTCTGCATCTGCTATCTCATCTTAAGATAAGATGGGAGCTTCTTCGCAACCGCCACTTCCGGCTATAAACCAGCCACTCTTGGCTGCACTCCTGTCATAGGTAGCACTACTGGAGCCTGACCCTGAGCCGGTACACTTCTCGGTAACCGCTCCAAGATCTACTGTAGCAAACTCGCCAGACGATCATCTCGATCCTGGGCAACACCTGCGGCAGCACCCGCTCTTGGGCCCACATAGTCAGCTACACTGGGACCCACACCAGACCCGCCAGTCCTCTCACTAGTACTCACACTGACCACACCCACGGACCCCTCCTGAAACATCTGCGGATCAGCCACCTACTCCTGCATGGAATCCTGTGCCACACTCACGGTAGCAGACTCACTCATAAGTCCCCGCGCCCATGCCCTCCACGACCACCGCGACCTCTACGACCACCACGGCCTCTCTACCACTAGAAACTCTAGCCATCACTCTCTGCACTAACAACAGCATAACTAATAATACTAAAAAGCTAGAAAAAAATGAAACAACAGATACCGTGGAATTTCATTGAAGACTCGAAGAAGATGATCTAGGACTCTAAAATTACTCAATTGACTAACTACTCATAATCAATCAAACAATCATATCTTAAATGCACCTTTAACCCGTCCTAAAATCGTAAGAGCTCTGATACCAAAACGTGACACACTCAAATTAGTATTCTCATAAATACTAATTCGAAACAACAACACAATAACAATCAACAACTTAGCAGTTCTAAATAATGCGGAAAACACAATAACAACGAGACACTAGATCATCTCCTCTTCACAGCCATGATTCCACGATCACATCTATTCTTTACCTGCATTACATGGTTATAAGAGATACGTGAGTATCATCACAAAACTCAGTGAGATGGTCATTCCATCAACTGGCTATACACACAGGTATAAAGGAATACCCTAACACCAAAGGATTAATCAACAACCAACAACGCAATAAAATAACACATAAAAATCACGTTCAGACACTACGTCGATCGACGCAGCCCCTTGCGTCGAATGACGCAAGCTTTGCTGACATGACAGACACAACCGACACTTGCGTCGATCGACGTACACTGTTGACACTTGCATTGATCGACGCATATTGCAGTGTCGAAGAACACGAATCTTCTTCACAAGGTTCGTTTCTTTGACCAAAAAGATCGATCCTCTACACTAAAAACATCATTAAGACACGAAAACCACCCAAAACAAGCAGTAATAAACATCAATCCATTCCAATTCACAATCAAACGCATCATGAACACCCCAATTACCCAGATAAGCCATTGTCACGCACTCATCTCGATTCATATCGATTCTAACAGAAAAACTCCCCAGAAACAGGATCAGAAACCTTTTTCAAAAACTAGATAGAGAGTGCTAAACAACAGTATGCAGATCGTCTCCCGAGTCCTCTTGGTTCGAGAGAAATCCTCCCTCGAAGTGGACTGATCGGAGATTCGAAGCTGAACAAACTTCTCTCAGTAAAACAATGATAACTCCTAGAATATACATCCGATTGACAAACGGTTTTCTCCTATGTCAAGATCAGTGAGTGGAGAACGTACCCAAAAATTTTCACTCTGAACCGATTTGTTCTTACTGGCCTTTTGCCTCCTCTTCCAAAACCGGACAAAATTGCCTCCAAAACCTCAACTCCTCAACAAAATCGCTTCTCTCTTAATTCTCTCAATTCTCTCAAGTCTCTATCTATTTTTCTCTCTAAAATAGCAACTGATGAGGCTGGCCTTCTTTTATAGGCAAGTCCTACGATTTTCCCTAACCCAAACCGCAAACCTTTGTTTCAAAACCGAACCCGTCGGTTTATCTGCAAAGTGCGTCGATCGATGCACACTCACTGCGTTGATCTACGCATGATCAAAATTCATAAATTTTGGTTTGCGGTTGTTACAGTAAATATATGGATTCAATAAGAAACGAAAAAAGTAGCAAAGAGTATGTTTGTAGTTAACACTTATGATCAAGAGGAGCGATTGACAAACAAACAAAATCATAGGGAGAGAGAAGGCTATTGAAAAAACTAATAGAGTGAAAAGAGGGTGGATATTTTTTTCTTGTAGATAGTGATTTCGAAAATATATATGTCCACTAAAATAGCAGTTTCTCCTTGTAAGTAGGAAGCGAAGATAGTGAAAAGTTACAACTTATAACATGTTGAAAGGTTTTTGAATTGTGAAATTTAGATTAATAATTAGGTTTTAGAAAAAAATTGAAAGCCAAAAAAATTTGAGAAATTGACATGTATTAAAAAAGCTAAAATGTTATTATGATAGTAGAAAAATGACTCTCTCTCTAACTTCTGTTTTATAAGATAAGAGATTTGGGTTATAGTATGTTTTATTGTTTCTTAAATTTATTTTCCAGGTTTTGGAGAAGATGCTAGATAACCTAACATAAACGATTACCTTTATATCCACATGCTATCAATAAGGGAGAGAAAATGTATATATTGCATGATTGATCTACAATGTTGGAGTCGTTGAAGAAGGACAACATTTTTTGTCTACGTTTGTGGGCATGAAAAAGGCATTGATGACTTATTGGTCTCATTGGCTGCGAATCACATATTGTTGTGATTGATAGATAAGTTAGACGAAAAAAATTTCTTCCAAAACATTATGGGTCTCACCCAAAACTTTTTTTACACTTGGAAAATCAGTAGAATTTTTTCTCATATAATTTACTGGTAGAAAATTTTCTACTGAAAAAAAAAAACACTTGGCTACAATAAAAATGACGGTGGATCCAGTATATTTTGGAAAAAATATTTTTCTTCCTTTTTACACACCATTCACAGCAAAACTCAGAATAACTAAAAAACTTTTATGGTTTTGCGGATGCTTTGTATGTTTGTATGTTTTGAATGGTTATTTTGGTCACATGTCACAGAAAAATAAAAACAAAAGGAAGCAAAAAAATTGTTTTGTATAAAGAAGACCAAAGAAAAAACATAAAAAAAAAAATGAAAAATAAGAAGTCACAGGTAACAGATAACACGAAGCCGAAAAAAAGAATATAACTTATTTCAACCAAAAAAAAAAGAATATAAGAGGAATAAGAAAAAGGGAATATAACACATTTTGTTTTTCCGATTTGCAAACAAATTCTAAAACAGTAACATCATAAAATCACCTTTATGGATTTTACGTATTGAAATACAAGAGAAGAGAACCAAATTGGATTTATTAAATGTTGGGCCCGGGGCTGCGGCCCAACACTCTGAGCAGATCGCGAGATGCGGATCACCAAAGGAGGCAGAGGCCCAGCGGGCTGCCAAAGACCCACTCCGGCTGTTAACCGCGATCTGATCGCACCACGGTCAGTTGAACTCAAGTTAAACCTGTCACCTTTCACTATAAATAGGGGTCAAAGGGTGTTATGAAGGGCATGGATTGATTCCTCACGAAGCACATGCGCCGTCATTCGCGAGCTCTCTAAATTCTACTCTTTATACACAAAATCTGGCAGCCCGGGGCCTGTCCGACCTACCACGATCTCTCAGCTAGCGAACTGATAGCCCGGGATCTGTCCGGACTATCTTTAGCGGTCTATTTGGACTTTCCCCCTTTCGACTCAACGTTCTATAAACGAGATTCTCCGACCTCCGACCTATCCTAAATTCATTGTCGATCTAATTGGATCAACATTAAACAACATTGATCGATCATATCCAATTGTCTCTTACATTATTGAGCAGAAAGATAAGCAAACTTAACAGAAACTAAACATCGATCGATTATTATTTTTTTGACTCATCCTTGGTTTTCTCCATTACTTGTCTGGCTCATCCTCTACTTTCTCCACCTTCGACACAAATGTAACCGATTTCTTTGGGTCCTCATTTACGGTCAAGTTGAAAACCTCTGGCCTCGAGTAATGTCCGACCACATCGAAGTACAACTTGGCTCTTGCTATATCGCCAAGATCTGGATGAGTAAAAAAACGTTATCAATATGATTACGTCAAAAACTTATCATATTCTCTAGCCTTAGATGAATATCAAAGAAGAGTATACATATATACCAAGATCAGCTGTGATGATGGTCTCAGATTCAAAGTTTGGTCCGGCGAGAATCTTTCCCAAAGGTGAAATAATGACACTACCACCTGCGGTAACAATAGTAGGATCGGCTTCTCTGAAGTTTTCGGAAAACAAGTAATCAGGATGATCAGGGAAATCTTTACGCCGGCAGAACTGGCAGGCTGACAACACAAAACATCCACCTTCGAGCGCAATGTGAAGCATAGATGGTTGCCATAACCTTGTGCCATCAGTAGTAGGTGCACAATAAATCTCAACTCCTGCCCAAAATCAAAACTGTTAGGAGTCTTACATAAAAGTTAGAAAGGGCTTAATCTAATATACAAGGGACATACGAGTCATTCCATCCTTCAAGGTTATTTGATTACTAAATGCGAAACTCATGAAATTTGACATGAGATATTATCAGAGTACATATTTTTTAATAACAGAGGAAATGGAGGACTGACCTTTTGCGTACAAGGCAGTTCTGTAGAGCGGCATCCTATTTTAAGCAAATAGCAGCACCGAGTTTGCCATGGGGAGTGTCGTAAACAGGGATGGTTGATCCATCCCCGAAACCCCAGATGCAACGTTCCATAGATGTGGGCATGAGCTTACGGTGCTTGCCCAAGAAGCAACCTTGGGAACTGAAGAAAAGGGCTGTGCAGTAGAGTGTGTACCCGTCCTTCTCTATCGCCCCCATGACCAAGTACACATTGTTTTTCCTAGCTATCTCCGCCAGTTTTTCTACTTCAGGGCCTGTAGTTTCATCACAAAACCCAAGCTAATTAATGTGCAAGAAAGAGTTATTAGTGACCCAAGCTTGTTATGCTCAAATAAACTAAGACCTAGCCCTGTTGAATACAACATCACAAATTCCTTCCAACACTTGGCACTTTTGTAAATGAAAGCTCAAAATTGCTTCATTCGTTACTCACTAATCAGATGCTTGTTCCAACAAATTTCAGTCTAAAAATTACAAAAAGATATCAAACTGAATTTGTGTCTTCTCACAGTCAAGTTATAATTAGTTCCAATAAAAATTCAATCGTCCAAAACGTAGATACATCTCAAACCATAGCAGATCAAGGCGGATCTATATTTTTTTCCTTAACATATTATAAAAATATAAATTTGATATTTATAAGTGACTATCATATATAATAATATTATAAGTAATAGTATCAAATTTATAAATTACTTAATAGATTATTACACAAAATAAGAAGAAGAAAAATAAAAGTCAAAGATAGAGGCTTAATTATACCAGGAACATGAATAGCAGAAGCATAGTAGTTGCGAAACTCATCACCACCGTCGTCGTTATGAATACCAACAGCTATGCCAAACCTAAAACCACGAGGATAACCACCGATAAACGCCTCCGGAAACACCACCAGCTCCGATCCGTTACTCGCAGCCTCCGCAATCAACTTCTCTGCCTTTTCTGCAAATACACACATATGTAGAGTGAGAGAGCTTCTTGCTACGCAAAACCAAAATTACAAATCAAAAGAAATAATGAATTACCAAGAGTGGCCGGAGTGTTGTTATAGACGGTGGAGGCTTGGACGATGGAAGCTCGTACGGTGGAGTAAGGGGGAACTCCGTTAGCCGCAGTATTGTTTTTGACGCTTGACATTTCTTCTGTACCAGACATATTACCTTAGGTGCTCTTTCTTAATTGACTTTGGCAATACTTTATAGGGAGGGACATTGGTAGATAGATAATTAGACATTGGTAGGGTTGGAATTATTATCCCGCATCCAAGATCCGATCCGTTATCCGTTCGGAATCGTTCCGAAAATCAGGATATCCGGAGAGTCCGGATCCGGATAAGGATAGTAAAATTTAGGATCCATGAAAAAAGAATCCAGATCCGGATAGCAAAATTTTAAGGTCCGGATATCCGGATCCGGATTCGGACGCATTAAATATATTAAAACCATATATATTATATATCTATTAAACTAATTTTATATAAATAAATATATATATAAATTGATTTTAGTTCTTTTTATAATAAATTATATTTATAATGAAAAAATACCATTTAAAATATTAACTAATAATTTTTAAAAATATATTTTTATTTATTTATTAATTATTTAAATTATTTTTAATATTAATTTCGGATCCAGATCCGGATATCCGCGGATATCCTGCTTTTTGGAACGATTCCTAGAGTCCGGATATCCGGAGGTCACGATTTCGGATCCGGATAGTTTTTTCACGGATCCGATGATTCCAGATCCGGATCCGGATACTTTGAAATTTCAGGATTTCCGGAATCGTCCCACCCCTAGACATTGGATTCTCGGCCTCATATTTCTTATTAATGTTTTTATCTATTTGTCGGCTGGCATAAACCTTCATTTTGAGTGTTTGTTTTCGTTTCCGTACGGTTCATATGGAAATAAATGATTCGCAAATATTAGATGAAAAACATGTAAAAAGTTTGTTAACCCATCAAACTTTATTTTAATAACGCTATTGCCATTCTGATTTTTCTAACTCTATTATTAAAACAAAATTATAATCAATAACTAATTAAATCAAATATCAGATTTAATATAGGGCTTTTCTTCTCAACAAAGCTTTTTTTGTTCTCGACAAAACATTTTTTTGTACCCCTAACCCTATTTTCTCCGGAAAGGGGGTGGAGACTTGAGAGCAAAAGTCTCAAAATGGATAACCCGACCCAATCCAATCCAAACCCACATAAGTTCGAGATTTGACCCGATCCATTTATTAGATGACTTAAATTTACATATTCAAACCCAATAATATGAAATCCGCTGGCTAACTGGGTTATATGGGTACCTATATACAAATTAAATAAAAAATAATAACACCATTTCATATTATTATAAATAAATAAAACAAAAGTTTTCAAGTTTCAAGTAACAAACTAAATTAAAATATTTTCGTATCTTAAGATAAATAAAAACCATAAAACCGTAAAACCAATAAAAACCTTAAAACCAATAAACTATTGAATAATTTTAACAAACACGTAAATCTTCGTTGGATTCATCTGCTTCCTTGGATGCATCTGCTTCCTCGTCATCATCACCTTCATTGTATACAAATAATAAGTAACATATATTAACAAACTGGATAGTATTAAAATCAATAAGTATAAATGATAAATTTACCTTTTTCATCACTCGTAAAACTAAATAACCAAGATCACGTACAAAGTAAAGTTTGGACATGTTTATGAAGAAGCCGACTCCGATATTTGTTTAGAAAACGCGAATTAATACTGAAAGATGATTCTGAAACCACAATACCTATAGGAATGTTGAACTAATACTTTACAATATATTAATTTTTTTATGGTAAATTCGTGGGTTACCCACGACCTTAATGGGTTTATCCATTAAACCGTAATCTTATTATGGTAACCCACCAAAATCCGTTTATTTATATGGATAAAAAAATTCAATCCAAATCCGTTAAAATTATGGACGGGTTCGGGTCCATTTTGGCACCTCTACTTTCAGAGGCAACACTTATTATAGGGAGGGACACTGGTAGATAGAGATATTTAAGAATATCTAGGATTCTCCGCCTCATATGCATTATTTACCTTCATTTTGAGTGGTTGTTTTCGTTTCCGTTACGGCATTCATATGGAATAAATGACTCGCAATTTTTATTTTTGTTGGAATATGCAAAATATCTTTTATTTATTTATTTATTTTTTTTTTGTTTTGCTGGCAATATCTTTTATTTCTATTCATGCGATATTATTACTATTCGAGGATATCCAATGAAAGGGGAAATAACCTTTTTTTTTTTTATAACTTCGAAATTCGAACCGAAACCTTAATCTCTGTAAGTTCGAAATCAGCTTTTAGTCTACTTTTTTTGAGAATACTCCTCCTCCCAAAGAACCAACTCCAAGTGTTAAACCACTACGCCACCACACATTTGGTAGGGGGAATAACCAAGGGCTCGGCAAATTATCAGTTAAATTCGATTCGATTCGATATTCATTTTGATCCAATCCGAAAAATCTAGATATTTGTTTGGAATCAAAGCTAAGGAAATAATAAAATTTAGTATCCGTCTAAACCGAAACAAATCACAAATATTAACTTTAAAAATCCAAATATCCGATCCGATCTATATATTACTTATATATACCTATAATATGGTATATTTATAACGTATATCTACATTTTTTTACTTTTAAATATATTTGGCGAATATATTTATAGTAAAAATAGATAGATACTAAATTTATTTGAAATATATTTCTTAAATAAAAAATATATATTTTATTTTTCACCGTTTTAATCTTTCAATTTTCAATTTTCATCTTTTATACAATTTATCAAATAATAAAATTAGATCCATTTCATATATTTATTGATTAATTAGTTTAAATCTTATATTAAAACTTTTTTTGAAACAACGGTGTTTAATTTTTTTTGTTTAAAACAGATATCCACGAAGATTCTGATATCCGCAAATATAAAGAAAAAATCCTAATATCCGTCATCCCGGATATCCGAAATTTTTCGAAGCAAAGTAAATAAAAAAATTAGATATTCGTCAAAAATAAAACGAATCACAATATTGTATTTTTTTGGATATCTGATCCGCGTTCAGGCCTAATAACTATTGCCTCCATTCCTATATTTAAGCTGTTATATGTTTTGGGTTTTTACGAAAATAAAATAATATTTGCAATGTAAAATGCAATGAATTGGCCAGACTAATTTGAGCGATGCAAGTCCACATTATTGGCCTTTTCTGTAACCTACATCCAGCGTCTTAGAAACTCAAAAAAGGATTTGTTAGAACGTAGTGTTCAACCATACCACGATATTCGTATGTAAATGTTATTTTTTTGTTTAAGTTATGAACCGCATTAATTAATTGATATAAGCCGTTGACAATTATTTTACCTTCATTCTATGAAATAACTTTTGTGTAATCAATATTTATATATAATTTAATATGATTGGTGTGTAAAGAATGTTATATCTATAAGTCGAAACATTAGATGACCAAGTCTCTAATACAAGCAACAAATGCGTTGAGGTCTGGAAACCACGATGGTAGTACGAGATTCGACGCTCTTCGAAGGGTCTAATATAGAGAATAGAAAGAACAAGTACTATTTTGACATCTCATGGTAAGTTCCAATTTTAGAGCATAGAAAGAACAAGTACTTTGTTAATATAAATGAAAAGAAAAATTGTATAAGAGCACTACAAGAAATATAGCCATTAGTAGCACACTAAAAACGCTAGCATAGGGATTTCGTAGCGTTTTCATAAACGCTAGGACACGAAGAGCTATAATAGACCCCCCACATATTATAGCATTTTTTTCATACGCTACAATATGTGTACCTATGATGCTACAGTATGTGTACCTATGATAGCGATAATAGTCTGCTATAGGATAACTTATTCTAACACTTATTCCGTGCCATAATGTACTATTTAATGACAAAAATTTTGTGTTGTTTAATATTTTATAATGACACATTAATTGTGCTGTTGGATATTGTTTTGTGACATTGTCGTACTCGAATTGTGGACTTATGATAGCAAACATCTTTTGCTATAGAAAATAAAAGTGTAACGGTTTTCTCTTGCTATTATGTATTTTTTAATGGCTATTTTTGTCTGCTATATGATATTTTCTAATGACACATGTAAAGTGCTGTTGTATATTGTTTCGTGACATATAGTACTGTCGAATTATGCACCTATTACAGCAAAAACTTGCTATAGGATAGTATTTTCTAGCTTTGTTTTTGTGCTATAATGTATGTTGTCATGTCTTTTATTTTGTGTTCTATATTACTGTATCATAGCACAGTTAAAAAGCTGTTTAACATGCAAGTGCATTTAGCTCTATATTTGTTATTTGAAAATTTTAATTGCATATAATATAATTTGTTTTAGTAAAACACAATGAAATCATAAATACCATATTCCATAATGATGCAAAGCAAACAAAGTCAATACAACATAAACTCCAATACCATGAACTGAAAAAGTAGTTGGTAACATGTGTTTAATTAGTCTTGAAAAGAGTCTCCTTTTTCTTCTTATGGTCGTCTCATTGGTGTGGAGTTGCGTGCATTGTTTTTCATATTTCGGATAGCTATCCAGACCATTGGATCAATGTCTTCTTCATCTTCCTCAATGCGTATTAAGTAGCCAAGGTGAGCAAGAGATCGTCTATACTCTAGTTCTGTGATCTCCTCCACATCAAGATTCGTAGCACTTCCTTGATTGTCATTTGCTTGTTCTTCTGGTTGTTGTGGTTGTTCTGCTTGTAATGGCTGTTGTGGTTGTTGTCGGAATGGTGGGTTAACTCTCAATGCGGGGAGGGCAAGGACGATTTGCCTTGCTGCCATTGTAATTAGAGTTTCTGCATTGATAAAGTGCAAGTCAGAATTTTGTTTCAAGTGACAAGCTAGCAAATGCAAATCTTATAATTATAACAACTTGAAAAACAATTATAACAACTTGAAAAACAATTAAAATAAACCAATTAAGAAAAACCAATTAAAAGAAACCAATTTACTTGTACTTGTATATTTAACACAAAATTTCATTGAAACCTGAGAGTGAATGTCGAAACCTTTTAAAACCTGTTACTGTGAGGTCGAGATCTAAACTGCAAAACAAAAGCATGTACAGTGGTTAAATATGCATGTATCTATCAATTCACCAATAAAAATGTAGATCCTTCAGATTTTTACATGGAACTTGTAACAAATCTACAAATTAAGATTCAAACATGTTTTCTGTTTATTGGAGAGCTTCGACGAAAGTGGAAGAGGAGACCAAGAGACGACGAAAGAGATATATTTTACAGAGGAAATACCTGTAACAAAAATATATTTTACAGAGGTGGAGGAAGATGAAGAGGTAAAAAAGGTGGATTGTATCTTCAGATTGTTTGTTACCGTTAGATTGTTTCTAATCAACGACCGATGTAAAGAATTAGGTGATCCGCACCTTCATTAATTAGCCAATTAAAAAAGGTAGATTGTATCCGTTTGTGACCGTTAGATTATTTCTAATCAACGGCTGATGTAAAGAATTAGGTGACCTTCACCTTCATTAATTAGCCAATGAAATAATTTCGTTTCATATTTGTGTGTTAATATTTTAACATTTGTTATTTCATTGTATTAATTTTGAAAAATGTTGTAAAATTAAGTTAAATTATGGTTCAGATTTTAGACTTTACAAAATTTTAAAATTAAATTTTCTTTTTTATAAAAAAGTTTACAAATTAGAGATTGAATAAATTTAAGATTATTGATAACAAATTTAGGTTTTGAAGTTTTTTTTTGGGTCAGTAGTATAGGATGTAGAGTTCATATTTATAAAATGGCTATAATTAAAATTTAACCTTGTATAAGTGTTAATTTACTAATTTACAATGTTTTATAGTAAGAGATAGAAGTTTAGGGTATATGGTTTGTATTTGGAGATAGAAGTTTAGGGCATAGGGTTTATATATATTTGGATAAAGTGTCTAACATTTATAGTTTTTTTTTTCAAACTAAGATTTACAGTTTAAATTTCGAAAATGTATATACTTACAATTTTGTTATAAGTGTTTGAATATTAATATATTTAAGTTTAGGGTTTAGGGTTTGTTTTGGGGTCAACATTTTAAACCCTAAACCCTAAATATACACTTAAATCATATACCCAGTATTCTTAACCCTAACCCCTATATATACACTAAATTTGTATTGATCATCTTCTTATATGATTATTATTTTTTATAATAATTCCGAACAAATTCATAAAAAACCCTTAAAAGTGATATTACATAACCAAACCATACCAAAGTCACATTAAATAAAAACATAGACTCCCAAATTAAACACAGCCGGCTAAATTTAAAACAAAGTAATATTTTCGTTTGATCCAAGTGTTGAAACACAGACGGCTAAACTTTAAAACATGAAAATACTTCATTCCATCGGTTCATAACAAACATTGACATCACTCCTGAGAAAAAAAAATCTTAGATTAGGTCGACAATAGAGGTTCAAATCTTAGATTAGGTCTAAGCAAATTAAATTAGACGAGCATGTGATTACAAATCTCACCATTATGATTTTATCTACTAGCCAGCAATAGAGGTTCCAAGTGCATCTTCCATATACTCGATTTCAGAAGATTGCCTCCAAACTGTAGCATCTTCAACCGTCACAACATCGACCCAGACTCGACAAGCATTATGCCCCAAAGGTACAAAGTGGACAAGTTGGTTAGGATTATTAGATGACCAACGTCCTTCAGCAACGACACGTTTCTTTCCTGACAGATCCATCAACTTGCATTTTTGATTTTCTTTGAATGCGAACGCTATAAGAACAACCACCAAAAACCAGACACACAATTCAACCAGAAAACCACAACCAATCATGTAAATTACAATAGACAGCACATCAAACTCTTGTAACTCAGTAGAAGAAAGTACCTGTGATTTGCGACGAGGAGATGACACTTTCGATTTCGAATTTGCTGCAGGTTTCCTTATAGGAGCTTTTGTAGTTACTGGAGACTTCTCAATCTGAGAACTTGGACTTGGTGCTTTCGAAGATGGTTGAATCTCAGGGTCTTTTGTAGTTACTGGAGACTTGTCATTCTGAGAACTTGGACTTGCTGGTTTTGATGTAGATGGTTGAATAACAGGGGTTTCTGGAGTTGTTGTTTCAATCACAACTCTTTTTGCAGGCCATGCTACAAAACAGTTCAAAGAATCCTCCAAAGTTCTCATCTCCACTGTAGGCCTCCAGAGATATGCCTTGGGGTTTACTATTGTGTCCACATACACTTTGATTGCATATGGACCAAGAGGAAGTCCATTCACCAACGCTTTAGGTTCTCGAGACTGCCATCGGCCTTCAGCGATCACTTCATCATTCTTAATATAATCCATGAGTTTGCATTTGTTCTTTGAACTTGTGCTAGGGCTCTACGGAACAAAACAAATATAATGACTAATTGAGAAAGTGTCACCTAAAGATGAAGACAATCCATAAATAACCAAATTTAAGAAACTTAACCTTAGGTGCAATGTCTTCTATAACAACACCTTCACTCAGAACAATACAGTAATCGGCATGCCAAGCAACCATTTCTCCAACTACATCCTCAATAGTAAACATCTCAGGTGCAGGTCTCCATAGAAATGCTTCTGGTTTGGTGGCAGATTCAACTAAAACCTTCACGGCGTTAGGCCCTAAAGGAATCCCATTTACTAACTCATCAGCATCATAAGACACAACACGTCCATCAGCAACATTCTCATCACAAGAAGTCCAGTCAACCAAATAACACTTGGGAAGTGCTCTTGTGTTCACACTCTTATGAATCGAGTTTTCACCAACGTCGGCATCTTGTCTCTGTAATAGGATAAACAGTTGATAATCATTCACTTGATATCACTCAGTATGTAATGTTATAAATAGACTCTGTGTATATAGTAGGCTAACCTGGTTATTCATTTTGGCAATCGTTTGCTGTAAATCGTTAATCTTATTCTGCATAAAAATATGATTTTCTTCCATTGCAGCCATACAGTTCCTCTTGACTTGGAAACAAGCTAATTTGGTCAAGCTCATACCTCTACCCATTGCCCGTAATCTGCCAGGATTATCAGGTCCCAAAATCTGTGTAAGCATATCTTCCTTTGGATTCGTTGTACTTGAATCCTGAGTACCTACAATGTCTATCTCTGATGCCTTTTTCTGCAAACAAATACAAAATTCATATGCAACACACAAACATGATATCCAATTTGTAAAGTAATCTAAAAGAATAAACAGAACTTACAATCTTCTCAGCCGCATTGACGTTTACAGGCGTACCATCCTTCTTTGTACGTGACTTCACCCACACTCTTAGCCTCATCACCGTAGATGGTTCTGAGCTACTCTTGACTATGTCTTCTCTCAATCTGACCGTTCCTTTACGGCCACAAGTGTGAGGTATCTGCTTCTGCCTTCTTTCCTTGTACGAATCACTTACTACCTTAAAGGCGTTACTAATCTTCTCTTTGACGAATTTACGCCATTCACTTGTAGGTACATTATGCGGTCGCAAACTCATCCTATCTTTCATGTTCGTAGCTGCCTTAACCTGTCCGACAAGGCGTGATTTGGATGCTCTCCATAGACATCCCATCTGCTTAAACACAACATTCTTTTTATATTCTTCGTCAAGGTCAAACCGTGCCTGCATTCAATTGTGAAAGGAAAACATAATATGTAAAAGTGAATTATAGACAGCAAAACAAACATGCCAAGAAAACCATTATAAGTAAAACTTCCAATACGGAAAACTGAATAATAGATTACCTGACTAGATTTCCACATAACAGTTTTGATATCTTCACCAACTTTTTTCCAATTCTCAATAATGACAGGGACATGTTCCCGTACTAACGGACCTAAATATGATGATAGCGACACTGACCTTGGACCACAAGGTTCTCCCATGTCAGTAAAGTCAACATGATACCGTTCATTTGGATCCTTCGTGATGTGTTTCATCTTAGATGGTCCTCGATGCCTTTTACGCTTTGGTTCAGATTCTTTCGGAGTCTGCTCTTCATCGTCGTCATTAGGAGCAACATCATCTACTTCCTGCATTTGTTCTTCACCTTCTCCATTCACTACATTAGCTTCAGGTTGTTGATTAGGGTCCTCTCCTAACTCATCTTCCAATTCATTATCTTCTTCTCCTGGCTGTTGTTGAGAAGGGTCATCTTGTAAATCATTCTCCAATTCATTAACTGCATCTCCCGACTGTTGTTGAGAAGGTTCCTCTACTATAGGATTCTCCAATTCCTGAGTTTCAAACTGCTTGTCTTCCAATTCGTTAATCTTGCTCCTTTTTTGTGTAGGCCTTTTTCGAGTATTGCCCATCTTAATTCACCTGAAACAAAAAAAATATTTGTTTAGAATAATAAGACATGTAAGAAAAAGGACTCAGCTAAGTGAAACACACATTCTCAGGACAAATGTATATAAAAAAAACAATCAAATGCAGTATTATTTCACACATAAATTCCTTCACAGTCAGTTCGGGCATTTCTAGTTTCATCAACCAAGTCATCAGCATCCATATCCAGTAATACTGGCAAAGGCCCAACGTCTGAATTTCCATCGTCAGCATCTTCTTCACGGTATCTTCTCGTTGGACCTCTCACAGCTACATACCAAGTCGATGCTTCATCTACCCTTGAATAAAAAACTTGCTTTGCTTGAGAGGCTAGTATATATGGATCTCTTGCAAAGGAAACTTGACTTTGGTTAAGGTTGACAAGTGTGAAGCCATCTTCTTCCTTTACTCCGTTACCTCTGTTTGCCCATTGACACCGGAATATAGGAATATAAAAGACATTGTAATCAAGCAGTATAATGTCGACCACTCTTCCATAGTAGGACACAACATCAACCATCGGAGAATTGTCTTTTGCACTAGCTCTACACATTGTTGTGGCCTCATGTAACACCCCACTATTCTGCATTTGCCTATCAACTGAAATTGTGTGAAAACGATGGTCGTTGACTATATAACCCGTGTAAGACCTTGCGCATGTACGAGGACCATATGCTAACCACTTAAGTGAATCTTCATGATGTTCTGAACTTAGAGGTATCTATTTTAAAAATGGTAAAGTGTCAGTGTCTATATTGAAACAAGTATATATTATAAGAAAACCAGACAGCTTATTAACAACTTGCTTGTTCTTTTAACCAGGATGCAAATTTCTGAGTATGTGTAGACCATAACGTTCCCGAATCACGTCTACATCTTTCACTAGAGTCTTGTAGATGTTGTAGGTGCATGCTTAAATCGAAATAAAACAAAGTATTAACATCTTGGTATATATAATGCAAATGACAAGTAAAAACACAAATATAGATAATAGACAGTTACGAACTTACTCCACATAAGGTTCTAGCAAAGCCATATTTTGAATCACAGTAAGATGTGCTATGTTCTTATCCTTCTCAGTAAGAGTACATGAAGTGGCTGCGGATATAGGACGACCCTCCAATATCGAGCTGTTCTCATATTCAGAATTTCTATCGGGTTTCTCCTCAACATTTGTTGTATTTTTCAAGAACTCACTGCAGAACCGCATGCATTCCTCAACGAGATATGCTTCAGCAATACAACCCTCTGGTCTTGCAGAGTTTCTTACAAAGTCCTTCATAACTTTCATGTACCTGCATATAAAACGAACTGAAACTTAATAGCAGAAACATTTATTGTAAAATATATAAAGTAAGAAGTGGTGAGGTTGTACCTCTCAAATGGATACATCCAACGAAAATTGACAGGTCCACATAACCGAGCTTCCCTGCCTAGGTGTACTGTCAAATGCACCATTATATCGAAGAAACTTGGAGGAAAGAACCTTTCAAACATGCAGAGAGTTTCTACAATTTCATATTCTATTACACAAATTGTCTCTCTGTCGATAACTCGCTGACACAGCTGGTTGAAGAAAGCGCATAGGCGTCCAATAGCTATCCTAACACCTTTAGGTAACAAGCCTGTAGATAAATAGCATTCAATATTAAAACCATAACATCAAACTGTGTAAGATACAATAAATCAAATTGTGTAATATACAATGGAAAAATATTTCATGTTATACCTCTAATAGCAACCGGAAGGAGTTGTTGCATCAACACATGATAATCATGTGATTTAAGTCCTTTAACAGTAGAATCTTCTATCTTCATGCCCCTAGATATATTTGAACAGTAGCCATCTGGACCTCTGAAGTCAAATAGGCGCTTACAGAATAGTTTTTTCCCTTTGTTGGACAAAGACCAAGGAGCTGGAGGAAGATAGGTTCTTTTACCACGGGGTTGGGGATGCAAATCCTTCCTAATACCAAGCACTTGCAAATCTTTTCGAGCATTAATACCATCCTTTGATTTCCCACAATGCAACAATGTTGAGACAATGGTAGCAGCGACATTTCTCTCCACGTGCATCACGTCTAAATTATGTCTAACCGGCAGTTCCTAGACAAAATAAAGACATATAATCAAAGAAAGTTAAAGAATTTTTATAAAATTAATAGATCAATTCTGAATATATAAACAACGAACCTAACAAACATACCTTCCAATAAGGTAACTTGAAAAAGATTGAGTGCTTCTTCCATCTAGATAGCTCATCTTCATCAACTGGTTCGTCCTCTTCCCCAGATTCACTGGAACATCATCACTATCCGAGCCTGATCCAACACAATCAGTCGTCTTCCTCTTTCTTCCAGTTACTCTGACATTTCCAAAATCATTTTTGTAGTTTTTGAGTATTTGATAGATGTTATGACCACTCATAATCCGACCTCTTCTCCCATGTTCAGATTGACCATCAAACCATGCTTTCTTTCCTCTATAAACATGGCTCGGTGGCAAGGACTTCCGATGGGACATATATACGTGTTTTCTGCAATTACTCAACCACATACTGTCTGTGTGTTTTCCACACACATGACAACCCATTTTTCCCTTTACTTTACAGCCTGCAAGATTTCCATATGCCGGAAAGTCTTGTATGGTCCACAAAAGCATTGCTCTTAACGTGAATGTAGTGTGACTGAATGCGTCATAAGTTACCTCTCCCTTCTCCCGTAGATTGTTTAGATCCTCTATAAGGGGTTCTAAATACACATCTATATTGTTTCCAGGTTGGGTTGGACCAGGAATAAGCAATGTCAACATGATGTTCTCCTCCTTCATACACTTGTCAGGTGGCATGTTGTAATTGACTAGCAAAACAGGCCAAGCACTATAGTTAACATTCTTCATATTGAAAGGATTGAACCCATATGTGGAGAGTCCAAGCCTAATGTTCCTTTCTTCCTCGGCAAATGACGGGTATTTGGCATTCATTTGTTCCCACGTGACAGAATCTACCGGATGACGCATTTTTCCATCAGTGCTCTTATTACTAAAATGCCACCTTAAGTCCCTCGCAATGTCCTCTGACCTGAACATCCTCTTGATACGTGGAATTATCGGAAAATACCTAAGTATTTTCTGTGGAATACCTTTTTTCACCTGACCAGTGCGCGTGTTAATCTTCCATCGTGAAGAGTTGCATTTAGGACACTTGTCGAGATCCTTAAACTGCTTTCTGAATAGACAACAGTCGTTTACACAAGCATGTATCTTCTCATAACCCATATCAAAAGATCTCAGAAACTTCTTCACCTCGTACAAGGATGTGTGCAAGACATTATCTTTGGGTAGCATCTGTGGCAAAGTCTCAAGTAGAAGATTAAAGCTTCTGTCAGACCAACCACTCTGTGTCTTTATCCTAAAGAGTGAAACAATCGCCGAGAGCTTGCTGTGGTTTGCACAACTTGCATATAGTGGTGATTCTGCATCAGCTAGCTTTGCTAGAAACTCATCTTCTTGATGATCCTCACCCTCAGACACCTCACTTAAATCACCCTGCCTAACGAGCTCTTCATCTATAAACTCAGCAGCTTGGTACAAACCTAAAATCTCTTGGTTCCACTGACTTGCGTTCCTTCTGCACTCAGTCCCTGATATTACTTCTCCATGATGATACCAATCCTCCCGCATCTTGTAACTCCAATCCATTCCCCTTGTTACAAGATGATCGACAACATCACCGGCTGAGTGACGATCTACGTTGCGACAGTCAATACATGGGCAGATAATCATGTCATTATCTCCTAAAGTTGCAGCCACAGACCTCACAAAATCCCAAGCACCTCTCTCATAACCAGGATCAGCTCTTCGGTGAATTAATATGAAATAAAAAAAACAAAGACAAACCTTACACTCTCTTAGACAAACATTAAACCCATAAGTCCATAACTATATAATGTTTTCACATACCTGTTCATATGAACCCAAGCCTTTTCGACCATTATTTGTAATTACCCATAAGGAAAATAAAACAAACCCAATAAGAGAAACTCAAACACCAAACAAACACATTCAGATTCACAGCAACAGTATTAAACAGTCAAGTATTACACCAATAAGAGCAACTTATATTTCGATGTGACGACTAACCTCTGTAAGCTTCTGCAGATTGCGTTTCTGAGATCAAGTCATCTTCACCCCCAACACAAACCTTCAAAACTCCTAATAGACCAACAAGATCCAACATGCAAACAAATAGAATCAGTGTCTGGATTTATATTTATAAAAAAAAACAGATTTCAAATGAATATATATCTCCAAAAGGGTTAACCTGAATGCTGTAAAGGAGATTGCTTCTCAAAGATATCTCTACGGCTTCGAATCTGACTACAATGAGAGTTAATGAAAAGTAATTAGAGAAATCGAAATCAAATACAGATGGACGAGATCGACGGAGGAGACACAAAATCAAAGACATAACTTCCTTCAATGGATTTCTCGAATCATGGCTATAAAACTATCTTTTAATTCAATCCATGGTTAGGATAGCCTTTATTGCTATCGTATGAGTCAGGTGCTTCACGGCCTGGTTCCTTTTCAAAATCAGAATCAGAATAGGCTTCTTCTCCAAAATCTCCTCTATAGGCGTATGAGTCATGCTCCATTGCATCCTCTTGGCTCCAATCGTCTTTGGAGTAGAAAATCTCGTCCTTCTCCATGTAGTATAACGCCATTGTTGTGCTCTGGTTTTTCCTCAGCGTTTACCTTAGAAAACACAAGGGAAAGAGACGAATCAGAGATTAATCAACAAGAAAAGAAAAAAAAGAATAAATGTAAACAAGAGAGAAATAGAAACTTTTTTTTCTAGTTTATAAAAGCAAACAAAAAAAAACAAAAAAACTTTTATTTTAAAAAGGAAAATTTTAATAAAAACTCAACAAAGAGATAAATTGTAAAAAGGAAAATTTTATGGGGTTTTCTTTGAATAAAAACGAAATTAATTGACAAAATTGAAACAAATAATTTTTTTTTTCATTTTATCTTATGGATGCAGAAGCAAAAGACATGGAAACAAGAAGCAAACCAATTTTTATTTGGTTTTTTGATTTATTGTAAGAAAAATTGCAAAAAAGAAAAGTAAAGGATTGAAATAAAACAAAATAAAATGCAATTTTTTTTTTGTTTATATGAAATAAAACTAACAAGAAATCAAGTCAAAACAAGTTTTTATGATTTTTTTTTAATTATGAAACCAAATGAAACAAAAACAAAAACTCTTTTTATGCTTTTCGGTTTTATGAAATGAAACAAAAGCAAAACATAATTGAATAGGGATATAGGTTGGATTGATATAACTTTGGATAGGAGCTTTTAAGCTCTGATACCAGATGATATAAGACTCGGAATCACACAGCTTATGGTCACACGGTTTCAAGGCTTACGGCTTAAATGGATCGAAGTTCGCCACACAAAGTTGCGGAATGACATTGTGATAAGAACACGAATCAAATATCAATGTGAATCACACTCAAAAGACATAGATCCCACTTATTTTCTAAAGGAATTACACACAATAGAATAGACAAACAAACAAAAAGCATAAGCTTCAAAGTGATAAAACTCTTTTTTATTTTCCAAAAATTCTATATCTTTATACAATGGAACAATTGATCTTTTTATAGCTCTTACAATGTAATATTTACAATAAAATACATTAAATGAAAATATCTACATTTAAAGAAAATGAGAAAAAATATCTAAATCAAATAAAGTCTTTTTTCACCAATTTAGCATTTGACATTGAATGGGAATCCTTTGACGTTTTTTTTTTTTGTGAATTTATCAGGATGAGATTCTCATAATAAACCCATATACCGAAGACATTGATTTCCTTCTGATATTTCCTTCTTGATTCTCATAATTTATTATTATTGACATATAGTAGAATAATAAAAATAAAAATAGTATATATTACTTCCATTGTAATCGTATGGCCGAAATTATGTAACTAAATTTAAGTTATCATGAAACAAAATATTATGGAAATCAATTTAAGGATATGGCCGAAACAAACCATATTTAATTAAGCCCATATTTAAAAGGGGTTTTTTGAAAAATACACCGATTCAGTTTGAGAATTTGAAAAATACACCTAATTTTTTTTTTTTTTTGAAAAATACCTCTTTTCATAGTTGAAAAGACTTTTTTATCCACATTTGATTTTAATACTAATTAATTCGTTTATATAATTATTTTCAATATTAATTTTCGTTTTATTTAAGATAAAGTTGAATTATTGATTAAAAATTAGTTAATTCGTATATAAAATTATCACTAATATTTTTATTTTTTATTTTGAGATAAAACTGTATGTTGATTTAAAATTTACTATTAAATATAAAAAAAAATCACTTGTTATACATGATATTTATCTTCAACATTTAATATTTTATATCCTCGTGTACTTGCATGATTTACGTGTACAATGTTTTTTGTTTTAGTTGTGAAGGTTATAAAATGATGTATAATATGCATGCTCTATTTTTTTTCTCTTTTTTTTTGTTGATTCATCGATTTTGTAGATTACTCTTAAAGATCTTGCATACAAATTTTCAAAAAAAAAAGGATTTGGCATACAAAAACAAACAGTTAGAATTGACGGATAGAGACTTCATTTTTTCGTGTTGAATAGCCAATGTAATCATGCTCTGTTATTTAACAACATAGTGAAACACTTCCTTGTTAAGTTATCTTAAAAATGAGTGTAGTTTTTTTGTTTCTAATAAATAAAAAAATAAAAATAGATGTTATTGTATTGTCTGAAATGTGGCTAATTTATTTCAGCATAACTATATTGTTTTTGGGATTGATGTGATACTTGCATGATTTACGTGTACAATATAGTAAAATGTACAATTTTTTTTGAAAAAAATATGATCGCCCTAAAATATAGGCTATATATATTAATTTTTCACAACAAATTAATTCAATTTTAAAAATATGTAATTTATTATTTGTTGTGCAAATTTTTAAGGATATTTTTGTAATTTCATATTTAATAAAGTGTATTTTTCAAAAATAAAATAAAAGAAAGGTATTTTTTCAAATTTCCTCTATTTAAAATCTTAGCCTCTATATATTAATAGAGGAGACACTAGGTGAAAATCCTAAATGTCATCCTAAGAGGATTTTAAAGAATTTTTAATGAAAATTAGTAAATCTTATGTCAATCTTTTATTTCCTCTTTTGTCATTAATATTTTATTTCCTCTTTTCTCTACTTTCCAACATATAATTAATGATTTGGAAAAATTAGATAATCGAAAAAAACATAAATTTCATATATTTGCTACTTGACTTCAATAAAATCAGAAATTGCTCATGAAGGTTAATACATCAGTATTTGACTTAGCTTACTTTGTTACATTTCTCTTTCAGATACTCGATTGTAGCTCCATTGAAACTCGGTTGAAATTAATGTTGACTCGATTTCAGAGAAAAAGTTTTTTGACATACTTTGAGTCAATGTATGTATGTATGAATCGATTTCTCTGTGTGAAAGCCAAACAAAAAAAATTTAAAATATCTATGAGTATAAAGAAATCGATAAGCTGTTTTCCAAAAAAATAAATAAAATAAGCTGCCTTTACTTTGTGACAAACTCAAAGCCCACTCATATTTGTGGATTTGGGCTTCTCCCTCATTCTATTTTCTAAAAAATTAAAGTTAAACTTCGATCCAAATCCAACGAAACCAATTGAAAAAATAAATTAAAAATAAACGAAAAATTCAATCAAAAATAAATAAAGCAGTTTTTGTTTGCGTTTATGGGATTATTTAATTATCTACAAAACCCATTTTAAATAAACGAATAGCCTAGCTAATCTATAAAAATATAGCAATTTTCTATATTTCGTTATTGCAAACCATTTTTTTTTTCTCCACTCAAAACTTAGTACCGATTGTAAAAAACACTAGAGATTCGAAAACCGATTGGATGTATATTTTTTTTGGACATATTTATTTATCTAATCAACTTTAGTATATATGATTCAAAATGATATAATTTAATTTATTGTACTATATTCTTTCATTATCTTTCATGTATATTGTATTCAAATACACTTAAATTTATAATCCTGTACTTGGTGCAGGTCAAAATCTAGTTAACATTAATTAAAGCCAATGGCATGTAACGTAAATAAATTTATATCATTTATGGTAGTTTTGGCAAAGCGAGTCTTAAACTCGCTATCCCACCACATAAGCAAAGTGATTTCATATTTATAAGTATAGATAAGATTAAAAAGAAATAAGATTTGTATGATATATGTGGCAAAATCTAATTGATTTTTTTTAATATGTGTCAAATTTTAATCAACTGACTGACACGTATCACGATCGTGTTAATTACAAAGATATAATCAGCTATAATTAGATAAGTTCTTCCAACTTTAATCGAATGTGTTTAATTGAATTTAAAATTTAATTATATATTATCACATAATTTAATAAATAAAATTTTAGGTTTTTTTTTGTTTGAGTTTTTGGATTTTAAATACAAGACAAATAATGTTTTCTTAACCCGACTCTAACTTTATTTGGTTATTTTTGGAAAAAGATTTATTGTTATTGGCTTCGCTGTATTCGGTTACCTCTACATTCATCTCAATTTTAAATCTGCAAATAAGTCAATTAGTCGAATTTAGTTCCAATACTCTTAAACATTTTTAGTTGATCAATATTTTAGTCTGTTTTTTTGCTTAAACTAAATAAAATAAATATTAGGTATATATGCATATGAGAAACACAAAAAATATAAGAGAAAATTACATAAGAAAATGAATCATTTTTCAAAAATCAAAAATGTATAATCTCACAAGACAAAGATAAAAAAAAATTGATAGGTAGTCATACTTTAGGGAGATATTAGAAAATAATTGATAATTTTTTCTTTCCAAATTATAATCGGTTATTTAGATAACACAATTTATTCAATGATAAATTCTACGTAGATAACAAAGTTTGAAACAAATATATTTAAAATAATAACCACAGTATTTATATGATTAACAATTGCTACATATTTTCATATAGTGTTAATAAGAAAAATTAATTATCTTATTTCATATCAAATATTATTTTGTACATTTCAAAGAATGGGTTGTTTTGTTAAACATTAAAAAATGATAATGAAATCAAAATTTTTGATAAATTTTTAAAAATTATTAAAAAATTTTGATAAATTTTTGATAAATTTTTAAAACGTTCTAGTTATTAATATTATAATGATCGGATTTTAAATGTTTAGTGATTAAATTATGAAATGTTTCATTTTTGTAAAATTTATTTTTTTTATAAAATGTTTTTCCATTGGTATAATGCTTTTTAAAATATAGATATTGGAGATGTCAGACCGCCTGAACGATTATACTAGATATCTCGGTGGTTAGTCTTTACCGAGACCAAGAAGCCCACAAGTGCATCACAGAGCTTCAAAAGAACAACCGTAGCTAGTCTAACGCCCGTGAACTAAAAAGGAGATTTTTTTGGGCATGTGTGTCGATCGACACGGAGTAAAATCAGACCGACGGTTTCGGTTTCTGATTTGCCAGTTTGGAGAGCGGTTTAGGGGACACCCTAGGGTTTGTATAAAAGGGCTGGAACAGACGCGTGTTGGTCTCATTTTGGCCGAAAATCAGAGAAAGAAGAGGATTTGAGAGAGAATCAAGGGAGGTTGTGAGTTGTGTGTGATTGAGGGTGAAGGACAGCTTCTGTTCGAGTGTTTTGAGAGGGTAAACAGCTAGGCAATTGGAGGAGGATTGGGGTAAAACTTTGAGGGTAAGTTTTTCGATCTCTGGTCTTGATATGGGCGAAATCCGTTCGTCATTTCGTTGAGTATTCGTTGAGTTATGGCTGTTCGAACTCGATAGGGTTGTGCAGACTTGTTGCTGCGACCAGTCGGCTTCGGGAAGGCTTTCCGATCGAACCAGAACGACTTAGGAGACGATGTGCTTCCAAAGTCAGTGTGTTGTTCCTGTCTTCTGAAATCCTAATTCGGTTTAGGTGATTTTTTGAGGAGACGAACGGCTAGGCAAATCAGGTCGGATCGGGGTGAAACTTTGTGGATAAGTTCTCCAATCCTTTTTCTTGATGTGGGTGAAAACCGTTCGTCAATGGGTTGAGTATTTAGGGAGTTATGATCGTTTTAACTGGGTAGGTTTCTGCAGTTTTTGCTGTGATTAGTGCACTTAGAGGGAGGATTCCCGTCGAATCAGAAAGAGTCTGGAGACATCTGCATATGTAGCTTGTTCTGTCTAGTTTTTAGAACCGTTTTCCGATTCGGATTTGGATAATCCTCTCGTCGTGTGCGGGGCGTTCTTGTAGGCATCATGTTCTTCATATTTTCAATCCTTTCGAGGTGAGTGCATGACCGTAGGTTTATCTGGATAAAGGGATTGATCCCAATGCATTGTTTGATGATTTGATGGTTGAGTCTCGTGTTATGGATGTTATGTGTTGTTTGGTGTTGTGGTTTGTCTCTTATGTCTGTGTGTATAACCTGTAGACGGGATGACCGTCTCACTGAGTATTGTGATAATACTCACGCAACTCTTTTTGCCATGTGTTGCAGGTAAAAAGAAATTGTGATCGTGAAATCATGGCCAGGAAGGAGAGATGATCTAGGGTCTCGTATGGCTGTGTGCTGTTGTAGAATTGCTAGGTTGCTAGTGAATTCTGAGTTGTAGTTAATTGGTTTATTGGTTATTGGTTATTGTTTGGATTGTTGAATTGAACCGGCTAGATTTAATAAGTATGGGATCATTGAATTGATTGAGTTGGTTTAATTGTTTTATGTTTTCCGCATGTTGTATTGATCCAATTGAGGATTATTATCAGAAATCTGAAGGGAAATTTTTAAATTTTTTTGGGTCGGGTCGTTTCAGCTAGGACATTTTCTTTAACTTAATTCGATATTTTCAGAGGTGGTGCGACGATGTCAATCCGGTGATGTCTCGGGATCCGGCTCTGATTTTGATTTGCCATGGATTCCATTTTTTTCAAGAAACAGTCATTTATTGTTTTCTTTTAAATCAAACATTTTATGCAAATATCCCATTTTCTAATCTTAAAAAAAAAATCAAATATAGTTTGAATTTATTTTAATATTTTATAATTTTCCACATTTAGAAGAAAAAATTTTGTGATTGAACTGTTTGTACGCACATTCGTCGCAATATTTCTTCAATTGCGAAGAAATAGTTTGTAGCAAAATACAGTAAAATCTCTATAAATTAATAATGTTGGTACTTTGAAAACTTATTAATTTAGAGAAATATTAATTAATCGATACATTAATATTTATATATCTGTTTTACGTAAGAATTTGCTTTAAAAAAAATCAAATGATATTCTATTCAATAATTCAATTAAATTCATTCGTAAAAATAATACGTACTAACTTGAGATTATGATTTATAATTTTGATTATTGCAATAAAATAAATATTAATATCATAATATGCTATCCATTTAAAATTAATACACATTCTTAGTACAAAATTTAGAAAAAAACATGGTTATCGTTCTTAATGTTGATGGTAAAGTCAACAACGATATATATAATGATATAATTGGAAAGAATTATGTGTATAAAATTAATTATCGTGTCTATAACTTTTCATAAGTTTTGGATACCGAAAAAATAATCATAAGAGTTTATTTGATATAGTAAGTAGAATAGAAAGTTACTGAAGGCAAAAAAATTATATATATATATATATATGCATAATTATACATGATTATTAATTTATGATATTATTGGGACCATATTTTTACACGGGAGTTTCAAAAAAATTATTATCTTATCATTTTATCAAATTTCGTAAGTTTTTACATTGGCTCGACTTGGGACCGGGATAATTTATTAATTTATGATAATTATTAATTTATCGAGTATTAATTTATAGAGGTCACTACAAGAAAACATGCCTATTTCCGACCGAATTTCCGATGGAAAACAATCGGTCGGAAATTTCCAACCAAATTTCGACGGATTTCCGACCGATTTTGGACCGGTAAATTTCAGTCGGAAATCGGTTGGAAATCTCGACGGAAAAATTCCCGTCAGAAAACGGTAGCAAGATTGGTCGAAAATCCGTGGGAAAATAAATCGGTAAGAAATCCGTTGGAAAATTCGGTCGGAATACGGTCGGAAAACGAGGCGGTCGGAAATCGGTAGGAAAAAATTGGAGCCATTTTTAACCGTTTTAAGTTTTGAATTTCCGACCGAAGTCCGTTGGAAAATCCGTCGGAAATTTCCCAGAATGCTTTTTAAAACAGAGCACACCTTCAGTCACGAAAATTGGATGAACAAAACTTAAAAATGGCTCCTTCAAACAGAGATCAATATTTTCGAGCGTGGATGGATAGACCTTCTCATATCCAGAGACGGGTTTACTTACTGATGAGTTTGTCGATGGAGTTCAACAATTTATGAATCTTGCATTAAACCAACCACAAACCATAGAAGATCAAGGTAAAATGTCGTGCCCTTGTTCTCAATGTCGGAATTGTAAAAAGAAATTTGGACGTTTTGTATTACAACACCTTTATAGAGACGGATTTATGCCAGGGTATAAGATATGGTATTTGCATGGTGAAGATGGTTCAATAGGGAATTATGCTAGTACTAGTGCGGATAGGATAGAGGAACCAATACCGGAAGTAGATGAAAATGTAGGTATGGAAGAAATGGTTAATGAAGCCTATCGGGAGAATATACCATCGTTCTTTCAGGACGGATCCGAAGGACCAACTTTAGATGCCCAAAGGTACTTTGATATGGTAGATGCATCAACTGATCCGTTATATGCTGGTTGCAAAGAGGGTCTTTCATCTTTATACTCTGCATACAGAATGATGAGTATAAAGACCGATTGGAATTTGTCAGAGGATTGTATGGATGCGATAGCTGATTATGTAAAAGATATTCTGCCCGAAGATAATCTTCACCCGGGTTCATACTACGCGATACAAAAACTTGTATCCGGGCTTGGTTTGTCGTATGAAATGATAGATGTGTGCATCAACAACTGTATGATATATTGGAGAGAGGATGGCGACCGCTTGAAATGTCGGTTTTGTCGCCAACCGCGGTTTCAAGACAGAAGTGGTAGAGGTCGAGTACCGTTTAAGAGGATGTGGTATTTGCCGTTAGCCGAGCGGTTAAAGAGATTATATAAATCAGAGCGCACAGCCGGTCCTATGAGATGGCATGCAGAGCATACCTTTAACGGAGAAATTTCGCATCCCTCAGACGCAGGTGCATGGAAACATTTCCAATCATTGTATCCTAGTTTTGCAGAAGAGCCACGAAATGTATACCTTGGGTTATCTACGGATGGTTTCAATCCTTTTGGGAAGCAAGGGAGGAATTCATTGTGGCCAGTCATTGTCACACCTTACAATTTGCCTCCAACTTTGTGCATGAAGCGAGAGTTTCTATTCCTCACTATCCTTGTTCCCGGTCCAGACCATCCGAAGCGTTCGCTTGACGTCTTTTTGCAACCATTGATTCATGAATTACAAGAGTTATGGGACCATGGTGTTCGAAAATATGATATTTCATGCCATCATATCCTTGTTCCCGGTCCAGACCATCCGAAGCGTTCGCTTGATGTCTTTTTGCAACCATTGATTCATGAATTACAAGAGTTATGGGACCATGGTGTTCGAACATATGATATTTCATGCCATCAGGACTTCACGATGAAAGCTGTGCTTATGTGGACCATAAGCGATTTCCCAGCATATGGAATGTTATCTGGATGGACAACTCACAGAAAGTTGTCATGCCCGTACTGTCAAGATAACACTAATGCATTCCAATTAAAGCATGGCAAAAAGGCGTGTTGGTTTGATTGTCATAGATGTTTTTTACCAGCTGATCATCCGTACCGGCGGAGCACCACGTTGTTTACAAAGAAAAAAAAAGTTTTTCACGATCGTCCACCCTCCGAGTTAAATGGTGATTATATTATGACTCAGTTTCGTGATTTTGGTGTTATGACTACGGCTTACTGTGGTGGTAATGCGCATGATCATGTTGACGGTTATGGGCAACAACATAATTGGCATAAGAAGAGTATTTTTTGGGATTTACCATATTGGAAAGATCATCTCTTACGGCACAATCTTGATGTCATGCACATTGAGAAGAACTTTTTTGATAACATCATCAATACAGTGCTCAATGTGCAAGGGAAAACAAAAGATAATTTGAAGTCTAGATTGGATTTGCCCGGTATATGTTCTCGAAGGAACTACATGTAATGGAGAATGGAAAAGGTCCTATCCCGGTCTTCAGGTTGGATGGTTTAGGAAAGAAAGAGTTCTTTGAGTGGATTACGCATCATGTTAAATTCCCAGATGGATATGCGTCTAATCTTCGTAATTGTGTTGATATGGGGGAAGGAAAGTTTTTTGGACTGAAGAGTCATGACTGTCATGTTATCATGCAACGCCTCCTTCCATTTGCCTTTGAAGACCTCCTACCAAAAAACGTCCATCGAGCAATTGCAGGTAAATTTTGGGTATTTAAATCAATTTATAGTATCACATATATATATATATCAACTGTATATCAAAAAATTATATTTCATCTATGCAGCGGTAGATGCTTTTTTCCGAGATTTATGCACGAGATCCGTATCAGTGGACGGGATACGCAATTTGGAGGAGAAGATACCAATGATCCTCTGCAATCTAGAAAAGATATTTCCGCCGTCTTTCTTTGATGTTATGGAACATCTTCCGGTTCATCTTCCTCAAGAAGTTTCTCTTGGTGGCCCTGTTCAATATCGGTGGATGTATCCGTTCGAGCGTTATATGTTCCATCTGAAGAAAAAAGTCAAAAATTTAAGCAAAGTAGAGGGTTCAATTGTTGCTCAAAGCATCAATCAGGAAACATCTAACTTTGCGGTAAACTACTTCTCTTCAAAAGTCCAAACAAAGAGTCGAAAACTAGGGCGTTAAGATGACAGAGGAGAAAAACCCATTTATCCAGCTTATGTCCCACATATGTTTGCACAAGTCGGCCGACTAAGTGGGAAAGCAAAATCAAGGAGGCTTTCATCCGAGGAGCAAAAACATTTGCATATGTACATTCTCACAAATTGCGAAGAAGTCATGCCATACGAGAGGTATTTTTAATAACAAAATAAATAATTAACAACTTTCTTTTTATGATAATAAAAAATTAATGATGATATGCTATTTTTTCCAGCATTTACATGGACCAATTACGCTAGGAAAATCCACTTTACACAGAAGATGAATTGAATGTGCTAAGAAGTTCTGAATTTGACCCGTGGTTACCATTCTACGTAAGAGAAAAAATTTATGACGACAAATTTATGTAAAATATTTAAATGCCCGTGTACTAATGGAAAACTGTTGTCTCGTGTAGATCTCGCATTGGAAACCAAATGGCCATACATTTCCAACGTGGTTAGAGGAGCTGTCGAACTGCCTAACATTAGTTGCTATGTCATATCCGATGTACTGCACCCGCGGATACGCTTTTAAGATCCATAGGGAAATGAACACAAGCACTACAAGAAAACATTCAGTGGCCGACAAGTGTATTCGTCGGTTAAGCGTCGGTAACAGGCATAACCGACGGAAAACCGAGGAATAATTTCCGTCGGTTCTATCTTGTCGGTAACTCGATTTCGTCGGTTTTTCGTTGGTTCACACCGACGAAAAACCGACGATTAGAAACCGACGATTAACCGACACTAACCCGTCAAATAATCCCGACGGAAAACCGATGGTTATGCCGACAGTAAACCGACGCCAAACCGACGGGGATTGTCCCAAAACCGACACTAAACCGACACCAAACCGACACCAAACCGATACTAAACCGACACTAAACCGACTGGAAACCGACAATAAACCGAGTACCCAAAAACCGACGCTAAACCGACAGCCTAAAACCGACGCCACACCGACGGCGAATTGGCCCAAACCGACACAAAACCGACACCAAACCGACACTAAACCGACTGTTAACCGACAATAAACCGAGTACAGAAAAAACCGACGCTAAACCGACAGCCTAGAACCGACGACACACCGACGGTTATTTTGCCCAAAACCGACGTCAAACCGACGGACTTTTTCATAATTAAGGGGATTAATTTTGCACTATTTTTCCGAAACTATTAATTAGTTATTGATTTAAAATTATTTTTTTATAAAAACAGTAAATGAATTAATAGAATTAAAATTAAAATTATTGTTAATAATATTTTAAATAATAAATTCAGAAATTATCCCAAACAAAAAACTACGGACTACTGGGAGGCGAGTACGGGTTTGGAGGTATATGCTTCCGTAAACCAAGCATCTCCAGTCGGAAAATTTCAAAACTACGTCTATTCGCCTCTCGATCGTCTTCCATTTGCTTCTTTAAAGCTGCACGATCTTCTAACATTTGCTTCTCTAAAGCTGCAATCCGGTCATCTCTTTCTTTTAGAGATTCCTCCATGGCGGCGTGGTCGATGCCACAAGATCGAGCAGACGAAGAAGATGATCGCTGACTTCCCGTTAGCTTTCCTAATCCATAGATGCGACCCTTTCTTGTGGGTGCTTCCTGTAAGTTTTAATGGAATAGGATTAGTAAATTTTAATAATAAACAAGAAAATCAAATTTAACTTAAATTTTTTTAAATTACCTCTCTAACGATATTGTTGATAACCTCTATGGATACGTCTTCTGGAGTCGAACTTTGGCTTTCTGCAAACTCCAGAATCCTCCTCCTGGAAGACTCAACAATTTCTCTTGCAATGGGATCGTCTATTTGGTTTGTTTTTTTGTTGGTGTGCATATGCTCCATCATATATAAATTTGAAGGATACACACCATGTTCCTCGAACTATTATTAATTTAAAAACATGATTAGCTAGAAAATTATTAAAAATAAAAAAAAATTTAAAAAAAATTGAAACACTTACATATTGTTGTTCACGGGTCATGAAGCTCACTGATCCTGAATTATGTTTAGCAATTCCTTTTCCACCCCTATCGCTTAACCGATTTTTAGAATTTGTCGTTGATTTTGCACTTGTTTCCGGTTTCGCCCAATGAAGCTGCAACCCTTTGAACACATCTTCGTTCAAATTTCTTGGTTTTTTCCCCTCTTGCCATCTTTGCTTCCACTCGTTCAATTGCATACGATAATATCTCTGAATGTCCTTGTCAAACGCCATACGAACCTCATGCGTTATATTCCTATCCCAAGTAAATTCTTGCTAAAACCAAAAAAATAATTGTTAGTATTTAAAATTAAATAAAATTCGTAAATCATTATTTAAAATTTACTTACAGCAAATTGTCTAAACCAAATATCTTTCTCTGTTTCTGGCATGAGACTGAATTGTGGATAGGGTTCTTTCAAGAGTCCTTGCATCATACGCAGATAGCACTTTGAAATGCCATTGTGCGAATATCCAAACCTAAAAGCATGAAACAAAAATGTTAAAAACTATGAGATTTCATTAATTTGAAAACAATTATTAAAAAATTTAAAATTGACTTACCATGTAGATTTGTGTACTTGTAGGTCAGGGTCCAGAACTGTTAGTCGGTGTCGTCCCGGCTGCGACACGAAATCCTCGATACTCATCTCCATCGGCGGAAAAGGAGTATTGGTCTGAGTAGCGGATTGCGATCCACTAGCTCTCTCCGCTGGTTCTTGGGCCGAGCGGCCCAATTGACTCGTCATATAATTTTCGTAATCCCTTTAATAAAAAAAATGTTAAATAAACATTATTAAAAAATTGTAAAGTAAAAAAAATTCATACAATTAAAACCATTTAATCATTTAAAAAAAATATAATTCTAAAATCAAAATACTGTTAATAATTATTAAATTAGTAACAAAATATATAATTTAATAAAAATGTCCCACGTAGTTTTATTTAAATCGACCAAAAAATAATTTATACATATTTCCTACCGATTGACTTCATTTGATGGGTGTTACAAACAGAGGTTTTAGAGTTTTTCTTAGGGACGGTTTAATTCTTGTAAAGTTAGTATTGTTTTGAACATCGTAATGAAGGCAAATGTTTAGTTTTTGAAAAAAAAAAAAAACCTATACGACGGACAAATCAACCAAATCAACAAAATCAACCAAATCAACAAAATTAACAACCAAATCAACAACCAAATCGGACATGTACCTAATCTTACCGAAATCAACGAAATCAACAAAATCTCTAGGATTTATACATAAAGCAAGAAATCTTACATCAATTTACGTGACTGGAGAGGGAAGGTGAAAATTGGTTTCGATTGAGGAGGATTGAGAAGGAGGAGAACGATGGAGGTTTCGATTGATTTTGTAAGTGTTTATGTTTGTATGATAATGGCGATGAGAGGAGAGGATGAAGAGAGATCGATAGGCGATAATGGCGATGAGAGGAGAGGAGGAAGAGAGATCGATAGGAATCGCGATGAGAGGAGAGGCAGAGAGATAGGCGATAATGGCGAGGAAGAGGATTTTTATGTTATAATTCCCCTAACCGACGGAAAACCGACGACACATAAACAGTCCGTCGGTTTTTCGTCGGTACTGTTAGAAAAATTAATTAATTTATTGTCTAAACCGAGGCCAAACCGACGGATATATAATGGCGGGGTATGAATTATTTTCGGCAAAATGGGCGCGGGGAAATTAATTTATTTGGTTATCGATGATTAACCGACGAAAAAAATTATCAGTATCAGGGTTTAGGGTATAAGAGTATAGGGTTTAAGTTTTGGAAGTAAAAATTTACTTATTTGATGATGATTTACCATTTAACTTCCCCATTTACAGGTTTGATGATCTAGTTATATCATTCTTTTAACGTTTTAAAAAAAAAATTTGCAAATCACAAATATAACTTTATAAGTATATATACATAACACTTACCCCATTTATTTGCAATTTCATAACAAGTAACAGAAGTTACTATTTAATCTATTTTATATCTTTTTAATGTTGGTTTAAAGTCTAGATGTAGTTGGAAACTACTTGTTTTAATAACATGAACTTATATTTTGACTCTTAATTATATAAAGCGTCGGTTATTTGTTGGTTTTCCGATACAAAACCTTCGGAAATTAGATTAAATTGTCGGGTTTGCGTCGGTTCAAAACTCTAAACCCTAAACCGGAACTCGTCGGTGTTTCGTCGGTTTAATTAGCAATAACCGACAAAAACCCGACAATTAGGCGTCGGGTTTTCGTCGGTTTAGGTTAGTTGTCGGTTTGTCGTCGGTTTAGGTTAGTTGTCGGTTTGTCGTCGGTTTAGGTTAGTTGTCGGTTTGTCGTCGGTTTTGGTTAGTTGTCGGTTTGTCGTCGGTTTGGGTTAGTTGTCGGGTTTTCGTCGGTTTTGGTTAGGTGTCGGGTTTTCTTCGGTTTTGGTTAGGTGTCGGGTTTTCGTCGGTTTTGGTAGGTGTCGGTGTTTTGTCGGTTTTAGTTAGTTGTCGGCTTTTCGTCGGTTTTGGTTAGTTTATTATTTTCAATCGTTTAATTAGAGTTACGGGTATAAATTGTTAATAGTGTTTAGGGTTTAATATTAAAATTAGGCTCTGATGATTATTTATCATTTAAATATCTAAAAATATATTACATAATGATAAGTAAATTAAAATAATAATATGATCCAATATGTGTTATAATAAACTATGCAGAATCACTCGAATAATCGGATGAAATTGAGTCTTCATCGTCGTCAAACTCTCCTACGGATGGCTCAGAGTCTTCGTGAACTCTATCATCTGTAAACGTAGTAAAGTCAACGACAAGGTCGACTTCAAGAGAATGTTCAACCGGAGCCATTAAACCACTTCCGCTAGGTTGCAAAGGCTCATGATCGGCAACTCCATATAGTGTTCCTCTTGGATTTATAGGTGTTACGGTCAACCAATGATCTATCCGATTTGTGACTTGTGGGTAGGGAATGTAGCAAACCTAAATTTAGTAGAAAATGTTATTTCGCACAAATTAATAAATTTCATAAAACATTAATTTATGTAAATAATGAACGACATATGTATACCTGATCTGCTTGTGATGCAAGGATGAAAGGGTTATATTTCATTAGTCTTCGTCGTGAGTGGACCGATGTAACTCCGAACTTGTCAATTCGAACACCAGTATCAATAATTGGATTATACCAATCGCAGAGGAATACAATGCACCTTAAGTTGAGCATGCCAGGATACCGAACTTCTAGTATCTCTCTAAGGATACCATAATACACAATATCATCAGATGTCGATGAGATACCATAATCTACTGTTGTTCTCTTTGACCCCTCCTCATGAATCCTAAATGCGTATCCCCTCGTACAGTATCTCGGGTATGAAGTTACATTGTAGATAGGCCCGTTTATGAATTCTAATAACCATGTCGGAAATGAAGAACCTTTCTCTACCTCTTCTCTGACCTGTGATAAGTTAATTACAATTTAATTATAATTTTGGAAATGTAATTTTTTAAAAGTAATAAATATATATAACACTTACATAAAATGCAAGCCAAACAGAAAAATCTCCCTCTTTTACTTTCTCAAGTTGTTCTTCAGTGTAATCCGTGTAGTAGGTACGTATTAAAGCCATGTAAATCCTACGTCAAAAGTTGTTAGTATTTTATAAAAAGTACTACCTTTGAAAAAATCATAATATTAATTACCTCTCATAATGCAGAATATCCTCACAATTGTTGAGAATATACCTATGCAAATGCGTGTACTCCTGCTCGGAAAGCTTTCGTTTCTTTCCTTTCCCACTTAAGCGACCAATTTGTGTAAACAAGTTAGGTACGTAGACAGGATAACTTGGTCGTTCGCCTCCATCATCGTGGCGAGAAGGCTTACGACTCTTTGTTTGAACCTCAGATGGAAAGTAATATTCAGCAAAGTGTGAAACTTCTTCGTTTATGCTCTGCGAGACAATGGAACCCTCGACCTTGCTTAAGTTTTTAACCTTCTTTTTTAAATGGAACATATAACGCTCAAAAGGATACATCCATCGATATTGAACAGGGCCTCCTAATGCTACTTCTCGAGGGAGGTGAATTGGTAAATGTTCCATAACATCAAAAAATGACGGTGGAAATATCTTCTCGAGATTGCATAAGATCAGCGGAATATTTGCCTCTAAATTACGGATACCGTCAGATGTAAGCACTCTTGTGCATATATCTCGGAAAAAGCTACCTGCGGCTGCATAATTAAAAAAATTAATTAATTAAAAAATATATTTGTATGAATAATTTACCTAATTACTTATTAAAATTATTTGGTAAATATAATTTACCTGCAATAGCTTCATGAACGTTCAGTGGAAGAAGATGTGCAAAAGCAAATGGAAGTAGGCGTTGCATCACAACATGGCAGTCATGACTTTTCATTCCACTAAACTTTCCTTCTGCAAGGTCAACGCAATTTCGCAAATTGGATGCGTAACCATCAGGAAACTTGACACTACGAATAATCCAGTTGAATAACGCTTGTTTTTTTGGTACTTCTAAACGATATATCGGTATTGGAAACTTCCCATCTGGCAGTACTTCGAGTTGCGGTCGTGAGCATATATTTGCCAAGTCTAATCTAGACTTTAAATTATCCTTTGTCTTCCCTTGTACGTTTAGGACAGTGTTCATAATGTTGTCAAAGAAATTCTTCTCAATGTGCATGACGTCCAGATTGTGCCTCAACAAATGGTCTTTCCAATACGACAAATCCCAAAAGATGCTCTTTTTGTGCCAATTGTGATTCACACCAGCACCGAATAAATTTGAATGCCCTTTCCCACCAACATCAGGTGTCCTCGATGCTCCAAAATCCCGTAACTGAATCAAAATATCATCACCATCTGCTGCAGGAGGTGGAACATCATTCACTCGCTTGTTCTTCGTAAACAAAGTCTTGTTACGACGATAAGGATGACCCGGAGGTAGAAACCTTCTATGACAATCAAACCAGCATGTCTTTCGTCCGTTCTTCAATTGGAATGCATCTGTGTTATCTTGACAATAAGGACAAGATAACTTTCCATGTGTCGTCCACCCGGATAACATACCGTAAGCAGGAAAGTCGCTTATCGTCCACATAAGTACCGCTCGCATCTGAAAGTTTTGTTGGCAGGATATATCATATGCTTTAGCACCGTGTTCCCATAACATTTGCAACTCATAAATCAATGGCTGTAGAAAAACGTCAAGTGATCTCTTTGGATGTTCAGGACCAGGAACGAGAATCGACAGATACAAAAACTCTCGACGCATGCACAACGATGGAGGTAAATTGTAAGGTGTTACAATTACTGGCCACAAAGAATATTGTCTTCCATGCTTGCCAAACGGATTGAAACCATCTGTACATAATCCAAGGTATACATTCCTTCGCTCATAAGCAAAATCCGGATATATAGTCTGAAAATGTCTCCAAGCTTCCGCATCAGAAGGATGTGTAATTTCCCCTTCTTCTGTTCTGTGCTCTGCGTGCCATCTCATCGCCTCTGCTGTACGCTCAGATTGATATAACCTCTTCAACCTATCTGTAAGGGGTAAATACCACATCCTCTTTTGTGGGATAGGATATCTCCCCGTTGTTTCCTTGAATCGGGGTTGACCACACCATTTACATCTCCTCAAGTTTTCATCTTTTCTCCAGTATATCATACAGTTGTCGATGCAAACATCAATCATCTGATATGGCAATCCAAGACCAGATACTAATTTTTGAACCTCGTAGTATGAAGCCGGACAAAGATTATCTTCAGGCAAAATATCTTTCACAAAATCTGCTATGGCATCTACGCAATCTTCTGCCAAATTGTAGTCTGTTTTAATCGACATCAATCTACTTGCAGATGATAAAGGAGTATGACCATCTCTACATCCTTTATATAATGGCTGTTTAGATGCATCTAACATATCAAAAAACCTTCTGGCCTCTAAATTTGGTTCTTCAGGTGCTTGCAAATTAGGTTCCTCAACCGTCCCTATATGTTCTCGATACGCATCATTCACCATCTGAACCGTACCAACCGTACCAACACCAAAATCTACACTATCCGTTCTATGTTCCTCTATCCTATTCGGAACATATGTTGATTCGCTAGTACTACCAAATTCCGGTCTTTCACCATGGAGCAACCAAATCTTGTAACCATCCATAAATCCATTGGTATATAAGTGACTCCAGACGTAATCAATCCTAACATTACGAGAATTCCGGCAAATACAACATGGACATTTCAACATACCAGTTTTTCGGGCAGAAGGTTGCTGACAAGCTATATCCATAAATTCTCCAACACCTCGTGCGTAATCGTCATTTATTGCATTTGACTCTGGATTCTGCATCGGTTGGTCCATCCATGATCGGAAATATGACATTATGTATTTTTACGATGAGTTAATTTTTTTGTCGAGAAAATATGTTTTGATAACATATAAGGAGTTTGCCTTTTATAATCATAGGTTTCATGCGTTTTGTTCTGGTATAGGTCGGTGAAACCGACGGGATAGTGGTCGTCGGTAATAGACCGTCGGTTTTACGTTGGTTTTGGTAATTATGTCGGTTTTTCGTCGGTTATTTTGTCGATATAACCTACGGAAAACCGACAACTAACATTCCGTCGGTAATTATGTCGGTAAAACCGACGACTTATGTTTCGTCGGTTACTAACCGTCGGTTTTACATCGGTTAATAACCGACGAAACATAAGTCGTCGGTTTTGTCGGTTTTACCGATGGAAAACCGACGATTTATGTTTCGTCGGTTATTCACCGATGGAAAACCGACGGTTAGTAACCGACGAAACATAAGTCGTCGGTTTTCCATCGGTTAATAACCAATGGAAAACCGACGACTTAGGTTTTGTCGATTATTTGTCGGGAATACGTCGGTAATTACCGATGGATTTATTTCCGTCGGTTATTCCATCGGTTTTAGCAGTGCTTCCTTGTAGTGAAGGTCCACTTCTAATTCTGGAATTTCTTAACATTCCGGTGATCTTGTATACTATGGTGTCTTGCGTGAAATATTGGAGGTTCATTATCCCGGCTTACTCGATTTGAGGTGCATTGTCTTCTACTGTGATTGGTATGATCCTTTTACCGGTGTTCGAGAAGACGAGTTTGGTGTTACATCTGTACATTCGAGGAAGAGACTTCAAAAATACGATCCATTCATCCTTGCTTCACAAGCAAACCAAGTTTCATATATTCCATACCCTCGAGTACGAAACAAACAAGATCCATGGATTATAGTGACATCAATTAACCCAAGAGGAAGGGTAGCTGGGGTAGCAGATACTGAACCTTTGCAACAGAGCACCGCCAGATATATTGGTTTGATTGAGCATTCGCTTGAGGTTGACCTTGTCGTCGATTTCACAACGGACGCAGATGATGCTATATTTGAGGATTCAGAGGAAGAGACTGGGGAGTTTGACGAGGAGTCGGACTCAGCACCTTCAGATTATTTATCGGATTCAGACGGACTATAACTATATTTGTGTTTTGATATGATATGCTCAGGTTTTAACCCAAAATAGCACTGGAAGGATAATTTGCTCATCTATGTTCTTTCGGGAATTTAATTACACTTTTGGTGAATTAAACATCCTAACATCAAGATCTAGGTGACACTTATGTAATTCAATCAATAAGAACAACAATAGATATCTAATTCAACAATCCATGAAATCCCTTAAATCCCTAAAACCTAACTAATGATCTAGTCAACCATAATTAAAGAGGAATCACAAGAAGATGCTAAAGCTAACTTGATTCCAAAGCATGTAGCCAACTCGATTACCTAGCGAAAAAACAGAATCAATGCTCTCCGGAGCTGGCGCTCCGGCTATCCCCTGGTGCCCTCTGACGCCTAGGTGGGCGTGTCTCTCCAGCCTGACCTCCCTGGTCTGAAATCCCACCGCCGACAACACTTGGACCAGCTCTCGCGTCATCCACTGATGCACTAGTACGGTGTCTTGAAGAAGAAGATGGCTGCATACAAGTGAGTCGTCCCAGCACTCCAAATATCTTCTGTAACATTGTGTGCTGCTTCCTGTGCGATTCTACTAACCATGCGATGCGTTCGGTGTCTGAAGCGTCTTCGACAAGCGGTAGAAGATCGTATTCGGTACTGTACTCCGGTATAACGGGCTCATCTATAGGATGTGCGTGAGACTGTTGCTGTGGATGATCCACCGGCTCTCGTCCAGCTCTCCGTGATCTTGAAGCTCGAGGTTGACCAGTAAGTGTGTACTGAGGGTCCAACACGAACTCCAAGTTCTCCCTTGATAGGGGAGGTGTGAAAGCCGGAAGAGGTAGTCTGCATCGCTGAGGGACTTCTGCTCTGTCATAGAACCTGTACTCATAATCTCCCTAAAGGATGTGAGCATTGGTGAAGTACCTCGCATTGAACGTGTCAATCTCCCTGATACACTCTGTCCCACGTAAATCAATGTTATGATATTGGAAGATCGGTGTTAACAGACTTCCAATAATCTCAACCTTCTTTTTACCACTTGTGTTCAAACCTCGTAGCTTCTTCTTCACTAGCATCTCAGCAAACACTGCCCCTAAGTTAGTGGGCAATCTCAATGGAAGTTCTCGGTGGTAAGTCGCTCGGACGGAATCTGGAAGCCCATTGTCTATCAAAGACAGCTCATCGACCATTAGAGCACCCGTCTCTTCCTTCCCTGAAAATGATTGACCAATTATCTTCGCGACAACCCGAATCACAGGATTCCGGATCAAGCTAAGCTTAGCGTCACGAGATTGAGATGTAGTGAAGGGTCCTGTTGCAATCAAATTCCACAGAACATCAGCCTCTCCAAAATAAGGGAACCTGCATAGCTCCCATGACTTCTTAAATCCATATATATCACACAGGGTTGGTATGGATAACTCGTACTGAACACCCCTGCATAAGTATGAAAGAGTCCCCTCCAAAGCTTCATGGAAGGCGATATCCTTGTACCGGACTTCAACCGATGCAAGGAATTGGCAGACCAGCTCAGGATACAGAGGATAGGATTTGTAAGCAATCGTGCCAAGTCCCATCTTTTCAGCATTGCTCGGACATCTTCTTCAATTCCCATTCTCGCCAACGTTGCTTCGCACACAAATTTGGTAGGTGCTATCGTCACTTGAAGCAAACCATTGTAGAAAATGCGGTTGAATCGGTCCCAAGCATGTCCAGGCCGACGCGAATCAAATCCTGTCATCTTTTGAATAGCTGTCATCAAGGAAAGGTGTCTTTTCTGCGCGAGGCCATGGATGAGTTGTGCGTTCTTCCTCTGTCTCATCAGCAGCGGCAGAAGCGGAAGCTACCGCTTTTCCTTTTGCGGTGCGAGAAAGGCGAGTGGGTTGAGGTCTCCTAGCAGGTGGAGGTTGGCTAGCGGGTTGAGAAATTTCTTCATCATCGCTTGTCTCGCTGTTGTAAGTGTTTGCTCGTGGTCGTCTAATAGCTGGTACACCGCGTCTTGTCATTTCCTACACATTCAAACAAAAATCCATATTTAGCGAATAATTCGAAACATAACAAATTGTTGAATAAAGCAAAACCGAAAGAATAGACATAACTTCTACCAATTATATCCAATTGATAACATCATAAGCAACAATTTTCACACCAATTCAAACAAATTCCATATCAAATTTTTTTTTTTCTTTTTTTTTCAAAAACCCCAAAAATTTGTCAAATTCTCTACCTAAAAATTCAACCATTGAAATGGACGAAATTAAGGCATGGGGTTTGTCGAAAATCACTCTAGGAGTGCATAATAAGCCACAAAATCACCTAAATTCCCTAATTAAAACTCGAATTCTCCTTTTTCTTCAAAAACTTCGAACCGTAAAAGTGTGTTTCGAGACACGTACCTTCGCAGATCGAGCGAGACGTTGCAATAATCAGAAAGAGGAGGAAAATCCGAGTTATATAGACCCAAAAATCACTTAAATCCGTTTAGGATTGAGAGAGTTAGGGTTTGGAGAAATTTATGGTGAAGAAGAAAAAATTTTCGGGTGATAGGGAAGAAGAAAAGTGATTTTTCATATGTTTCTAATCGATCGGTCCAGTCATTAAACCGTCGATCTAAATTTTTAGTAACTGGATCGATCGATCCATTTGGTCCGATCGATCCATTTGGTCCGATCGATCCACAGATCCCGCGATATTTTGATTTATTTATGGATCGATCGATCCATTTGGTACGATCGATCCACAGATCCCGCGACGTATTGCTTTATGATCGGATCGATCGATCCAGTTACTAAAAATATTGACCGATCGATCCTACTCTCGGTGGGTTGATCCGTGGATCCCGTGATCATTTTGTTTTAGTAATCGGATCGATCGATCGACCCTTGGACCGATCGATCCAGTTACTAAAAATCTGTATGACTAAACGCTTTCCGACGGAAACATTAAATCCGTCGGAAAAAGTAAATAAAAATCTCAGATCTGTTTTCTTCCCTCTTCCTCTTTCTCTTTTCTTCCCTCTTTCTCTCCGCCGCTCGAGTCTCGCTACCTCCTCAACCGCCGGTCCTTTTCTCTCCTCCACCGCCGGGCCTTCTCTCTCCTCCTTCGCCGTCCCTTCTTCCTCCTCTACCCACCACCGAGCACTTTTTTCTC